>VYXH01001294.1:73124-113026 GCA_013397275.1 Burhinus bistriatus
CCCCCCTCCCCCCCCCCCCCCCCCCAGCCTCTCTGAGTGAGGTACTGTGCTGTTCCTGATAGGCATCTGAAAAAAAGGCAAGCTGATGGTGTTCTGTTTCATAGGTATTTGTGGTCTGGTTTATTCTTTATATGCGTCTTGCTTCTTGCAGATTTTAGGTTTTGGTTGCTTTCCATAAAGTACAGCCAGATAATATTTGTTTCCCTCTAACAAATATTGTTGGTTTTGGAGAAGTGTGTGCTAAAAGTGGATGCAGGTGTGAGAAAAGCTCGTTGAGAAGAAGACATTAATGAGACGGCATTTTGTGCATCTGTAGTACTACTTACCTACTTTCCATTCTTCCTAGCAACTCTACTGGGGCAAACAGAAGCAGGACAGTGAACTGAAGAATATATCTGCATGTGGCAGGGACAGTAAGTGAAGGAGGCAGGGAAATGGAGGACAGCCTTAGGATCACAACAATAGTCTTGCGTGGTAGGTAGGTGATCGAATCCCCTATGTCTGTGTCTTTCTCCACAATTCAGATGTATATGCCAAATCCATGCAGTCAGACTACAGCCGCTAAGACATTTACAGCATTCGCAGGGAAAAAAGTGACAGTTAAACAGATCTCAAGGCTCAATATTTATGGCTTAGATACCCAAGTCCTACCTACAGTATCTAATTTTGGTCATGCAGTCTGGGGCTGAGGTGGCCCAAAGCTGCAGGCTGCTTGTGGATTGGGCAGAGTAACTCAAGGAAACACAGCTGGTTCCCTCTGCAGCCTCCAGGGTCACGCGTGCCATCTGTGTCTCCCACCTATTTAGTCTGCAAGGGTGATCATAGGCTACCACAGTGCATGGGTAAACTCCTCATGCACGTGGTCTTGTCTTCCCTCCCATTGACTCCCAGACCCTTTTCTGAGCTTTCCATGAACATAGCCATTTGGCATGCCAGAAGAGCAATTTGAGACAGAAATGCAAGGCACATGCAGGTAGCTGTATCTCAGTAACCCCATGGCTACATGACTGCAACTGAATAGCGTGGCATGTTATTTTAGGAGCTGATTGGACTCTGGCTGTGGATTTTAGCACACCCTGAAGTTACTTTCTAGCAGTTGCCGTAGTCTTTTGGCATCTCCCTTGTTCCTGTCGGTGTTCCATGTTTATTTGCAACTTCACTGGCAGACTAAAAATGACAGGTTTTTAAAAGTGATGATTTGAGGCTGTGCTGTCTCGGGATCAAAGGAAATCCAGAGAGGTAAGTCTAAAGTAGGTATAGCTCCTGCCCACCCCCTTGGCCTTTCTCTTCAACAAAGACAAGTTATACAGAAGCAATTGTACAAGAGCTATCTTGTGTGCATAATATGACTGCAAACTGTTAGTGACAGCCCTCCCGCTGAAGGCAAGGCTCTGGTTACCTTTTCTAGCAGCTGGGCTGAAGATGAAGCACGAACTAAGCTCTAGTTACAGATCAAACTGTGTACAGCAAGAAGCAGAGGGCTCTTTCATGGCCCCTTGGTGACTTTAAAAACAGAAACCATTACTTTCAATTCACAGCCAGCCAGCTTTGAGGACAGATTGTGCAGTAGCTGAATCATTTTTGCTCAGGAGCACAAGAAATACTCAGAGCAGGCTGGCTGCAAGTTCAGCCTGACCCTACTTTAATGGCAGATGTACTGAATTACAATCACCAAGTCTGTAGGTGGTCAGTGGCGAGGGAAGCGTGCCTATGCCCGAGGGCAGAGTGTGATGCTGCCTTTCCAACAGTGGGTCACATCGCAAGAGCCATGCACTCATCCTGCCTGTGAAAATTAGCTGGATGCTTTCATCAGAAAGTCACTTTTGATCAGAAGATTGCTTTTGATCAGAAAGTGCCAATGTGTGCAAAATCTTTGGGTTTTGTTGAGGAGGCATGTTTCTGGGAATGTTGTTGTTTTGCTGGAATCTTTCTCAGGGAAGGCTTCTTCATTTCACAGCGATAGTTGGAATGGGAGAGGGCGGTGACCCAGCACCTGGTGCTCCAGGCACTCCTGGGACAGAGCCAGGTGGAGGCTTCCACCCTGCCAGCTTAGGAGCAGAAGCTGGGTCTCTCCTGAGCCAGGCAAGTGCTCCAAGTGTTGGGCTGCTGAATAGTTGGAAGTGGAGAAGTCTGTCCTCTGAATCTCCCTGCAGACGTTCATTGAAACAGGCAGCTCAGCCTCATGACAGCTCTGAGGGGAACACCCTGAGCCGCTGGGCTGGGGACTGTCTCGCTCTCTGCAGCATTGCATCCAGGCTGCGGGCACACCTTGTGTAGCAGCTTCAGGGACTTTGTCTGCAGGTCCCTTAGTGCTGATCTCTGGTGCTGAGACCTCGGTTATGTTCAGAATTTCAAAAGTTTCACATTGTTGTTAAAAAAGAGTTTGATCCGATGTGCACAGAGAAACACTTGAAATACATGACCCAAAAGGCTCAAGTAACAAGGGGCAATAGAGAACAAAAATATCATTTTAGAAATGTCATGATTTTAAAGCTTATGTAAGTATTTTTGTATGCAATGTCTCTCATGTTTGGTTGGGTTTTTTTCTTAACATATATATGTGTGACAGAGGAAAATCTTCATTGTAGGGGGGGAAGTGGGCAGCGTTGAAACTTCTTCCCTAAAAGTACTGTGGAGCTGCTGAGCATACAAAAATGTGTGTTCAAAGCAATACAAGAACTGGGGCGGTTAGAGGTGATCTGGCTTTTGACATCTTCTAATGCCAGAGGGGGTAGATGGTGTCAAAGCCTGCAAGAAGCTAGAGGAGTGTCAGAATTTCTTCTCAGGAGACCAGAGGACAAAGGCAGGGTCAAAAAGTCACACAACACACAGTGGAGAATTTTTCTGAGGGGCAGTACAGGGAAATACCAGTGAAAGGGACCCTGCAAGCCAAACCAAAACCTTTGTGAAAGATGTCTGCAATTTTTAGACAGACCATACAGAGCAATAAGTACAGCTGGATTTGAATCCCAGTGACACCAGCTTTTCTTTTTGTAATTTTCCTTTTGCCAAAGGAACCTTTGGCAAAGAAAATGTTTCTCCAGAAGAAAGATACTGTGGTTGGCTTTTTGACAGCAAATTTCTATAAATCTTAGAGAAGGAGACTCAGTTTAATTTGACTGCACAGAATTACTCACTGAAACCTTCCTTCTTCTCTTTTCTTGTGTCCTGAGTTGACATTAGTATATGGCCCCAAAATCCCGTGCAACTGCAGGTACTTCCCCATACTCAAATAATTTCTGCACAGGAAAAAAAAAATCTACATGCTGTTTGAAAGAAACACACGTACACACATAAACAAACATATACATCTTGTAAAGAATAACTGTTTCCATATATTTTTATTATACCACAGCTTTTTGTAATCAAAAGCCTAAGATACTGTTTATTTAATGGCATGGTTATACGCACATTAAAAAAAAAAAAAAAAACAATGTTAGTCTTTTAATACCAGAAAAGTCCAAGAGCGGTGTCCTTTGTGATTGCCATTCATGCTATTTTTTGTTTAGACCTCTAAAAGACAAAAAGAAATCAAATTATTATGAAAACTAAAAAAAAGTTTTCCTGTGGCCCAGTTTCATAAAGCTAGATTTGAAAATGTAATCATAAAAATGTATCCATTGGATTACAAGATGAAGAAATCTGGTTGGTTAGTATAAGAGCTAGCTATTTTGCTTACAAAAAGTAAAAAGCAGTGTTTAGTTATTTATGTACATGTTTATGGCCATGAGTTGTTATAGCTTGATCTTTTTTGAGCATATACAGTTTTGATACAGACCTATTTTGGGCAGGATGCTATCCTCTTCTGTTAGGACTTGTTTTTCTCTTATTCCAATGGCTGGTTAATTCTTGATTGCTTTTTTCCATCTGTATGCATCTCTTTCTGCACATTTTTGTTTTGTTTCCTTTAATGGAAAAAACCTCAAAACCCTAAGCAGAGTTACAGCATCGGGTTGGACTCAAATACATAGTTAAAAGTTTTAGAAAGAGAAAAATTTCTTTTTTTTTTTTTTTACAATGCTGTAATCAAGGGGAAAAAACTGCAACAAAAAGCAGCTGCAGCTGAAAGAAGCAAAGCGCAAAGAGCATGAAACATGTTTTTGCTGTTACTGTTTTTTATTTCATGTGAGGATAATAATAGGTCATACCTAGATGATATTGAAACATGGTCCAGGGGACAGGAAGACATCTAATTAGTGAAAAAAAGGCCTCTGGCAAGTTAATTGACACACAGGTCTGTTTTCTAAAAGCCTGTTCAGACCCACTTATTTTCAGGAAAGCCTTCAGACAGAGCCTGGCATGTCAGATTGCAATAGGTTAATAACGATACTGAGAAAGACTAGCACTTTGCTGAAGATAATTATGCATTAGCTAAAAGAGGGGATTGTTTCATCCCATTAAAATGAACTCTGTGTAGCAGAGCATTATTGCTCCATTCTTCTGAAAGTAAACATTTCAGCATTCACAATGTTAGCTGTCAGCTGTGGATAGTGGGAAGAGTGGAGAAAAGCCAGAGCCCAACATCAGCTCTGGATAGATGACCCAAGCCCCTCGTGCTCAGCTGAGCAAAGGTTGCCAGGCTGCTCCTGCACTTGCGTTTTTGATGTAGTTCTGCAGGAAGATTGGAGGCGTAAATAGCAAAGCTGTAGGTTTGTGAACCTACACAGGATAAACAGGTCAAAGTGTGGGAGAGCAGATAGAGTCTTCAGAAAGTCATCTCCACTGGTAGTCCGTTAATGAGGGACAGCTTTCACTCCTGTTTGCTCCCACACCAAAACTCATACACAGGACTTTGTAGAGTTTCCTTTCCTTATGCACCAAATAGAGAGCACTGAGGGAATTAGGTGCCAAATTAGCTATTAAATGCCTTAATGTCTTTGTAGGTCTATTCCAAGGTTAAATTCTCCATAGGCTTCACTGACTTTCCTTAAACTTTTAGTGGCACGGAAATTACATACATGCACATCAGAATCCAGAACACTTCCTGCCAGATAGGTCTCTTAAGGCAAGTTACGTCTTAGTTTCCATGTGTGATGGTCCAAGTAGTCATGTACCTTTCAGAGAAAGCAAATTTGCATATTGGGGTTTTTTCCTTCTTGCCATTGTGCTGCTTTGCTCAAGCCATAGCTGTTCTTCTATGGGTTGTCTTCCGAACATCTCAGCCTGATCCTTTTGTGCACATGCAAGGATAGTATCAGGAGCTGCAAATCAACCTGTAACCATTGTCCTTAGGTGTGAGATTAAGCATATCCTGATGAGAGATTCCCAGGCAGCAGGGCTCTGGGACAATATCAGTCTGATGGCTGTTTTCTTGGTAATAAGGTGAGAAGTTACAGTGGCACATGCAGAGTCCTTCCACTGACTTTGTGAGCTTCGGCTCTGGCCCAGAGAGCCAGATTTGTGTGGTGGTGTGAAAGCATCTTGGCTCTGTATCTGATGGGAGAGCCTGACAGCTTAATTATGCTGTGATAGGAGTGAAACCCCTAAAACCAAAATGTTTTGTCTTGTGTGTTATGATTGTGACAAAATACTTATTTATGACCAAATTAGTTTGGTAAGGCAGATATAAATTAAGCTCCATCTAGTCTTCACACCTATCAAAATTAGGACATTAAAGACAGGCTGTCTAAGGTACTACACTAGTAAAACAAGATTATCCTTCCTCCCTGCAATATACTTAAAATCTTGACAGCAATTTCAATGAAATAAGTAATTTTTCTCTCCATATCAGCATGACCCCCTGGGAAACAGTAGGGGGTACATCATATGCCAAATGAAAGCAGAATTAAAAAAAATAAATCTATAACTACAAGGCACTACAACCTTTCATAGTGTTTAATACAAGGACCATTAAACGCAGGCTCTGAGGATTCCTTTTCACATTTTTTTTTCCTATTGACATGTCTTTAGTCATTGTCTCAATCCCTTGTTAAGCATGAAATGGCGAGGGTGCCTCAGCATTTTGGTTATCATTTTGAGGTAACACAAGGCTTTATACTCAATGTGATGACACTGCTTTTACTGCCAGCACCCCTTGAAACGTGTATTCAGTCACTCCCCCCCCATTTGGGGGAACACTGCAGTTAGTGAAGAGGGCAAAAGTCTCATCATTCCTTGGCTGTTTCACAACAGGGAAAAAACTGTGCATAAACACTTAAGAGAAGGATGAAGTTAGGATGTGGTGCTGTGCGGTAAAAATTTCCTTGGCTCTGCATAGCAAAAGACACCTGTGGTGAGCATGTGGGCAGAACTGTTTATAGATGTGCCAGGTTCTCAGCTTCTCCAGTGGTGAAATGGGCACCAGCTTGACACAGCCTCACTCCTCTTGCGAGGGGCTATAATTTAGCATAGACGAGGAAAATGAGGTTTTACATTGGTGCCCAATACCTGTTGCATCCAGTGGGAGTCACACACCCCACTACCATGGATGGACTCCTACATGCTTAGAAGAGTTTTCATGAACTGTTCAGAGTCAAAGTGGGTCACCGAATAAACATACACTTCCATTAAATAAATATACATTTGCCTTCGACTTAAAGCTCCCTGAGCATTAACACTTTTATGTGAGGATTTACAGAGGAAACAGCACTAGCCCTATAATTGTCCACATCAAAATCTGTTTATTTAGAGAAGCTGATTATTATTCAGCTGGAGTTACTGATGTAGCAGAGAATTGCCATAGTATTTGTACTGTTGAATTAACAATCAAAGAACAGCCATCACCAGCATTATTGTTTATTGCTGTTCCAATACGCCAAGGCTGGCTTGTTTACAGGCATCGTAACTAAAGAACCAGAATTCTCTTCATTTTCTACTAAGTGAGCCTACAGGGAAAAGTACCTCTTCCAGTACCTCAGAAAGCTTGGGGAGGGCATCATGGTCATTAGTTGTTACAGGTGAGGTAATTGAAAATGCTTCTCTCTCCAGACCCTCCTTCTGTTCTGTTGGTACTTTTTGTTTTAGA
The DNA here is from genome assembly GCA_013397275.1 of Burhinus bistriatus. Taxonomy (NCBI): domain Eukaryota; kingdom Metazoa; phylum Chordata; class Aves; order Charadriiformes; family Burhinidae; genus Burhinus; species Burhinus bistriatus. Next base: position 80,089 of record VYXH01001294.1, read on the forward strand.
AATACCTACATTTATCAGTACTTTATATAAGATTTTGATTATAGGACTAGTGTGTTAATAAATGTTCACTGGAATATAAAAAATATTCTATATTCTGTGAATAATAGATTATTGATGACTCCAAGCACATAACATAAAATGTTGTAGGTGTTTATGAGCCATTTATAAGCAATTTATTATTGATCAGGAAGGGAGGGCGGGATCACCCATTTATAAAATCCGTGAATCCTGTACTAATCCTTTCTAAAGGCTGTTAAAGGCTCAGTTAGAAATCAGGTGTGAGCCCCTGGCCTTTCAGCAGTGGGCTGTCTGGCCGACAGCTGATACCATCACGCCAAATTCTTGGCAGCCTTGGTATACTCCTGAGCATCATTGACTTGTCCTGCAGCCAAACATGTAGCTAGTAGTTCTGGTTTTAGTTATCCGTTCCAGCTGCCCTTAGCAGCAATGATTTTACTTTGGCACCTCACAATTCATACTGATTTCACGTGGTGCTCTCCTTTGAGAACTGCCGCTTTCTGTTTCTTTGGTTCGCTTCCTGGCTAAATGTTTTTCTTCCCCCTTTTCTGTGTTTCCCTACTCCTCTTCCTCCCAGGGTGAATGCTCACAGAAGTGCTATGACATCTTTGTGCTGGAGACAGTGTGCGTGGCGTGGTTTTCGTTTGAGTTCCTGCTGCGATCCATCCAGGCAGAGAACAAGTGTGCTTTCCTGAAAACCCCGCTCAACATCATCGACATCCTGGCCATCTTGCCTTTCTATATTTCTCTCATTGTGGATATGGTCTCCACAAAAAACAGCAGCAAGCCTGGTGGGGGAGCTGGGAACAAGTACCTGGAACGAGTGGGCCTGGTGCTGCGCTTCCTGCGGGCTCTGCGCATCCTATACGTGATGAGGTTGGCACGGCACTCGCTGGGGCTGCAGACGCTCGGGCTCACTGTGCGCCGGTGCACCAGGGAGTTTGGGCTCCTCCTGCTCTTCCTTTGTGTTGCCATGGCCCTCTTCTCACCACTGGTGTACTTGGCTGAGAGCGAACTGGGAGCCAAGCAAGAATTCACAAGTGTCCCCACCAGTTACTGGTGGGCTGTGATCTCCATGACAACTGTTGGCTATGGCGACATGGTGCCTCGTAGCATCCCCGGACAGGTGGTAGCCCTGAGCAGTATCTTGAGTGGGATTTTGCTGATGGCTTTCCCAGTCACATCCATCTTTCATACCTTTTCCCGTTCCTACAGTGAGCTGAAGGAGCAGCAGCAACGAGCAGCAAGCAGGCAGATGCGCCAGCTAGAAGAGAGCACCAAACTCCCAGGTGGTGACAGTACACAGGGGCACAGTGTTACAGTCCCACCAGATGCTGCTGGGCAGGAGGGTCAGCCCGTGGTCGACCAGGAAGCCAAGAGAAGTTGTTGACTCTGAACAGCTGAAGACATATGTTGGCAGCACAAGAAGCAGTGGGCAAGGGGGGGTCAGTTCTGCAAGAAGAACCTCCTGAACTGCATAAATGAGGGACAGACACACACAAGGTTGTCACTAAAGACCAACTTTTCATCTTAAGGGCCCTCTGAAAAGTGCCCCTAGAAACTCTACCAAGTACAGCTCTGCTCCATTGCTTTTCATAGGGCTTTTCTTTTCTATTGAACAAGTATTTTTGGCAACCCCCAAGGAGCAGCCCTTGAACGTAGCCAGCCAGGAGAAGGTAACATGAAGCACAGCTTGTGCTGGGGTGCCATTCGGAGAAGCAGCCAGCGTGCCGCCTCCTCCGTGCTCGGTGACACCCCAAGTGTGAGGGGCTGAATGAGGGGGCTCCCCGTGCTGCAGCGCCCCGTGCACAGGGGGTTTGTTTCAGCAGCTCCGCCAAGGAACACAAACCTCAGACAAGCCAAGGTGTCAGGACAAGAGAAGGGCAGAAACATCACTTCAGCTTTCCCAGGGGCTTGGTTTTGTCTGTTTTACAGATCAGGCAGTGCAGCCTGGGCTGCCAGCTTTGACTTGTGCGCTAGCGCAGTATGCATTGTGTAGTAAATACGCATATTTACCACCCTAAGCTTTGTATCTTAGCCCCATGACAGACATATACGTAGACAATCTTCCTGAATATGGTACTGAATGTTAACTTGGTTTTTTTCCTTTGCTAACAGTTGAATATAACAAATATCTTTACAAATCATGCCATTTCTCCACTTTCTGTTAGCTATTTCCATCCTCATGTATCAAAAAATGTGTTTAACAGACAACTAAACCTGAACTACATGCAGCCCAAGAAGGGAAGGGTGATGTTAAACCAGCAGCGACTCCCAGCTCTGCATACTTTTCCTCAGTGATGGTGGCTGCGTTGACTGCAGTCATGTGCAAACAAGAGTCGTCCAGACCTGGTGAAGTCAATGAGACGCCTTCAGTGAGCTCTGGCCCGAGCTGCAGTGTAGCAGCTGTGCTCTATATTAGGAGTAGTCTTTTTTTTTTTTTTTACCTACTAAGAAAATCACAATCCTGTCATCTAAAAATTAGAATTATTGTTCTGGCTCTTCTTCCTGATTCTCAGGAGATTTAAGTCAATTTAAAGGGAAAATGAATCATATGGTGGTGTCAGCATGTTTGTTTACTGATGCCAGCCCCGCGAGCTCTCCAGCCCCCTCCCTGCAGGAGCTGTGTAGCTGGTCCAAGTTAGGGCGCTGCGTGGATCTTTCAGTGCTCCTACAGGCAGAATACGATCAGGGGATGGAGGGAAATGGAGCACAACTGCCTCTTCTACCTATGCCCCCATTTGCATAAAAGCCATGCAGTGTCACCCTCCGTATTCTCCTCCTGCCAGAAAGGGAGCAAAAGGTGATGCATTGAAGATGGGATTTGGGTTTGGTTTTTTTTGCCTCAGCATACGTTGTAACACTAATCCTACATTAGCAAACTCCTATATTAAGCCATTCCTTATAGGAATGGAGCAAGGGAAAATAAAAGGTTACACTTTATTTTAATAAAAATTAGAAGCTTTGTTGCTGAATGGTCGCCTCTGATGATTTGGGTGCAGGGGGGAGGCGGGGTTTCACCGTGCTGATGTGAAGCCATGCGTGCAGGTGCTGCAGTCAGGGTCCCATGCCACTGGCCCTCTCCAGCCCATAGCACCCCTGATACTGCTCCTTTGCAGCCACAGCCAGGCCAGACAGTGCCGAGCAGCGCAGCAGGGTCACTGGGCCAGGTTACACAGCTTGGAGCAGCAGGTGCGTTGCACGCACAGCTCACTGGTTGAGTGCTGCAAGAGATGGAGGCAGCAAAACGGAGCCCCTCTACCCTGCAGGCTGCATCTGGGTCTCCAAACCCTCAGCTGTATTGAACTACAAGCAAACCGAACGCAGCCACATGCGCCAGGGCTCTGCCTGTTGTTCACAGCCCACCACCACCAGGAGCACATCCGCTCCTTGTGCCAGGCAAGGAGGGCCAAGGGCTGGTGGATGGTGCCTGGGCTGACTCAGACTCCTGGCAAAGCAACACCAGCACTGGGTTGCTGTGACTCATGAGAGATTTTAATTTCATTATTTTTTTAATCCTGATGCAGGTATTTCTTGCATTAAGGCTTATTAAGGTTTGGCATCAGGGATACAGCTTTGCAGCCAGCTAAATGTAAACCAGCAAAGTTAGCAGTGTGTGAGGGCAAGTGTGGCGTGGTGCTGAGGGGCAGCAGTGGCATTTAGGTGCTCAGTCTTGAGGTGGGAGCCAACAGATTCACCAGGTGAGCCCACAAGTTCACCTTTCATGGTACTTCAGTTCATGTACACCAGGTGCTGTTTAGCGCTACATCTGTGACATGAATGCAGTGATCATGCATGGAGGGTGCAGAATACATCTCCTCAAGGTGGTGAGGCCCACGAATGATCAGCAGCATTGCCTTACTCTTAGAAGAGCCATGTTAGAGTAGACATCCTTGCAGAATGAAGAGGTTCACGCTTGCAGTGCTAGCAAATAACCATGATTGAATGCTGCTTTTGGCCCCGCAGCATGAAAAAACCAGCACCGGGACAGCTAAGTGCAGCCCAGCAGCTGTGTAGGAAAACAGACTGATGATACACACCATATTACTGTTGTGCTCCATCAAGTTCCTATTGTCCTACAATAGCGAGTTCTTTATATTTTTCAAAAGGCACATAATTAATTCCAGCACGCACAGAGTTTTAATAAAGTGACAAAACCCACTCATTATGTGTTAGTCAAGGCCTGGCTTTTAATAAAGTTTCATTTTATCTACTGAGATGACAGATGAGGAAACAAATATAAACCAGGAACCTTTTAAACAAATTATTTTTGGAAGCCATATAAAGTTGCGATGCACACATTGCCAGACATAAAAGATACCCAGAGGACAGCGAGTTTCCCCCAGCATAGCTGTTGTTACGGGTGATGCTTATTACTTTTGATCAGCTACGGGAGAAGTGTTGGTTTTGTTGTGTATGGTTGTTGTTTTTTTTCTTTGACACAGCACACACATCATTTAAGACCATTTATCTCTAACTATAATAAATGCTACACTGCTGTCTGCATGCATGCTGGTGCCAGTGGGTAGTTGGTTTCGCCCCAAGGAAAAAAAAATTCTTCTCTCCTATGGGACAGAGACGCACAATGCATGTGAGCAAAGCTGCCTGTTCTACACAGCCATCTCGGTGGCAGCACGTGTGGGCCCAGGCATACAAAATCTGGCAGGTAGCAACAACAATCATCTGAACGTCAGCTATGTTTGAGAGCTAAGGATGCAGTAACCGGTAAAGCGACAGAGTTAGAGGGAATGGCACAAATTCAAACACAACTCCTTCTGCTCATACAGCACATCTGCACAGCCATCTCCTACCTCATAGCAACCTCAATTAAGAAAAAGCACTAACCATAAGAAAAACGTGACACTGGTACCATCCGCTCAGCAGTAAGCCGGACAGCGGCTGCTGGCCACAAGGCTGGTCCTGACTGTCTTGGCTTATTTTCATGTCCTGAATCAACAGGCAGGGAGGCCAAGACTCCTCTAGGCACAGCGACTGGCCATGAGATGACACACTCAGTTTCCTCGTCTTCCATGCAGAGGCTGCGGAGAGCATGCCCTCAGCTGTGTCCCGTCTTTGACCTCATTACACAGTTTGCACAATACAGGGGGTTTTTTAAAGCTACATAATAATCTGCTAGTAATTTGGTTTTACTGCGAGTATCACAAGGATAAAAGAGTTACGCAGTCATGAGAGTAAGTTTACCCCAGGAGGTATAGAAGAGCAGGGGACAGAAATCCAGAATTCCTGTCATGCATCATGACCTCAGGACAATTTACGCCTTGTGCTTACCCACCTATCAGGAGGAAAAAGCATGCTAATTATTCCTACAGACAATGCTCTAGATAAGATGAGTTATAATAAGACTTAAGAAACACACATATTGTATCTGAACAAAACAAAGGAACACTGCAATTTATATATAATAGGCAATTTTTATTAAAAAAAAAACCATTGCAACTGGCAGAGAAAATAAACTCCATGAAATGTGCCATACAATCAAAGAGATGTATTTAAAGTAATTGATTTCTTATTCTCTGAGGTGATCATTGATACAGATAATTCCTCACAATTAAAGAACAAAAACAAAAGCTCTGAAACATTTTGTCCCTAAAGAATCTTGCAAGATGAAGTTCAAAAGTTCCTGGCCAAGAGTCGTGCCTTGCTAAATGCCACATACAGAAGATGACTTTAGACGTTGTTTCACTGGCTTCTCTCCCAGCATTTACAGCTCTGATGCGAATGAGACTAGTCTGCAGAGCCCCCTGGTCTGGGTACTGATGACAGACTCAAGAATCTGCCCAGGGAAGAGTCACAAAAGGAAAAAATAACACTTGCTTTATCCTCAGTCATACCTGTAGCCAAAGAGGTGGTCAAAAGTGTGCACTCCCAGGTGAAGCTATAACATACAGAAGTGTGTTTCTTAAGAGCCATTTATTTCTTATATCCCCGTTTCATAGAATATTAGAAAAAGACCACCATATACAAAAATCTTATCATTACAAGTTATTAAAAAAAAACTTCAGACCATTAAAACGAAGAAAGTGTTTGTTTGCATACAGTAGAAATACAATCCTCATTAAAGCAGCATACCGGGGAAGCCAGTTGTTAAGTAAGTTTTCAATTAAGAAAGACAAAAGCCCAGATGTTCCTGTAACACAACCAGAACATTGGAGAAAAGAGAGGAACAAAACATTCATAGTCTGCCATGCCGGGTACATCGTCTTTGTAAGGTCACTTCAGGCCTAAAAGAGTATGGTATCAAACAAAGATCGTGGAGTCAGTGCCTGGGCAGAGCATTCTGTGCCCAGCCCTCGGAAACAGCAGCTTTCCTCGGCTCTGCTTTATTCACACAGATCCCACTAGATTTGCCAGGGCCAAAGGGACTTCCCAAGGATGCCCTTCCACCTCCAGCAGTGCCCTCACCAAAGGGCAGAGCAGCTTGGTCCCAGGGTAGGACTTCTACCCACAAGTTTGGGCCTCAGCTCTCCGCCACCAACATATCAGCTCCAAAACTAAATGGCATGTGCAGTGGGAGCCCTGATGTCTGCCTGGGGCTACCTGGGGAGTTAGAGGGGCACAAGTCTGTAAAGCAGCACAGGGACAGCCCACTCTTCCCTGTCTTATGACAGACATTCCCAACTGAGCATCATGCAACCACTGCTGCAGCCTGCTGATACTTCCCCTCCAGAGGACAGTTTGCCACTAATGAAGACAGTCCAGACTCAAATTATGAGGTTCCCAAATAGAACAGGGTAGGGGAAGCATCTGATTTATACACTGAAGTTATTAAACCTCAGACTTGCTGCCATCAGTGAGACAACATAAGGTCTCAGGCTAATCTTGGAGAAAAAATTATTCTCAAAAATTTGTCCCAGCTCTAACACGTTGCCTGTGGTCAGCTGGGATTCACTCGGCAGCAGGGAGGGAGCCTCATGAAGAAGAAATCAGCGCAGGCATAGCTGTTCCTGGGACTAAGCATCTTGCTATGGTTGCCTCATACCAACCAGGGTGGTTTCATGAGAGCAACTGGCAGAAGCCCAGGGCCTTGGTCACAGCCCACTGTGGGTCCACACCACCTGCAGCTGCTAGACACGTGCAGTTCTCAGAAAGGGCACAATGACCTACGCTGGCAAACAGCCATTACAGACAACATCTACATTTATAAATAAACTTTCTGCTTTTTCAGCTTTCTCAGTCCCTCTGTCTAAGTACAGGCTGCTGATTCTTCTAAGAACCTAGAAGATCTTAAGCAAGAGAAAGGAAAACGTGGACTCCTTCCCCATTGGGTCAATGCAAGAAATACCCCAAAACATAAACTGGTTCTTGTTTGGCATTTAACAACATGAACATGAATCTCAGCCTCAACAAATCAAGCTGTCAGATGCTAGTCCTACTCCATAGGATATGGCTTTTTCTCTGTCTCAAACTTTTTCACTTCCCCTTCTGAGGCAATGAAAGTGGAGCTGCTTCTACGTTTGTGGCTCAACTGCCATCTAGAAATACTTGCCTGGCAATACTGGCAACACACATCTGCTGGCCCCTTGGTTTGTGAAAGATGTCCTACAGCCCAGCTCTGTCCTGTACACAGGTGCAGGAGCAGTGCTGCCCCTTGAGTGCAGGGTGGGCTGTCCTCAAACCCCATTGTTTCAAAGCAGGACTACTTAAGTTATCTGCAGTCTCCTGTTAGCTCCTCCTCTCAGCTGACCGCTTGACTGGCTATGCCTGCTCTACATATGGCTCCAGCATTGTCCATACTCAGATCCCCTTCATCACCTTCCTGATGTGTCCACCTGCCACACTGATCCCGCAGCAGGGGTGAACACCTGCCATTCACTCTTTAGCACATTGATGCTTTACACCATGTATGACTGGTTCATTTCTGGTCACTCACCTCTTTGCAGGTCATCCTGCCCTCACCTTCTCTGCTCACCAGACACCCTTCTTAAAGAAAAGAGAAAGCTCCTGCATTTGCTCTTCAGTACTTCTTCCTACATCGTGGAGATACTGAATGCTAGCATATGCCTCAAACTTCCTGCCAATATACAGACTTTATACTATATAAATAGGTAAAAGTTTCAGACAAAAATCCTGTAATTTCTGTGGTGTAACATTTTTAAATAGCATTAAAAACACAAACCATCCAGCCCTTGTGATTAAATATACAAACATTTGTGAATTGATAAGGCTCATAGGTACATATGCAAAAATAAAGTGCCCCTCCCCCCACCAAGAAACAGTTCTGTACAGCTAAGTCTGAAAACAGAGAGAAGCAAGTTATTTAAAATAAAACCTCCCGAGCTGGAAGTGCAGCCAGATTTTCAATCCTTGTTCTCATTTCTGCTTTCAACTCGGCGACACAGAAGTATTTACAAGCAGAAGACGAGCTGCCATGGCTGACTCCGCAGCGCCGTTGACCTGCAACCTGTCCAGCTCAGTGCCTCACAGGGCCTTGGTGCTGGCTGGGTGCGCCGTGTGGGACACAGGCTTCTGAGGGTAGTAGCTGTACAAGTAAACCTGCAACAGGATAGTGATGTCCACAAAAACCTGCAGGAGTCCACAGATGGAGAACTGGAAAGGGGCCTGATTCAAGATGAAGTAAACAGTCTTGAATGTGTCCCCGCTGGTCCACATCAGCACCATCTTGACACTAAAAGACAGAAAAGAAGGGAAGAGTATTTGTTGAGAAGAACTTGGCCTGCAATTAGGCCTGCCATGCCAGAGGATCCCACCTACTTCAGCAAGGGTTTACACTCAACAGTGGGTTGGGACTCCCCTCAACGAGGGCAGACAGCGTGCCTAGCCAAGATGTGCAGCACTGTACTTGGGAGGATCAAATTCTCTAACCCACAAACTGCAGCACTCTTATCTCAGCGATTACAGCTCCAAATGCCTGTGGCTATGAAGGTATCCAAGATTTTAAAATATCCAGCCAGGACGTTTGACTCAGCGGTGCTCTATATACATGACTGCCGCATGCTGACAGCACTGACCATAAACCAAAGTAATACAGTGCATAGAAAACAAAGGCAATTCATCCCAGCAGTTGCTTATTGTGTGTGCTATTTTGTGCTCACACAAGGTGAAGTAGCACATAGACTGCTCTCTCATGCATGCACACTTTTTTTAGCACCTGCTATAACAAACACTTCTGATAGATACAAGAAACCATTTCTCATTGCAGAAAATACAAAACCAAAAAACCAGAGATTGTCCAGTAATACAGAAAGAAGGGAAATGACATGCCTGCAGCTGTTGCTGGAAGGATGAACATCACTAGGTATTTTTATCAAGGACACAGATCAAGATCAACGCTCAGACTTCCTTTTAATAGCCATCCTTGCTTCATCTTGCTGTACTGCTGAGCCATACCCTGTCCTGCAGTGCAGCTCCTCTGCTCCCCCACATCAGCAGAAACTCTGGGGAATGTAAGCAAGTTCTTCAAGTAGACCAAATTTTTTATTCAGTGCCTTCAACAAAATGTGAACAACCAGATTCTGAAGGCTGTTTCTGAACTTCATGCACTTCAACAGGAGAGCTTTTTAAGCAGGTGGATAAGCGGTAGTGGACAAAAGCTTTGTAGTTCACAGTATGAGCATTGTGCATGATTTGTCATAATTATGAGCAATTACGTTTTGCCAGCACTGACTTCAATTCATCAAATGCAGTCAGGCCCATGCAGCAGGGTAGGACTTAATGTTCATTACTCAAACATTCAGGCAGGGAGCTTAGCACAATCTGTATTTTGGACACAAGTACACAATGCTATTGCAAGCCAAATGCTGTAGCCCACTCCCTCCCCATACGGGAAGGGCGGCCAAGAGCATCAGTTGATAGTGCCCCATTGCACTACAGAAACACAAGCCTTTTTGTAACTCATGTCATGTGACTGAGAACGTAAAACAGCTCTACAATCCTATGGACCTTCCAAAGACAGTGTCTGTGTGTAAGTTCAAGCAAGGACATGGGGTTGAGTGAGCAGTCATTCCCCACCCAAGGTCATTCGTAAATAAATAACTGGAGAGGAAAAACAACTGCTGAACCCACAGTGTCGTTTGTGCTCAGTGCAAACAGCCTGCACCACCTGCCTTGTGCCTGTTCCCAGTCACACCGAGTCACCTTACATCACACTTACAGGAGCTTTACAGATGCAGGCGGTGGTGGGATTGTTTGGGATTTTAATTAGGAAGTGCAATAAACTCTGAGGGTAATAAAACTGGCACCTTGCTTGCAGGCAGCCAACATTCCTCCTCCTCTGATTTTAAGCTTATCAGTGTTTGCTGGGCAACTGATCACAATTTAATTGTGGATCTGTCCTGGCATCATTGGTAACCCTCACTAAAAGCACATGCTAAACCTGGCAGGTCAAAATAACTGCTTGCTGTTGACAGAAAGGCAATTCAGGGATGCCACAAAGTATCTGAATAGGAATTTAACGTGCAAAGGATATTTGTCACATATTCCCCATGGAGAAAGATAGCTGGGTTTTAAAAGTGACCCCATAGTGCTGTGCAGATGTGAAGGAGAAAATACACACTGTCAGAAGATGTACACCCTACAAAAGAGTTTACTCCCCCAAAGAAAGAATGATCACTGAGGGAAACCTTATGGACACATGCAGCGTCATAGAAGCCAAGCACTAGAAGTACACCTTTAGCTGTGTTACAGGCTGTGCTGAGTTTGCCAAAGCAATTCTGGGTTTTGCTAGGAAGACAGCTGTGAACTCAATAGCTTGCAATACTGTCTGGGTAACCTGGTGCATGCTCCAATAGCCTTTGCATGTTTCAGAGCCCCGCTCTTCAAAAAAATCAGGAAGTATCCATCCTCCTCTGTCCAGTAGCTTGGACAAAACAGTAAAGAACACGTGCAAATCACCAAGGTACTATAAAAATATACAAAACACTTGGTGCTCCACAAAACCTTAGTACTGTGGCTGCACCGAGGTTCTCAGAGCTGAGGGTTAATGCAAAGCAGTGACTGTGGGAGTGCCGGCTGCTCTCCAGAGAAGAGGCTGGGACTGGCCAGCACAGACCTAAATGTGCGTGTGGTAACCAAAAAAAGCTTGGCAAGGAAATGGGGACAGTGTCACACAAGAAGTGAGAAGAGGCAATGAAGAGCCCCAGAGGAAAGCCGAGGAGACATAAGAGGAGCAGAGATGTTGGTCAGTTGAGAAGGGGGTAGGAAAAAGAGGCTGGAGCAAGACAGGAAATGATAGGAACAGAAGAGAACTGGAAACTTGGGACACAAGTCCTTGGAAAGGGCCTGAATTTGGGGTGGACAGACAGAGGAGTACAGCCTGGGACGAAGGCGTTCAGGGTTGTATCGGGTTTGCCTGGCAAGTTTGTGGTAGCGGGGGGGGGGGCTACAGGAGTGACTTGTGTAAGAAGCTGCTAGATGCTTCCCCTACTTCTGATAAAGCCAATGCCAGCTGGCTCCAAGATGGATGCGTCGCTGGACAGGGCCAAGCCAATCAGTGATGGTGGTAGTGCCTCTGTGATAACATTTAAGAAGGGGGGAAAAAACTGCTACGCAACAGCAGCCGCCGGGAGAGAGGAGTGAGAATATGTGAGAGAAACAACTCTGCAGACACCAAGGTCAGTGAAGAAGGAGGGGGAGGAGGTGCTCCAGGTGCTGGAGCATAGATCCCCTGCAGCCCGTGGTGAAGACCATGGTGAGGCAGGCTGTCTCCCTGCAGCCCATGGAGGTTAACAGTGGGGCAGATATCCACTTGCAGCCCATGGAGGTTCCCACACTGGAGCAGTTGCATGCCTGAAGGAGGCTGTGACCTCCTTCCCCTCCTTCAGCAGGGAAGCCAGCGCCGGAGCAGGCTCCTAGCAGGACCTGTGGACCCATGGAGAGAGGAACCCACACTGGAGCAGGTTTGCTGGCAGGACTTGTGACCCCACGGGGGACACACATTGGAGCAATCTGTTCCTGAAGGACTGCACCCTGTGGAAAGGACACATGGAAAGGACCCACACTGGAGCAGTTCTTGAGGAACTGCAGTGCATGGGAAGGACCCATGTTGGAGAAGTATGTGGGAAGACCGTCTCCCATGGGAGGGATCCTCTGCTGGAGCAGTGGAAGAGCATGAGGAGGAAGGAGCAGCCGAGATGTGATGACCTGACTGCAACCCCATTCCCCGTGCCCCTGTGCCGCTCGGGGGAGAAGATAGAGAACTGGGGAGTGAAGTTAAGCCTGGGAAGAAGGGAGGAGTGGGGTGAAGGTGTTTTAAGATTTGTTCTTATTTCTCATTATCCCACACTGATTTTGATTGGCAATAAATTAAATTAAATTAATTTCCCCAAGTCGAGTTTGTTTTGCCTGTGACAGTAATTGGTGAGTGATCTCCCTGTCCTTATCTCGACCCATGAACCTTCTGTTGTATTTTTCTCTCCCCCTGTCTGGTTGAGGAGGGGGAGCGATAGAGCAGCTTGGTGGGCACCTGGTATCTAGCCAAGGTCAATCTACCACAAGGGTGAAGCTAGGGAATGAGCAGAAGAGGTGTGTGGTGGCCCAGAATCCCCACCTCATCATTGTAATGTCTGCAAGCATCCCTGTGCCCTCTCCAATTAAGTACACGTCTCACTCCTCCAGTGCCTGCCCCAGGGAGGGAAAAAGCTACAACTGCTGTCAGTTCTCCATCTCAACCAGCACCCATTTGTACACACAGCCTGAAAGTTTCAGCTTGCTGAGAAACCCCTCAAGTGTCTGTGTGGCATCTCAGGGAAAATGTGCTGCCCCTGCCCCCACATCACACGCCCATGCTTCAGGAGGCTGAGAGGGGCTGAACGAAGTTTACACCATCAACATGGCTTCTGCCACATCCTAATCTCCAGACACTTGAGTACAATAGTAATGGTGTGTCCCCCCCGATTCAGGCTGTGCAATTGCCTTGTCCTCGCTGCATACACAGATGCCATTTGCAATAATGCAACAGTGTGTGCATGACTACATGTGACTGATTGCACAGATACACTATCACTGCTCTCCAACTTCCAGCTATTGTGTCACTTCAGGATGCCACACAGGATAGAAAAGCCAGTTTTTGTCCGCAGCTTCTCAACTTCACCAACTCACTTGGGGAAGAGAGGTAATTCTTGTATTTATTCTTACTTTTGAAGTAGAAAAGAAAGAAACTAACCTATCTTGGGCAGATTGCTGCTTCTTACCGGCCCCAGAGGAGAAAAGAGCACTGTGCAGAAAGCGAGGGTTTTATTGCCCAAAAGAAATGGAGTTTTCAGTTGGTTGTGGGGAAGGAAGAGGAAAAAGAGGAGAGCACACCCAAGCCCTTCTTCCACTGCTCTGCTGTAACCTCCATTTGCTGAATGAAGCTCCAGTCCCTTCCTGGAAGATGTGTGAGGCTCATTTTTAACAAGCTACCAATACACCAAAGAGGACGACCCTCTAGTCTCAGCTTTCTTCCCCTGCAGGACTCAGCATGTCACATGATGGAAAATCTGTGGGATCACAGGAACGGTGTGAGTCTCCCAGAGAGCCACATGACACAGTAGCGGCTCCAATGCAGGCTGCCAATGGTGGTGAACAAGCCCTCTGCGTGGCTCTGCTCCTTGGCAATGCCATGTGCCAGGTGCTGCCAGCTGGCAGATTGCAGCCTGCTGGCATACATCTGGCCCTTGGCTTCATGGTGCAGGGGAGAATGCTGCACTGTTAACCTAGATGAGGCTTTGCTGCAAGAGGTCATCAGGGCCCGCCACCAACACTGCCTGAGACTGGACAGCACAGCACAAGGAGGCTGCACGCAGCAAAAATTTCCCAACCTATCTCACAAAGACCAACTTCATGCTATATCTTCCTGACATCTGCAAAGCCACATGAGCGAAGCTTTTCTGTGCAGCACTGGCTACACAGCAAAGCAGGATCTAGGAATAAATAAACTGGTATCTTTCCTGAAATAGCCCAGAGCTAAGCTGGGGAGACATGCAAGGCAGGAAATGCTCACCTTGTTGATATGGAGGATACAGTCTAGTAGGACAGCACAACTGCTCTTAGCACAAATCAGTTAGCGGGTTAGGGGTGAGCAGTGCCACAGAGCAATTTGGCAAGGCAGAAATAAACAAATAGCAGCATTTGGTTGTGTGACAACAGAGATGCCAAGTGGAGGGGCAGGAGGCAGGAACTCCACTGAAATAGCTGGTATTGCCAGAGGCTGAAGCAGACTTGCGGTAAAAATAGCACTTCCCAGTAATGTAAATCAGTACTGCAGTATCCAATGACAACAAACCTCCTAAAAGCAAGCGCCTTCCTTACAGTTGAGCTCCTTACAAGAAGTTGCAGTAAGTGTCAAGTCTGTGTAAATTGCAATTGACTACAAAGAGGAAAAACTGGTATTTTTCAACTGCTCTTAAAATCTGAAAGAGCACTTATTTATTCTGCTGTTGGAATTAATTCTAAGAAAGACGCCATCACTTCTGATCAGACACTAGGCTAGGGGTTGGTTGCTAAATGCTATTTTTTAATATGGTAATATAAAAATTCCCTACAGTGCTGCTGTTCCCTACCACTGATAGTAGATATCATAAAGACCTGTATCAACCTTCACTTGCTAAATAAATAAATAGCATGCTGGAAAACAGCATTCACTTCTCTCAAGGAACAACTTGCTTCATTCAGGTTCCTTGTATATTCTGTATTAATTCTGAAGTGACAGCAACTAGAGATAAAAAACACCTACTAGCACACGGTATTTGAAGTCAGACAACGAACCGTAATTTTTACAGAATACTCCTGAAATTATTTAGATGGTAGAAAGAGCTTGTAAAGTGCATTCAAAAGAAAAAAAAAAAAAAANTAGATAGGAACTATAAAAAAAAAAAAAAAAAAAAAAAAAAACAACCACAACTTTCTCTTGCTTCTCTTTGAGGAACTGTACTAGAGGCTGACTAATTTATGGAACAATGCGATTAGCCAGATATTTAGGCTCAACCCCCCTTATCCAGAACTAATGCTACTGAAATAAAAGCTTTTCAGCATCTTCATTCCTTCTGCTCAAAACCTGGCTGCGACAGTCTCAAGTCTCTGATTTTCCATTGGAGCTTTGCACACTCTAATCAACTTTAGTCGCTTCTTGGTCATTACAACTTTCTTCTTCCTTCATCTGAAAGAGCAAAAACTACCAAAAAAAGGATCTTGTAAAAAAAAAATGAGACGTGAAGCCCCCTCTTCCTCCTCCCTGGTAAACCAGTCTGTTTTAAGACTAGTTGCAACCATTCATCCAAAAAACTTACAAACAGTAGCACATTAGCAGAGCTGCAGAGCAGCAGTCTGCAGAACACAGGCTGGTACTTAGCACAAAACCTACACAAGAAGAAAGACACGGCAATGCTCGCTTCCCATTTGCACTGTAGATTTTCTCACATCAATGTTATGACTCTGCATGTTTGTAGCTTAACACACAAACCCAAAAATACCCTGCAAGCTAGAAGACACAAAGAGAATCAGACATTAGACAGCGACTTCCGTTGAGAAATTCTGTAGTGGTTTGACCAGACATTTCAGCACAAATAGCAACAGGAGGTACGTGTTGGCCTGATGTAATTACATCCTGCTACAGTCACAAGCTTAGTGCTAACTGTGCTCAGACAGTCAATGAACTCAAAAATCCTAAGTTATTTTCAATAACAGAAAATTAGTATAATTTATTGACCTTTATCTACTTTGAAAGTTGCTCCTTTTTTTGTTTTTTTCTTTCTATCCCAGGTAACTGGAACTAAAAAGAGGAGAATTAGCCTGGACTCTTTTTGTTCAAGAATCAGTGGAAGTTGACCACAACTTCCCCACATCATGGCCAAGTGCTAGACCAAGACACAGGTGATGCCGGATTCAAAAATCCAACTTTTTAGATTGCCACAGTTTGAGATATTGTCCATATATTAGCACTTGATGTTCATATATGTTGAAAAATGGTGGCAGTTTTTTAAATGACTGGTGATATAAAAGCAGAATAAAATCATTTAAGAGCTGACAAGCTAGTATTTCCTTCAGGAACAAGGTCCACATCGAAACAGCCTGTCAATGAGTATTTTGAACACTGCATTTGGTTTGGGGAAATGAGGAAGAGGGTACAGAGGTCTCTCTCCTGCAACCTTTTAAGCTGTTACCTCCCACAAGCCATTTGCATGGGAATGTCTGGAAGAGAAAGCAGATTCAGTTACAACATCCTGACTCTGGAAAACTTTCAGCTCCCATTTGCAGCTCCAAAATAGCATACTTAGAGAAGACAGCAAGCATCCATAACACTGCACTTCAATCAGAGGCTGGCCTGCCTTCAACAGTGAAACACAGATCAGAAAACATGAAACCCGAATGCCTGGGTTCATATTTTTAACACTGCACAAAACAAACAAAAATTAACAAATAGGCATTTGTTCCTAACAAAAAGCCAAATGGCTTAACAAAAAAGGAGTTCTCCTGATGCTAACCAAATTGTTTAGCCTGCCAAAAATTATTAAAAGGGAAAAAAAAAAAGGACAAGAAAACACTGGGATCAGATATTCAAAGTGTCTGAAGTTTGAAAATCTGGAAACTAAACATGCATACCCTAAGACAGGTCCTACTGTGTGAGCAAGCATAGATCTTGTCTGTAAATACTGCACAGCCAGCTGGGAATCCAAGCATGAAACCGTTCATCAGTCCTACGTGCTCTGCCTCAGCGAGAGTGCCCTACCTCACTTCTCAACAATTCTTCTGAGGCTGGAGCAGCACTCACCATCTCCAGAGGGAGTCATTTGTCCAGCCCCACAAGGCTAGCAGCACTTAAGAGGAGCATGCGGCAAGACAGATCCAGCATTTATTTTGGATCTCTGGAACCAAGCTAAAGCAGTTGAGTTAAAGCCGCATCCATGAGGAATGGATACCACAGACAGCTGCAACAGAAGAGCAAACTATCCGAAAGCTCCTGTGAGGACTGTACACGTCACTGAGGAAAGATGAAATGGAGGATTTCACTCTGGAACATGGTCAGGCAAACAAACGGAGAAAGATGTAGTCTAAAGTGACTGTTGGTGGATTCTTTTTTAGTATATTCATTTTATGCAGACTCACAAATAAACAAAGTTTTATGGAAAAATAGGGTAAACAAGTATTTGTCAATTATTTTTCCTCATGAACATCTGTTTTCTAAACTCCCAAGAGTGGCAGGATGTCAGGCATTTTGACCCTGCTTAGCACACCCATCCAAAAGCCACTATTTGTTAGAATGTGTCAGTCAAAGGAGAGTCAAGGGGAAACTCCAAGACACACAACACGGGGCTGGGGCTGGTGGATAGTCCAGAATCACTGGTGTGGCCTCTGGTTATTTCAAGCAGCTATGCCTAAAGTTTATTTTGTACGGGTCCAAAAACTGGTAAACCTTAACAGCTACAAATTATTTCTAGTACTTTACAACATGTGCTGCAGAAAGAAGGGCACCAGATCCTAATAGCCTCAAACACCCTAAGTCTGTGCAGCAGGTGTGAAAAAAAATCTCTTACGTCGATCAGAGGAAAGACTTGAACCACAATTCACACCAGTGCCCTTCCTGCCAGGAGACACAAATGGATGCTGGCCAGACTGCAACGCTCAGGTCTGCTCAGACACGTGGTATGAACACGTATGAGACGGGCTCTGCTTCTGCTGCTGGTGGATTTGGAAGCTTCAAGACCTGCTGCCATGACAGCGAGC
Source organism: Burhinus bistriatus (assembly GCA_013397275.1). Lineage (NCBI taxonomy): Eukaryota > Metazoa > Chordata > Aves > Charadriiformes > Burhinidae > Burhinus > Burhinus bistriatus. The sequence goes on from VYXH01001294.1 coordinate 97,786, forward strand.
AGCTTTCCTCAGGTGCCGGGCACCAAATCATGCCCTGCACTGCTCACAGTAATACAGTCAGCTGCCAATGCACAAGGTAGTGTCAGCTTAATGTAAACGGTGCAAAGCACACCTAAATTACATCACCCTTCAGCATCTCACTCATGAAGTTGTTCTTGAGTATCTGTCCCCCTTTCTCTGTTTCTCACCTCCTACTTAAGGCATTACAATCAATGGAGCCGTAGGCACAGCTGCTGGCTAATGCTGCTCTAGATGCTCTCATGCTGCCCATCTACTCTCCGGCCGCTTGGCACAGCTAGGTGTCACAGTCATCTTGCCACCCCCGGAGCCTCACACCACCCACTGAAAGGTGGTGAAAGGGCTGTCCTCACACCCCTTCTGCCATGCAGCCAGCCAGCAGCAAATCCCAGGAACCAGCACTCCTTCCAATGGCTCACCTCCCTGCAGGGAGAATTGGCCCCCCACACCCCAGCTCCTGCAGCCTGCCCACTGCCAGGAGGGACACTGCTGCTATGCCCCACAGGGCCAGTGCTAAGAGATGGCAAAATAACGTCCCTGTGTAATGCCATTCAGTGTATTTCCTTCTCTAGTTCTAAATAACATGGGACACATTCAATTTGAAAGGTAACAAAAAGATGGGAGGGAATAGAGCTTTGCTCAAATCGTAACGCTTTTAAATCTTCCTTTCTTCCTGCCCTAGACAACAAAGAAATCACCAGACTCTTCATCCAATTTAACTTGAGGTAATTTGAGCATATTTTTCCCCTTCATTTTCATACGGTAACCAGCCTGAGTGTGCCTTTAGTATTCCAATTCAATAACTCTCATTACCACTTCGGTCAACGTATACAAGATAACGGTGCTAGCTCTAGTGCTTACTTTGCTAGCGTTCAGCGGTTGTCTCCAAAGCCAGCACCATCGAAGACAAGATCTAATGGTGTTACAGTCATTACTTTTCATTAATTAATCAAAACCTTCAGCTAGTATAATACTTCTGACATTCTAAGAAAACACTTGAGAAATAAGTGTGTAAAGTAAGAGTGATCACTCGAACCAGGACACTCAGGGACAAAGTCCTACCTTCCAGTCAGCTTATTGCCTAGAAATAAGGTAAGATTTTTCCAAGAAACGAAGCTCACATTCTTCTCAAAACCTCCTTACCGTTATAATGAAATAACCCCTTGCAAGCTCTATATGAAGGTATTGTCAGCACCTAAGTCTTCATATGAAATGCCAGGTTCTCCCCTTTCTTTCCACATGCACGTGTGCGCACAGAGGTACAGAAGTGAAGTTCATGACAACAGTGATGCCCCAGACACCTGTGCTGTTTCTGAAAGCAAAGCCCAGCGGGAAGGCTGTGCTTTGTCAGAAGGTGCCACCACCACAAACCAATGCTTTCTGAGCCACTTCCCATGTGCAGTATTAGTGCTGACCCACAGTGGTTGCACAGCAGTGCTTTGAAGCCCTGCTGTGGACAACTGAGTGCTGTGGGGAGGAAATAAAAGCGTCACAATCACATCCCACATGCACTAGCATGACACAAATCTTAACATTTCAGTCCCAGTAGGGTCTTTGCAGTTCAAAAAGGACAGATATTCCCTAGCCTGTCTTCATTCCCAAACTCTTGCCATCTGCCCCTTTGTACACCAATGAATCCTGTTTTAGGAAATTCTTTAATACAAGATTTAGTATCTGAAGGGACAAGGGTTTCCACTACTACTTTGAAAGCTTACCTGACAATGCCAGGACATCTTGCTTGGCATATAATTCCATTCCCTTATGTGGACATATATCATTCCCGGCCATCCTCCCTGGAACAAATTAAAACCCTACCTTTGAGCCTTGTTGAAACAGCTTTTTCTGACACCAAGTTTTGTTTCTGTCTACATCCCACTCAAGAATGCCACAAGCACTTCCTCCCCTGTCTCAGCTTTTGGGCAGATCATCCAACATGTTAGTCACTGCACATCCCACTCTTCTTCTGTTTTCTTGTCCCTTTTTGTCTGAGGAGCAGAGGATGAAATGCACCATTGCAGGTCAATGCGTAACAGAAAATCTCTCATCTTTAGGGACCACCCTGCAAAGTCACTTCCCAGCCTAAGTTCCACCAACCTCTTTTTCCTGCTGTTCTAGCTCATCTATTAACCACTTAAATTACTCACCGCTCTGCTCACTTTGCAGCTCTCCGTCACAGTCAGTATTACTGTTATGGATATTTGCATCCTTGCATCTCAATCTACACTTCTCCAAACCCAAATCTCATTTTACTTCCATTCCATATTTCTAATCCCACTCCATCCTACTGCACTGAGGCAGACAATTCTGCAACCACACAAGTAGATAACTTATCCCATTTACACAACTGGCTGCACTGAACTCTGGCAAAACAATACGGGTGCTGGAATTTCAAGAATCAAGGCACTTCTGTTCCTAAATTTGTTAGGTAACAGAGGAAAAAGACATTTTCAGAAAACTTTCATCTGTCATTTGCCTTCATGATAAGCTCAACTCTGACCTTTTGTGACTTGGCAAGATCTGACCTTAACTATGCAAAATACCTTGCATGACACTTTCTTGCCAACAGCAAATGGAGTGCCTAAACTTAACAGAATGTTCTTGTAACAGAAATACAACAAATTTTCCCTTGTATTTCAAATTTTCAGGACACAGAGAAAAGCACCAACTGAAGAGAGCACTGATTAGACATGCTAGCAGTGCTTTATTCCTATTACTGTAAAGAAGTCTTTACAGGCTATTTGTAAAAGATGAAGGCTTTTGGTTTTAAGTTATTTGCTTTGAATTTACTTTTTGAACTGACAGGATGAGGTGTCAGGGGAAGAGAAATGAGAAAGAGGTTCAATATGTGCAAGAGCTTTAGCAGTCCATACTGTGCTACAATCTGGACAATACTTAAGAGAAGCGGATACTGCTCTCACACTGTCAGAAGTACTGGGAGGGTGAGGGAAGGAAGGTTTCCCACTCCCTCCTGGGTTTTTCCACCTGCCTCTTCCTTCAGTTCCTGAAATTCTCAAATGTGTTGAATACACAGGGCACAAAGCACTGTCTTTGGAGCCTCATTATTGTGCTGCTGAAGGCCTTGAGAGAACAGCTCTGGGGAGACACAGCAGGCAAGCATGGAGGTGAATGTGGTACTGACCCCAGCACAGCAACCCGCAGGCCGCATGTCCACAGAGTCAAGCAGAAAGTGCAGGTCCTTGAACCTGGAGCACTGATCACAGAATCTGCTTCCTGGGATCAGAACAAAATGGTTTCAACCCAGCTGCTCACATGCTGACAGGACTCTGCCCTCATCCTGAGTGCATTAAAGAGAGACCAAGTCTGTTTACTTTTCTGATGTAGGAACACTTCAAAGGAAGAAGAAATTAGAAATCTGCTGAGGACTGGAGATGACTTTCTTCAACCTCTTAACTTTAAAACAGCCAGCATCAGGAAGAGGATCTGATGTTCCTGGTATGTATTAGAACCACAAATGAAAAGGGGAAGAGAGAAGAGAAGCTGTAAGTGGTAAGCCTTACAGTTGTATCAAAACTTGGTCCATCCAGTCATGAATATTGTTTACTGACTGCTCCCCAAACTCCTACAAACCTGGATGTGTATGTAAACTCCAAAAAAGAGAAATCCCAGACTATTTTATATAAAGGCCAACATAAAAAACAACAGTAACCAGCTGATCAGGGACCACAGTAGTGAAAGAAGAAATGTCACCAAAGCAAAACAATGAAACAAGTAAAACTTCCCCAGAAAATTGTATGAATGCTGGCTGGAGCCACAGAAGCAATGACAACAATTTTTGCAGACCTACAGAGAAAACTAAAGATCTGAGTAGAAAGAAAGAGCATTTAGGAAGACAAATGAATACAATCACAGAACTACAGAAAATTATAAGAATAGTTTAAAGTAGGCAATTTGTAAGCACACTGATAGACGGTTTTGATTAACTTAGTGCAATAGGAAAGGCAGTGAAACTAAGAAATGGCCTATACAACATTAAGTGTAAGTACCAACCACTTTTAAGTAGTGCTAATAATTTTGCATTTACCCAATGTATTTTTGGCTCACACTTAAGACCTTGATTTCTCCATTTGCCATTTACCATTTCTCTATTTACCTTTTAGTTCCTAATTACTCTCTTGAAAACCACTTTCTCTTTTATAACTTAGACCCTTATGATTGCCATTACAATGCTTTCTATAATGAAAATCTGCTTCTCAGTTGGGTCAGATGATTTGAACCCACAAAGCCATTCTGCCTTTTTTTTTAAAAAAAAAAAACAACAACTAAATGGCCCCCACTTCCCATACCCCTCTTCCACCTTCTCTGTTTTGACTATTTAATATATAAAGCAGCTACTATTTTAAGAATGAGTAGACATGATTATATCAGTATCTGGAGGCCACAATTCCAAAGCCTGAGAGAAACAGTTCTCTCTCTTCAGCAGTTTCCATGGGGTTAGTCCTGGACTGGACACAATGCACTACTAACTCAGGGCACCACTGTACTGGCCAATGTCTTCTTTACTATATGGCATACTCAGAAAAGGAAATCGCTCACGTAGGCATCCATTATCCCTACTCCTATTTCTTTGATTTTGCTCTCATTCATGCAATTTCTGTCAGTGATGAAACAGAAGCTGGGAGAAAAAAAAAAAAAAACCACAAAATCAACACTGCCATTGCCTGCATCATCCTTTTTTAACATTCCTTTGTTTTAGCACTTTTTAAGTCCTTTTCCAAATAATTTCTCTTTCTCCTTTACTGAACCTCCCCAAAGAAGCACAGACATGTAACAAAGTTGCAGTAACAGATGTCAATTGCACCTAACATCGCTTTTCAATGGAACTAAATTTATTCTTTTCTTAAGAAGCTAATGCATAATCAATGCCTGAGCAGAAACATCCACAACTCTCGCTACTTCTCTCTAGCTTAGGGTTTTGCTTTCTTTTAAACAGCAGAACTCCCATAGAAGTAACTCACTGGAGCTGTTTTACCTATTCACTATTCAAAAATTCCCTCAGGCTAAAAAATCCTAAGAAACCACAGCAGTGGCATTTTTAGAGCACTTCCCCAATCTCCTTAAATCTGAAATCTCGCTAGAGGAGGTGGCCAGACATTGGTTAGCCAGTCCTGAATAAAGCCTTCCACATCTGTTCATCACAGCACCTGGCTAATCCAATATAGGCAGAAAAATCTAGCAGCTTGCATTAATCTTCACCGAATTTTAATAAAGCCAGGATTTGTCTCTGGGACAAACACCACCCTCAGAAGTCAAAAGCTGCTCTTAAAAAATGAAATAAGGAGCTGCATGTGTCATAAAGGAAAAAGCTATAGAGCAGTACTAAATAAAAGCACCCCACAACAAAAATTTATGTCCCTAGGAAACACTGTCTTCTAGTATTTTTGGTATTATCTATAGGGGAAAACAGAAAATAATATCTCAGGACATACATTTAATATAATTTCTTTCTTTCATACCTCTTTACACTGCACTTAGTTCACTGGATACGTTTCAGATAAATGCCTGCTCATAACTAGCACACAGCTGCAGTGCACCTCATAAAACACTTCAGAATGGAAAAGCACTCTTGGCTCCAGCAGCTTCTGAGACAATAAATGCTGACTGATTCTCCTTCGGTGACTTACAGTTTTTAAAACAGGATAATCACAGTGACCGACTCAGTACTGCCACAGGATGGACTAAATCAATATTTTCTTTATTTCGTCACACAATAATCTGATTGAATGCAATGCTGAGATTTTCCTCATTCAGCCTTTTCAGGCCAGACTGCTCAAGGCAGGCTCATAACAACACATAAGCAGAGTAACTGATTGTGCCGGCTGTCTCTGGGTGGCAAAGTTTTGAGCCTTTGACCCAACGTCAACCCAACACGACAGTCAAAGATGTGCAGAAAGGAGGTTCCTTTCCAGCAGACTGCAAACTGGCCACAGACTAGAAGAGAGACCTGGGAAACAGCTTGCAGAGGGATGACACAGCCCTTCCCTGGTTCTGTCCCTCCGACGCTGCAGCTGCACATGTGGCCCTGAGCCAGGCACAGCATGTGCTGCCTCATGCCTAGCATGTAGCCAGGGAAGAGACAACAGTGCACACCAGGAGCTCAGCAATGCTGCAAGAGGACCTTGCTTGTTGGACCCACATGCTTCCAAGCTAACCATTGATGGGGTATCACCTGGACTGTGGCTTCTGAGACTTCAAGATGTGCAGCCCAGCTTTGTCCTACTGCCAGATCTCTTTCTTGACCTGGGGAGATTCTGCCATCCAGCAGCTCTGAACTCCAAGCACTGATTGAAAAGAAATCGTTACTCCATGGGGTTGGAGCAGCAGTGGACAGTCAAAAAGGATCACTGCCAGGCGATTTTGATGAGCTTTTGTGAAAAACTTTCGATGAAGAGCAGTTATTTTTTCCAGAGCACAGCAGGGCAGGGCAGCAGACAGAGAATACAACAGACTGCCCTGAAGCAAATTCACCCTTGTGCAGTCCCAGGGGTTAACACAGGGGTAGGACAGCACACCTACAGCTTTGTCACAGACATACAGAGGACCAACTTCCACCCTCCTCCTTTGGCGGAGGGAGGTCTGATGGGATTATGATGAGTGCATAGTAACACCAGTACCTGCATGAGCCCGCACCTCCACAGAGATTAGGTTCTCCCCATCCCTGCACTAAAGCACACTCTTCCCCCCTGCAGGAGCTCCAGAAAAGCTGTTGTCCCCACAAGGATGCAATTCTCCCAATTAACTGAAGAGCAGATCCCTACCTCTGTGTGCAGCAGCACTGCTGCCAGATCCAGAGCCAACCTTCCCTCCATCTCCACTGCCTTACGTTGAACACTACCTTTTCTCATGACTGCAGTTTATTAGAAGGGTAAAGCGACTGGGAGGCAAGTATCTGAGAAGGAGTGGAGACACAAAGATAAATGACAGAGGAAGTTCTTGTCTGTATGGCTTTTGTCACAAAGCGAAAGCAGTTAGTAATACGAGGAGCATCCGATCCAAACTATAGCAGAGTCAGCATCTCTGCCTCCTGGAAGATGGGGGTAAGGGGGTTGTTTTTGATGTCAAAATCTTGAAATAATTTACTACATAATATAAAATAAATTTACAAATTATAAGCAATCTTTTAACCTCATAATGCCTTTTTTCCCCCTATATCAGGATGCCTCCTATATTCCAAAGCTCTTAAGTTTTGAGGTTGCTTTCCTCCTTTTTCTAACCAATGCAAACATAATCACATTCATGACTCTAATCCATTCTGATAACAATTAATGTCATTCAATTACTCTTTCACTAGGTGACTGGACAGAACTAGTTTAGTTCTTGAACTGAATGGAGATTAAAGTATTTCCTTGATAGGTATTAACACAATTAATTAAAAAAGCATTTCTGTCAAGGTACCGTAACTAATAGAACTATGACTGTACTATTTAGATTTGAACTATTCAGAAGTACTTAAACGCTTGAACAGACCTCTAAGTTTCTATAAAGTACTAATTCCAAAAGTAATCAGGTGAATTGTCAAAGAGAACATCATGAAAATGCCTGTTCCTTTGAATGGTTTATTTCTGTTTACTTAATCATGGGCAAATTTCCACCCTTCAATCATCAGCCCACTAGGACATACTACACTATCTTCCCTCTGCAAAAGCTGTTACTCAGCATGCATCTCCTTTCTGCTTTTCTTGTTTCCAGCTCTTTTCCACTTCTCCTTTGGTCTCTGCTATCTGAGAACAGAGGAGGAAACAACAGGACCTAGTAGTGACGTTGATACAAAAAGAAGGAAAATGAGAGAAGTAGGGAGAAATGAAGACATAAATAAAAACAAGAAGTGAGGAGCTCTATCCAGCAGAACAGAGATATCAAAGAACTGGAAGACTCATTCTCAGGAGTACTACAATGCACATAACTGATTCCTTCACTCTAGCCATGCCCTGTTACAATAAACATAACTGACTCAGCTGCAGATGTCCTCTGGACGTTTACCTCCAACACTGAGCGTATTTTCAGTAGGGGACTTTTCAGGCAGGTAGCAGATTGAAATACAGAGGCGAGATGATGGAACCCTTTTCATAGCAAATTCCCAAAGGGTATCCTGCCTGCCACCATTTACCTGTCCCATTTACCTCTCTCATGGCCTCTGGTCTCCAACTTTGTTTATCGGGAAATGACTGCTACCTCAAGCACGAGATGTCCTCAACTTCTCATTTAAACAGAGAGGGGTGATTGGTGGCGGGAGGGGGCTGTGGGGTTATTTGTTTGCCGCCTTTTTTCAGAAACAACACATTGTTTGCAAGTCTGGCAAGATACCCTGATCAGATGTGGCCACATATTGTAACCTTATTCTCCATTTCTATTTTGTCAGTTTACATTTAGGAAAGGAATTATTTGCTAAAGTAGAAATAGACTTAACATATCAGCTGCTGTGTCCCATTCTGCCCCAATTCAGAGACAGATGCATGTTGCTGCTTTTCTCAGCCAAGCTATGAGGACCTCCAAACAACCCCTTCTCTGGGGTGTTCATAAGGGACATGGGCTCCACTCAGGCACCTCAGGTGACAGAACTCTGTGATTTAAGAAGTTACTGCCTCCAACCAGGATGTGATAATTTTCCAAAAGGTCACTAAATAGAACAGCTTCATTCTCATTGCTCTCTCCATTAAGCTTAAAGCCACAAAGACACTTGAAACTCATCTCTTTTACTTTGCCACGGAGGCTTGCTAAGAGCATGTCTGGCAGCCAGCAATTACGGCCCAGCTGATGGGCAGAGGATCACTAGTTCAATTGCTTCTGACAGTGTAACCATCCACATGCATGTTATTTCTGCACTGAGCAGTAAATAACTGCACAGAGCTGTGGTCATCAACTAGCCCCCCTCCCCCCCCCACTCATACAAGTTCATAAACTTAGTCCTATAAGTAGCCTGGCTGGACTGTTACATGCTCCCTTCAGTGCTTCCAAGAGTGGGGTTTCTTCTCTGACATGCTTTTACACAGAGAAGCAGGCACAGGAAGGGAAGTTCAGGGGAAATATTTCCAACAGCTCCTTCAACAGAAGGTAGGACACCAGCAGAAGTCGCTCTCACAGCGGGAACAGCCCGGTAATGCTTAGAGACCATCAAGTCAGCTCAGGGTTACATGCTGCTAGAAACTATAGGTGGTACCTGCAACATAGATAAAACTGCAATATAACCTGAAAAAAGAAAGAGTACTAACGTGTGCATTTGCATGAACATAGTCCAACTGCAGTAAAGCAGCATCAGCTGTTGATGGGTCTCATCAGTCCTCAGACCCATTAATGTGCAATGCCATACAACATACTGCTTCAAGAGTAGAACCAGAGAGGGGAATGCATTCTGGAAAACCTGTGGGCACAGCCAATAAGGAGGGTGGGCTATCGCTGGACCTGGTTCTGTTTGACGGCAAGGGAACAAGAGTTTTTATGCTATTTTCTCTTGACTGAACACAGCACTCTCTTGCCAAGCAGTTTTAGATGAGAATTCTGCAATTCTGTGCTTAATGCTTTACAAAGAAACTGTTATTGTGAAGCACAAAGGGTTTTTTTTTCCTTTTGCTAAATAGCATACACAGGAAATTGAAAAACTGAAACTCAGGACCCCAGAGAGGAGCTAAGGAAAAGTAAAACACTATTTGGCAGCCGTTATCATAATGTGGCATTATGGCATTATGATTCACAGATAAAAAATGTAAAGTGAAAAGTCAAACCAGAGCATAACAAAGGTCTAGTAGGTAAATTGCCTTCTGGATATCACAGGTACAGAATTTTCCAAGGCAGTGTGTGCATGAAGAATACCCCAATATTTTGGAAGTAAATCCTGACACACTCTGTACCAAAGGGGCTCCCAATCAGAAAATGCCTTAAGCATCAAAGCAAATTTCTGAACGTTCCCTCAACAACATTTCAAGCTAGAAAAGAACCTAACGTAGCTAGTAAGTGTCTCCAAGCCAAACAAGTAAAGGGAACAATGTCAACAAAGGACAGAATTGCTTTGATTTGGGGGCAGTGGGGAGTGGTTATTTGTTTTGACCAAAGTAAAAATCATCCCAGCAAGTTTAAAAGCAATGAAAGAGAAGTCATTTCAGAGCAATGAAAGAGAAGACAGAGTCACAAATGATCACAGCACTCTGTGAACGGAATTTGCTGCTGTACTGTTTCTATAGACTAGTGCACTGATGCACCACAGTAATAGTTCTCTCTCTTACAAAGCTTTACAAGTTGCCTTTGTAATTTGGAAATCTTAGTGTCATCATTGAGATATCCAGTAAACAGTATGAAAAGATAATCTAGTCTAATATTCCAACAGTGGGCACAAGAACATCTCTGTCCATCACTTGTTTACAGAGGGTTTCCCAGTCATGACTGTAAATGTCTCGTTTGAGCTTTTTTAAATGTGAGTTACAAACTTTTACATAAAAACAAATACTGATGCCATTTGCTACATACCTAATAATGTATTACAAAAAAGTGATGAGTAGATATGTGAGAAAAAGTGACGAGGTAATATGTGACTTACAATGACATTTATTCACTGCAGGCTCAAAATATTTTCCTCCTCTTTACTACTTTTGATACGCAAGGTCTCTTTAGTCCATTTCTAATTACCAGTGCAGCACAGCTTGAGTTGAACTATAGTATGTTGCTAATGGCAACAGCAGTAGTTTTATATGTTTATTTTACTAAAATGTGTTTCACCTTGGAATTGTCCAGCTGGACTTGGACAATGGGTGCAGACCTCAGAGGTGTAACAGAGCTCTCACTGCCTTCAGCAGTGCTGCTCCAGCTGACAGAGAATCTACTCCAACAGCTGCTGTATTTTCAAGTAAAATTTAGAAAGATGACATTGCCCTGCCTGGAAAAGTATTCCCACACTACACAAAAATTTACCTACACACACATGCACGCACTTACTTGTTTTATGTAAGACAAACACCATACCTCATTCCTTCTGTAGACCTATTCTGGTAGTTACGGTAGAGCTGGGGAACGCCTAACATAGCCTCGGTGAACACTGCAAGGAAGCCCAGCGTTTCCACAAAGAGAGATGAGTCAAGCCAGAGGTAAGTGATGTAACCAGTAACACAAGTGAAGGTCAGGACACACTGCACGTAGTCTGTAAACTTGCTCCAATGCCAAAAATAGTTCAAGTCAAAATCTGCAACAGAATAGGAATGGAAGAAGAATAAAATAAGCTTTCCCAACCAGACTCAAACTTAATCAAGGTGGAATTGAGAACTGGGAAGCATGAGGGAGCCACTGTGAAGTCTCTGGAGGCAGGGGAAGGTAGAAAACGAGGGATAGGACTAAAAAAATAGAAGCAAAACAAACAAAACTCAAAAAAACTCCATAAAACTCAAAACCAACACAAAAAAATGAAAAATAAAAAATAGGAGTCTTGACTTGGAAAACATTTTTTGGTGGGGGTGTTCAATAAAGAAACAATAAAACAAAGACTTGCAAACTACAAAAATATTTACAAAGATGAGAGAAAGCATTGACCTTTAGGTATCAAACATGAAGAACTCTGGATATGACTCCAGCAGAGTTGGCATAGAAAGTGTTTCACAAAAAACTTCACAATACTAAGTACAGGCCCCAAGCATATCAATCCAAGTGCTCTTTCTCTTAGGTCATTACCTGTACCTTCAAACTGCCTCAATCCAAGCTGCTTAGAAGGTCACCTAAAGTCCACAGCTCTGTTGTCTGGTGCAGTGCAGCTGCCTGCGGTGAAGGGCAAGCTGCCATGTGCAAGAGTGCAACAAGAATCCACCCTGGAATAACACCTCCCACAGACTTTTCACTCCAAGGGAAAAATGCGCTTCGCTCTTACCTGTGCCAGTACCATGAGTGCAGGATGCACACCCATTTCTGATGAATGCCATCAGAACAAAACACTATACCACAAAACGCAATATCCTCTCCAGAGAGAATGAGAGAAAGAACAAACCAACTGTGCCATTTGTTTGGCACATTAACAGCATACGACTGGAAGATATGTAGCTATCTTATTGATGAATAATAAAATATACAACCCCATTACCATCTACTGTATAGCAAAATAACAACTACTTTTGAATAATAAGAACTCTGAAATAACTGTTCATTAGCAGGTGCTGTTCATGCCTTCCTTTCTTAAAAGTACTTGAAGTTAAAAATACCTACGTCAAACCAACTGGATTCTGTTAATTATCAAGACAATGAACCATTGTCCTAACAGGGTTATTACAAGCCCAAATATACGCAATGCACCGGCATATAACTAGAAGATTTCTCTGTACTACTCCTCAGCAGTAGTACAGAATGCTACATAAAAGTCCTACTGTTAACTCAGGCAAGGAAGACCTTGACCTCTGCTGACTGACACTAACAACAAATCCAGTGAAATGGGAATAAATCTGTACAGGCACTTAGCTGCCTAAGGATACATATACATGCTAAATAATAGTTTTATATTCTGCATCTTTTCACACTTTCACATCATTATCAGTCTGGTCCTCAAACACTTTATTAACTGGCCTCCCCTTCTTAATACTTGGCAAAGCCATGCCTCAAGACAATTACTGACTGCATCCAGCTGAATCATTTTACTTTGCCACACAAAGAGAAAGACAAAACTGGTCAGGAGCCATACCTAACCTATAGCATTGTCAGCCATCACTCAGAACTGAATTAAATAATCTGTGGTAAAGCCACTGTCACTGTAACATTGACCTTCAGTATTTTACGGCAGTGGTTGCTCAGCCTCAGAATTCAGGGACACAAAACTAAATAAAAGGTAGACCCAGTGCTGGCACAGCCCACACAGCATGTGAGCATCACACGTTTCTAGAGCATCGCGAAGGCTTTCCTTTGTGCAGATGAAGGAAGAACAAAACAGTATGAAGCAGAAAAAAGAAGGCTCAAGACAACCACAATGACAGGAAAAAAATTATCCATTTTAATTTATCTCTGTTGCATTTTCTGGAGAGGAGCAGAGTCAATGAGAACCTCTGACAAGGCAGAAGGAACAAGAGACACCCAAAACTTCCATTCCTTTCACTTTGCCTGACCTACATCTGCATAACATAAAATAGCAAGAGTAAATTCACGCTAATTTTGCCAGGTTCATGAGCAATACCATGCAAATGACCTGACCCACCACAATAAATCTGACACTACGCAACTTAAATTAACAAGAGATGCTCTCTGGGACAGAGGCATTTGGGCTTACAATGGGGACAAAATAATGAAGAGCAGAAGAAAAGGGGATGAAGAGAAAGAAAAAGTCGGTGAGGTTACAGGCCATTTAAAGAACAACCTCCATTCTAGAAAAGGAGAGCTACTGATGGCTTTTGAGTAAGACGTAACTGCTACTTTTACCAGATTATTTCTTTAAACCTTGATTTTGAGATGTTCTCACACAGCCTTTAGTTTCTTCACAGACACCTAAAGCACTGGTTTTCAACCCTTAAAAAGGCAAGAGTTTCATTTTAATTCAGAGCTCTTGCATTCAAACATGCTGGGTGGAAAATGTGCATTTACTTTCCAGCAAGGGTCATTCAATTTTGATACAGTGTTTGACAGATACTGCTTCAGAACAATACCTGAAAACTAGCAACTGGCAGCAGCCATATATAAGAACACACTAAGCACACTCTTCCTGACAGTTCCAGCCAGAGAAGAGACCCTCTTGGCTCTCAAGATAGCTAGACAGTCATTATACCTTGAATCCTGGTCTCGACAGTGTTAGTTTGGGTCTGGTTGCCGTGCTGCCTTAAACATGCAGGACCCTTGGTCCCTCACTCATTAAACCCTGCCACCAGCTGTCAGGGCTGCCCTGCATATACTGTGTTTCTCCTCCTGTGTTCTCCACATGGTCAAGGATGCTTTTTAAAATACCCATCACGGTACACCAAATCCTTATTTCCCCAAGTTCATTTTCATAATAGAAACGATAGAACTAAATCTACATGAACGTGCTGAAGTTTTGGAATTTCATGGAACAAAAAAAGTCAACGTTCACACAGCTACCATAAGGCCAGCTACAAAATTCATGGACCCATGCAAACACTTAAACATACAATTATCTCCTGCTATGCCAGCTGTTCATGTGCGTATTCAGTACTGCTGCACTGAAGTCCACTTCCATTCAGATATGTACTAACATCCCTGAACCTAGTATTAGGCAGTCAAGAAATCTGGTAATTACGATAATTTACTCATCTTCTTTTGTCTGAAAATCTTAAGTATTATTTCTATTATAATAACATACACAGATGAGAAAACTATCATGTGAAACAGGACTTCAGTTGAAGCAGGAAAGTTAATTACTAGCACAGGAAAGAGACTGAGGTTCTCTTTTGCTCATAACTATCATGATGCTATATAGTCTCCATTTTACTATACTAGGTTATGAGTGAGTTCTGTTTTCTACTATAAATTCTGCTTGGTAATGTTTTCCTGAAAGAAGGGAACCAACCCAGGTTGGATGGGGCTTTGAGCAATCTGGTCTAGTGAAAGGTATCCCTGCCCATGGCAGGGGGGTTGGAACTAGATAATCTTTAAGGTCCCTTCCAACTCTAACCATCTTATAATCCTATGATTCTAAAAAGAGGTAAGAACAATTATAACCTTGGTAATAGCTTTACAGAAAAACACCCAAATTATCTTAAAAACAACCCAATACATAATCACTAATTGCTTCACTTAACAGATGTATTTTCCAAATGCAGAAGTCTGTTTTAAGACACTACACATCACCAAACTCTGCATTACAAACTACTTCCAGGAAGAAGTAAAAGAATGACTGAACTGAAAAAAAAAGGTAGAGAACCGCACACCTGACCTTTCATACGCATCATAGTTTCCCTGGCCCTTACTTGAACTGCTAAACTGTTTTGCCACATGATTGCTTCTTTTTAACCAAGACTGAAGCTTATCTTCTCTGAAAAATGATTTCAAAAATTCAGAGGGGGAAAAAAAAAAAATCATATACCCATCACTTCATTGTTTGGAAATAAACTGTGACTCATTTCTCCAAGCGGTTCCCTTCTCAAGAGGATCCAAACATATTAGTTCAGTAATAGGAGCTACATACTTTTAAAGACAAAAATGTTGGTTGTGCTGAGTACTGTGACAGGTATATGCTAAAAAGGCTTTTAAATGCTTAAAAACAAATGGGAACTGTCCCTTAAAAAAAAAAAAAAAAAAAAAA
>VYXH01001294.1:113065-132115 GCA_013397275.1 Burhinus bistriatus
AAAAGGAGGAGTTTTAAAAACAGAACAAAATCCATATATATGTGTAGACCAGTCCCATTCCCCTCCATACAGTGCACTCTGCAGCAGAGGGGAGCGACAGGTGTACAGATGTAGCCACAGCTATCCCAAGAAGATAGCCAGAGGGCACCATTCAGTGCCCTGGGCTATGTCATCTGAGGTACAGAACTGAACAAAGTTATAAATATTATTGCAAACATTAACCACATTTAAAGAAAATTATGAATAATAACAACGATAGTGGGATTTTTGTCCCTCCTCCCCCAGCAAACATCATCCCTTTTCTTTAAAAGGTCAAAACAAGAAATCCCACTGCAATACAATTTATTTTTATCAAACATCTTAAAATCTGTCCAAGTTAAATCTGGATGCATATCTTTCTATTCCCTGAAATGGGAAGGTACTGCTTTGCACACCTCACTCCATTCACTATCTCCCCATCCTGCCCAGAATGAAATCCATTACATGAGTTTGTAATCATACTCAGTTGATCCAGTTCAAATGGTAACTGCCAGTCACTAACATCCTGGATTGATCTGAACTGGCATTACTGCAGTGAAAGGCACTATATCTTATTACCCATGCCTGAGCTCTTTAATCCACTCAGTGAGTTGCATTTTAAATATGTTAATCCATTGATAGATGAGAGATTTATGTTAGCAAATCCTATTGATGCTGGGGGAAGGTGCAGCTCAGTAGGTTCTTTGTGCACTAACTGGAGAAAAGTCTACACAGCTTGAGGGTGAAGAAAGATGAGATTAAAAGACCTCCTCTGAGAGGCACATTGCATGTCAGATATGAAAAATGTAAAGCAGGCAGAGACAGCATTACATATAACCATGGTTAGCACTAGTCAGGCCAAAATACAAGTAGAAAATTCAAGATTCTGGTGTGAGATAGATGCCAAGTGACACAAAGAAGAGTCCACGGTATCAACTTTCACTTAAGGATGACGTAGTTACATTATTTTTAGTCAAGAAGTATTTTATACCAAGTCAGCTACCATGTTAGTTCCTTTTGGGAAAGTGAAGCAAAGACTTTGACATTCTAAAAATTACTTACTGTAGCTCTCAATTTCTCTTGCTAGTTGCATCTCATTTTGTGCCTTGACCTTTCTAATTCTGTACCTACATCCTTGGGCTACATTCACTTTTACTCATTTGACCGAGTTCCCACTTTTTGTTTGGTTTCTTCTTGCATTTGAGGTCAATGAAGAGCTTGCAATTTACGTTCCCTGTCTTTGCAAGGTGGGAAAGTTTGCATTTGAGCCCTTTGCATAGCTTCACCAAGGAAATGAACATTTTCCTTTTTATGAAGGCTACTGGTTTTATTTTACTGTGCTCCTTCCCGCTCATAAACATAGTCATTCACCCACATTGCCTCCCATAATCAAACTCTTCACCTCCTGTAGGACAAACACTGCTCACTAACTCATTCTAAGAGCACGCTGGACAGTATCTACTTCTGAGCGCCTCCCTAAGCAGATGCTTGGGTAGTTAATGCTTCTTCCCCCCCCAGGTTACAGTTAAGTCTTGTGCTTTGGGAAACTGCTGTTCAAAGAACCTCCAATTTCCATCATCTAACTCTGGCCCACAATGCCTGCCCACCTGACCTAACTGTTCCTGTCACAGTCTACTTCTGCACACGATCAAAGGACTCTAGCCTGAGCAGTTAGATGTCCAACGCCTCCCTTAACAACCCTGGAATCCAAAACCTGAGGGCTTAGACACTGTGAAAGAGCCTGATAATGGTAATTCAGCCAACCTGGAACAGTTACAAAATGCAGTCGTGGCTGGAAATTATTTCAGGTTATTATCCATGGTCTGTTTACTGTAAAATGTACAGACAGTTCAAGCTGGAACCTACAACTCTCTGCCCTGCCTGTGGGTTTTAACCACTGGACTACAGTGTGGCAGGCTACCCCTCACTTGCTCTCCTGCTTGTCTCAAGAAGCTTGTGGTCTCTGCTGTAAAAGGGGTTCAGCTCTGAGCAGCAGGCAAATATAATGCCCCTCCTCATCCCAACCTGGCAAACAAGGGCAACTCTTTGGACAGTTGGAAGACACAGACTTGTATCCCCAGGCTTACAAGAGAAATGAACTCAGACCTCTCACACCTTGAGTGAGTGCTCTAAGCTATACACAGGTACTGCACTCTGCAGTATAATCTTAAAATAAATAAATTTTGCCACGTCCTCTGAAGAGGACTTGGGAGGCACCTGCCAGGCAGTGGATTCTGAAAAGGAGACTTCTACACTTGCAGTCCTCCAGCTGCCGCAAATCCTCAGGCACTTGCCTCAGGCGTTACCTGTCTCTCTGGCAATCCTGATTTCAGATGCCTCATCTCAAGACAGCAGCAGGATTACACAGAAGCACGCTGGCCAGCACTCCCCACCTTGCTCATTCTGAGCAGCTCACAGACACCAGCTTGCTTTCTTCAATCCTCTGTTCTGAAATTCCTGTGTACCCCACAGGTCGCGCAGGAAACAACTGGAGTGACAAGAGCAGGAAGGCTCCACGTGACTGTTACCAGGCGATCCATAACTTCTCTCACTCTCGTTCACTACATATCCAGCTAGGCGCTTTCTTCTTTCCATCCAGAAACAAGGAAGGAAGCAGCATTACAGACAGATAGTGAGAACTGATATATTTAAATTTTCTTTCTTCCTTTTTTAAGAAGTGATAGAAACCTGCAAAACGCTGTCTGAAGCCAGCATTTCTTTCACACTCACTGGGACTGAAAAGGGACTTGCTGTGTTTCACTCATGACACAAAAGAGAAGAAATGAGAGCTTATCACCAAAAATTTCTGGTTCTGATCCAAACCGCTCTCCTTTTGAAGAAAAAAAAAGGAATTCACCATCTTGCCTAGTGTCTATAAAGATACTAATATCACCGTTCTCTGAATCCATTCCCTCAAGCCTGTGACCTAGGAACAACTGCATCTCTGTATACTTTTAAGTATCTGCACAGCCCTGTCATCACAGTACCTGAGCATCTCTTCATGTGCCTTTACCTTACAACTTTCCCGTCTACAGGCTATTGTCATCTGGCCTTCACACTGGGTAGTACCCAAACACTGTCACTTCTTCACCTCTAGCACTTCTAGGATGGGAGCAAAATATTCCAGAGGGTCTTGAACCTTCTGAAAATATCACCCCAGCCTATACTAAACAAATTACTGTCATGTAATGAAATCCATTTTTTATATCCTTTGGCCCATACAGTGCCTTTCCTTGGCCACACCTAGACTTAAGTCAGAGTCTCAATAGATCCAACCCTTTTAGTATTTGACTCTCCTTAAAGCCCCAGCACAAAGTTTTTTAGTTAACTAAAAGTAACCAGTAAATTTTCATGTGAGAGGGGAAAAATATCAAATCTTTACAGAGAGAAAAAGACTGAAAAGCCTGACCTAAATAAAACTTGAAGATTCATACAAAGAACCTTTGTTTTTAAAAGCGCACTGAAGGTTTTGGTACTTGTGGAGGACTGTTGAACACCTGAGATGGGAAGCTGAAGTCTGAAGAAATCCCCTCTACATCAACATTATGCCTGTCTTCTTCAGTCATCTCCTCTAGTTTGAAGGCAAGTACTTGCCTTGGTTTTCATTGCCTCATTTTATATGGTGTCACCAGTTTCTAAAATCTCTTATGCTGGGTCTCTGTTTTGTCACATCAAGTTCATGTTTTTTCCCCACCATCAGGTTTATTCCAGCTCTTCTTCCTCCTTCTGAAAAAAATTACAAATAGGTGGGCTGAAATTTTTCCAGTAATGTCCCTCCCTGAGGGCTTCTCACTCATCTTCCATACTGTCCCCCAGCACAACACACCTCCAAGCATCAGCAACTGCTCTGCCCTCCCCCTCCAGTTCCTATGAGGCCCACTCTACCTCCTCACCAAAGGGAATTAGTAATTGCAAGGTTGAGAGACACATGTTAGTTACAACTACTTAAAAACAAAAAAATTACACACAAATGCACGGTGTATATAAAAAAGTCAAACAATCCACAATCATAACGCCCTGCTTTTCCCATTAATTTGTACCTTTCCTGATTTTACAGCCTTTGGTTTAAGGGAAACCTTTAAGTACTACTGAGCACAGTGGTCTTGACCAGAGATAATTAGCAATAACAGCTATATTGACTATTTTGTGAACCTTAAAGAACAGCAATTAAAAAGCTATACTTAGTCTGAAAGTTCTACCCCTGCTGCTAACACCACACAGGACAAGTAAGAATGAAAACCTAAAACAAAATACTCATACCCTGGGCACCTCCTGTGCAGCTGACAGCCTTTGCTGTGCTATCTGCAGTGTAATTTGCTTTGTACACAGCTTCAGTTTACCGGAGTGTCACAGTAGAAGAAAAAAACATTTCAGAGAAAAATGCAGTTATATAAACCCACAAAATTAGGGTGATCTTTAACTCATCTTTGACATTTTACATTGTCTTACAAAAGGATGCAGAATTGTTTACATCACTTGTGCTTCACTGTTACCAGCACCTGTCAAAATGTTAATTTGTGTGTGTTTATATATACACCTAAATATGCTTGCATACAAATATATACCTCTCTCTTCCTCATAGTACAACTGTTAATGCTGTAAGCATTAAAAAGAAAACAAAATTATAAAAGCAAGCAGGGGAGAACTAAGGTTTTTTGTTCTAATACAGAGGAAGCTTTAGCGAGTATGGTATCTGTGAACACGGCTACAACTGTTGGGCTCAGAGCCTGCTGGCGAATGCCAACTGAGCTGGGAAATCCACATGGAGCTGTAGAGTTCAGCCCAGCCATCTGAGTACATTACTGCAGACCAAGTGTAACCAATTTTGGGTGAGCCAGAAGCAAACTCCTGCCCTGCTGCCCCCCAGAAAAGCCTGCAGAAGTGTACTCTGGACTAGTCTCTTCCAAAGCGAGGACATGTCTTGGAGTTCTCCAGACGGCAGACGCTTTCATGGCAATCTTGCGGGGGGTACATTTGCAACCCCGTACCACTTTACTTTATGCAATATATGCCATACAAATGCTTGTTTTCTTCCCAAATACAGATGAGAGAAAACACCAGGTCTGTATTCCCAGAGAAGGTCTGTAAGATTAGGAGAAGAAAAGACAGACAACCACCACCACAGATACATATTAGTATTGCTACTAGATCAAGGCACTTAACTTAAGCCTAGATATATCTAAACCAATGTAGTTACAGGACTGTATTTCCTCTGTGAAGATTGGCCTCCTCAGTAACATCACTTCTGAAATTATCTACTGTTACTGCTACTTTTGTCTGTTCAGTACAGAAGAAGTCTCTCCTCGTTCTTCACTGTCTCTGCGAGATTGTCTCAAAAGCTGGCTGACTTACAATATGACTGATGAAAGGTAACAGCCTAATAACTGGGCAGATCATGGGGCTAGGAAAGCCACTGGAATGAGGTAGCTGTGGCCCAGAGGAATTAGTGCTACAGAAAATAAGCAATGTATTTGAAAGGTGGAGTGAAAGCAGCATAAACAGCTTTAGAAACCACGTCAGAGACAGAGCATGGACTTTAGGAAGAAGTCCTCTCTCAAGGAGCAGCGCAGGAATGAAATGGGAAGCCCAGGGAGTGCCACATCAGACTTTTGATGACTCTAAGCGGCCAATGCTTTCACTACAAACACTCCTGATTCTGCTCACCTCCTATGCACAGAGCATCAAAAATCTCAAAGCAAGTCAAACTAAAGAAATAAATCCCCCAATCCTCCACCTGTAAGCACAGGTCTGAAGTAAGGCCTTCGCTCCCAACTGTGCTAATGATGGCGACAGCAGATTAGAGCCAAGATCACTTTTCTTTTGGCTAGATAACGCCTTCCTACGCTAACTATAGAAAGAGACTTCTTTTTCTGACAGCAAGCTAAGCAGATACGATGAGAATGTCACAGCAAGAAGAACACGTAGGACCAAGTTACTATTTTTGCAATCTTTTTAACAATATTTTACACTATCCTCAGCATGGTTTACCTAAGCTATCACCGACGGCCCTACAAGGCAGTACACAAAGGCCTCCAGACAAAAGACTAAAATGGAATAAGTTAAGCGCTGCAGAGCAGGCAGCCCGGGCTCCAAATTCTTGTAGCTGGAGTTATAAACTCTCTATGAAAACAGTTTAATTTATTTTTAATAGTACTGAAACTTATTCTTTGAAGTTTAAGTCTCAGAAGATACCAAGACTACTATAATATTAGAAACAATATGCACTTATCATAGTCCTCATTCAAAGACTGCAATTAAAGAGATGAATAGAAGTTCTTCTAAATATTACAAAACCAAGCTGTGCATTAGCCCAGATGCAGGCTGCCTCATATACCACCATGCCAGGGATTACAATGCCAGGTTGCATGTACAACACAGCAAGTTACTCCCAGAAACTCTGGAAGTAACTGACAGGTAATACCCCGCTTTTGAACTGCAGATCTCTGGGTAAAATGCTGAATAGCCAGTAACTTGCCTAAAGATAATCGATCTCTTTTTCAGCTTTCTCTGAGCTTGACGTACCTGAGACCTTATCTCCTCTATTGTGAAGACACCACAAAAAGAAAGCATTTATGTGACTTTTTTTCAGATACTGAAGCCAGGCACGCATACATGCATGTGTAAGTATGTATACAACACAGAGATAAACACTTCCTAAAAATATAAACTCATCTCTTCATTTAGGATTTTTTGGAGGAAAGTTTAATCTTTGTTTCCTAGGTAACCCACCATCAGCCAAGACAAATTCTAACCCCAAACTGGCCCTACTAATTTAGCATCCTAACAGAATAATGCCTTGTGCAGCTCCCTCCTTTGCTAAAACAATGTCATGTGGCCTGCTAAGCAACTCTTGGCAATTGCCTCAGTTAACCTCCGAATGACCCATTTTAGTATCGATAGTTTTAATGCTTCAAAATCATCACAAGCATGTAGGAAACTGTAGGAAGCTTTCTGCTCTTTTTTTCACTTGCGTCTCTCTTCTGCCCAGTCCGTGCTACACACACGAAAATGTCAGACATGTTTTAATTATCTGAATTGCATTACAAAGATGATAATATCTCAAAATGACCGCACAAGCTACTCCATTTCATAGGGCTTCCTTTCAAATATCTGTTGTAGCTAAAAATAATAGGGTAAGGTGGTGAACAAGAATCCTGTTCTGAAAAAAAGGAATTGGTATTTCTGAATTTTTGTTCTACACTGGAACAAAAGCAAGACTTTGGAAAATCTGGAGGAGGATGAAGAGAGAGGCAAACATACAGCTGGGATTTGGGAAATAGGTTCAAATTTTTAACGTCTGGGATTTGAATTAAGGACCTTCCGTGTAGATTTTTCCACGTCCTAAGGGAGCACCCAGTCATGAGGCTATTGCCCAGTCAGGTCAGGAAGCATCTCCTCTCAGCATAAATTCTGCCCTTTCCAGACAAACAATTTTGATCAAACAAATTCATTGAGATAACTTACGTGCATGTTTGTGAAAATGTGACCATTCACCAGTGACAAACCTTATCCCCACAAATTTGTGGCCAGTAGTAGCAGAAAAATCTCAACTTACAATTTCTCATTTGCTACCATAAACACCATTTAAGCATACTGACATTTGTGAAGTTGACTATGGAAATTCATCCACTTTTTTTAAAAAAAAACATAGGTAGATGAAGCTGGGAATAATTTCAATCTCCATATGACTTTCTAGAGAAAAGGAAAAAAAGGACTTCTGGTAGCAGAAGGTTTTCCAGAATCTACATGCCTGCGGTGTTCTCTCACAACCTTTAAACTAAAACTCACTCTATTTGCAACAACCAGTCTGCACAGATCTAAATTACTGTATACAGTGACCAAACAGGAGGAATTTCCACACAAATGACTTCATTGCATTAGCAGGAAGAATTTACAGGGAGGGAGACCAGTACAGAGTTTCACTTGAATGCCTGCAGACTGCCTTACTGATTACAGCACTTGTAACTGGAGGAGCCATGCAAGACGGAGCTACCCTGAAACAGAATTTCCCCTTCAACTTCCCAGCTGTTTAGTTTGACTACAGATAAATCCCTGCTTTGACAGGAGCAGTGGTTGTTATGCAAGATACACTTCTGAACACCAGAGAGTCTACCTTTTGTCTGCAGTTTAATGCTCTATAGTCAACGTATCTTCAAGATCTGGAAAGAAAGGTAATGGTAGTAGACTTAAGTAAGTTGCTCTGTCATGAGGAGTTCGGTGGTGACACAGGTGTGTATTCACAAATTGTTCACATTTCTCAGCAGAAATTTAAGGCCCTCTCATCCCCCTCGAGCTACCTCAGGACAACTGTTTAGCTCCCTGAAGCATTTCTCATTGAAGCCACAAAATGTGAGCTTTTTTTTCCCTTTTTTCAAGATTTTACACAAAAAAATGAACAAGCCTGCATTTTAAGCCAGATCTGTTCCCTTATTTGGTTCAAAACATAATCCCACAAACCGTTCTGTCAGTACAACTGAGGGGGCAAGGAGGAGGGGGTGAGGGAGAGGATCAGGAATATCTTTGGCATTGCTGCCAAACATCTTCACATCCAGCCGCTGCTGGAGGCAAAAGACTTTGGCTGTTATGCCTCTTTATAAATATGATTAGTTTTAAAAAGAACAAAAAAACTTCACACCAAAACAGGCAGAAGACAGTGCACTGGCAGTGTTCACCAGTGAAATGACTTTGCCACCACAAGGTATAGTCCTTTTTTTCCTGGCTGAGTGACACAGGGATTTGCCCTCCATTGCTGTGTCCCTTACACATCCCGTACTCACGAGTGCAGGGCACGCAGAGAATGATGACAGGTGAACAATAAACAATGACCTCCCGAACAATAGTCCTACCCACAATTTCCTCATTAAATTTCTGTGTTCTTCTGTGAAGAAGTAGTAAATCTCTTCAAAGACTGAGCAGTTCCTTGACATCTACTGCAGACAGAAATTTAATGAAGAACTTGTGTATAAGACTACTTTAAGCCACTTCGATATTAAGTTTGCTCTGTTCCCTGAGTGCACAGTTACTTGTTCTACTACAATCTGCTCCCAACAAGAGATGAAGAAAGGCACGATGGAGTAAATAGCATCTCTGAAGACACAAAAAAAAAATTTAAAAAATAAAAATAAAAATTTAAGGCACAGGAACTTTTCTGAAATAACTGCTCCTGATTTTCACATGCCAAGGGGTGCAAAGACAAGAAAGGGCAGAAGTGTAAAACCTTAATGTAAGCAAGGAGTCATTCCAAGTTTTTGGTGGTTTGTATAAATGGACAAAAAACCAGGGGCAAGAGGAAGCAGAGAAATTTCAAGACTAGCATCTGCTTCTTTTCAAAGGCTATACAAACATAAAGAGGGGAAAAAAATGTACCTAGCAACAACTACACATTTTTTTGACATTTACAAAGCAACCTATTAAAAAGTCAATTGAGTAAGTAGAGGATGGCAAAATTTTTATTATCACGCATATAAAGACAGACTTCAAATTTTAAAGATAAACTATGCACACATGCACACACAAAAAATGCTGCAAGCTTGCAAAGGCTACTGAAGTGTGTATAAAAAACAAAGCAGTCTATGTATTTTAGAAACAGCAGTACTGGTTCTGATTTTGATGGGAAAAAAATCCTGAAACTCATATACCTTAAACAAAGAAACAGCAATATTCCGCATACTTCAAATATTTTATGTCTTCCAAGCTGTCATCAGGCTTTTGACTTCCAATGAGTAATAGTAAAAAAACACAGCTTTAAGCAGCTATTAAAAATAAAAAATGTTTCCTTGAAATAATCAGGATCTGTCTTCCTTTCACTAGTTTCTATGTCTCCATGGAATCATCCAGGATGAACAAGACCCATTTTTTTAAATGTACAATGCAAGTGAAAATATATCTGCCAGAACTGAATTCTGGGGTTTGGATTTTTTCCCCTACCCATGGGAGGGAACATAGGATTCCGATGCAGTAAATGTAATGCATACTGATCACAGAGCAGAGCAAAGAAAAAGTAGGGCACATAATAAATGCATAGGAAAGGCAATGTTCATGACTTCAGGAATACTGGTGGTATAGTTCCCTCCTAAGGAGGGACACATGCTCATTACTAGCAATCTGAGTGTCTGGAGGGAGATTGCATACACCCTCACCATAAATTCACAATTCACCAAAAAAATTACACCTTTTCTGCTATTGATTCAAGAGGATACAGGAAGAACCTTCTCATGAACAACTAAGTTACATCTTTTCTTCCCCAGCGTCGAGCAGTATTATGTCAGCTCCTCACGTAGACAGAGACTGTATATAATTATTTTAGTAACAAGATAAAATAAAATTTTGAAGTTAAAAACATTTACTCTGAAAAATAAATTAAAATTCTAAAATGTGATTATGCACACTTCTAATGAGGCCTGTGTTTGCCAATCTATTCATATAATTTAAATCACTGCGCATCTACTGCATAGTTTTAACAAGTCTAATACTAGATCTAAAGAATTACTCGCTGATGCAGTGGAACCAGAGCTTAGAAAGCTTTGTCTGCTTCTGCAAGAACAATTTTTACTTTTTCAGTTTAGCTTAATAAAAATATCTCATTTATTGAAACAATGAGAAACTGATTGGAAGCTGAGTAACATCTGCTTTGCTCTTTGTCTTTGAATAATGACTGAGAGTATAAAAGGATGAGATGACCAGGAAAAAAATGAGTAAATGAATTTTACTAAAAATCTATCTGCTTTACTTAGTTCGTTTAAAAAGCATATTTCTGTAAAATGCACATTTAGTACAAACACTGCAGTTTATTTACATTTTTTAACTTTAAGTTATTCCAGATTTCTATTTGAAATCAATTCTCAACCAAAACCAGCTTGATACAAGTTACAAGTAAAAGTAATCTAACACATAACCATTTAATGTAGTTTTAACATGACAAAATATGTAATTTGAATGGATCACATTATGCTATATCAGTACTAAAATGTATAGGTATTACATTTCCTTCATCAGCAACAAAACCTACTTCAGCATAATGACTATATTGCTACACACATCACCATGTGAACCAAGTTTTCTTTAGTGAAGTAAATGAAAGATACAAAATAATTTATTTTATGCCCATATTTCTTGCTTGATAATTTAAATCATGATCTGCAAAGGCAGCTCTAAAACCAACCACCTTCACAAAGAAAAAGGAAAAAATCTTTTACAATGTAAGGCTTCCTCATCACAGCTTCAATGAACTAGAGTCTTTGGAAGTGAAAGGGATATGGCTTCTGCCTTAAAGCAGGAACAATTGTTTGTGCAGTGAATTCAGGAACTGATATGGCTTGCAAAAAAATCGTTCCACGTTAATCCTGTCTCTCCCTTGATACAATGTACTCTACAACCCTCCAGCAGTCCAGGCTGCAATCTGGAACATGGCTGTAAGCCAGTGCTGCTCAACACTCTGCACTGTCACACTACTAAATGTCTAAATAATTTGTCCCACTATCTAACGTAATCATCTCTTCTGAAATAATCTATTTAGGGTGCACGCAATAGTAAAAAGTATCAAGCTGGGGGTGGGAGGTGGGGAAGATGACGTACTGCCTATCTTTGAAAGTTGACTATCACGTCTCAGTGAAGATGAGGCAGAGTATGGGCACAGGAAAAAGCAACTGTGAACTTACTGTTGCAAAACAAAATTAGTAAGTAAAACTTACTAAGGCAGAGGGAGGTTTTCTATAATGCAGTGCTGATCTCAACACCAAAGGTGGCAGTATTCAGCTCACCAGATTTGAGAAATCTTGAATCCTATCCACCAGCCTGAGTTAGGGATTCAAGCCCTATGCAATCAATGGATTGCCTTCAGCTTCTGTGGACAACTCCAGAAGCCGAGGGTAGAACCAGACAGGAGGCCTTTTTCTTTTATGGAAAACACCGAGATGTCAGATGTTTCTCCATTCCGAGTCAGGAGGAAATCCCACTTTTTCAGATACGTACATTCAAAGACAGGGCACCTAAATAGCCTAAGGGCTAGCGTGCTTCCATCAGGTTCCTGCTGGGGCCCCTCTCTCCTGCCTGCAGCATGGCTTCTCAGGGGGGCCATCAGTGCTGCTTTGCTCAGACTGATACAGTCTCAAGTTATCTATGCAAGCAGGAATGTCCACCTCAGCCTCTCATATCCCACGTGAGTGCCATGATACTAGCTTATAGTCTGTAAAACTGCACTGTTTCAGCTCCAGTCTTTACCAGGCTAAAAGCAGACACAAAGGCAGGGGCAGACACAAACTAAATGGAGGGTGAGGGCAAAACAGAGCCAACTGCATGTATCCTTTTTGTGACGACAACAGGGAATCAAGAACATACAGGAAAGCAGCAGCATCTAAGACCCCTACCCTGATTCATCCTTGCTTAGCACTCCCATGGGATACAGATATGGAGCACCTAGGTTCCAATGCTTAGTTTTCTTGCTTCAGAGCTGGGACATAAAACGGAATTTCTTGTGTCATGTCCCAAAAGCAAACAGCCCAGGGAGAGTGACTAACTGGAGTGCAAAAAAGATCTTTCTTCTTTCTCACTTGAAACATCCATCTAGGGCTTGAAAACCCTTTTCCAATAAATGTATCTTTGGTGCATCACTGCTTGCAAAGTTGGAGTGTGGAGTAGGGGGGAAGGTGGGATCTTTCCATAAAATAAAGCTATCCCTAATTGTTTTGGGTCAAGGATGGTCAGTGTACTGTATTGCAGGTTAAAAGCATGACATTTGCAGCTAAACAGAAAAGGTTTTATTTTGTTTTCCCTTGATACAGCAACGAAAATGGCAAAGCACTGATGTTTCAGTGATAAGTGCCTTTCAATATCCAGCATAAGGAAATGTCTTGTTAACATGTCATTATTTATAAACAAGAGCTTCAGAAACGTAGACTTATTAAATATATTCCCTATTTCTAGCTTAGTAGAAACTAGTAACTTCATATTCCCAGTGCACTTTAAATAAATGAAGGCTAATAAAACACATAGGACATAAAATGTAGTGAAAAAAATAAATCAGGCTGAGTGCAACAATCAGGTTGTACCTTGAGCATCAGCTCAACATAGAGTTCACAGAGCATATTATGTCAGACATTCTACTGTCACACCAGCCCCTTGTAACACCATTTTAATTGGGACCAACTGAGAGCTGCCACCCAGCTCAGCACTTCTAAGTGACTTTGGGTGACCTCACTGTCCATTCCTCCCACTCCGTATACTGCAGTGGGAATGGTTATCTCAGTAGGCTCATTTCCAACAGACTAACACAAACTGTAAACAGAAGCAAAAGTCCTAAGCAAATGATGCCCAAAGGGTCTCAACATATGAAACAAGGAGCTTTCCAGAGTGACAGCATGTCTGTCTTTCATATGGAGTCCATGTACAAGAGTCAGCAGCAGAAAATTAGTGCAAACTGTGCCCTCATCTCCTGTACAGGACATAACTCTTGATATGTTGACTCTGAAGATGTGTTCATACATTGAACTGTTGATTCTACACGACTTAACTAAATGCAAAGATAACTTTCTTTAAAAATACATGAAATCTACAAAATGTGGATGTGCCCACATCTATAACAAGATCCTAAAAATGTGCTGCAGCCAGAATATTTTCCCCCAGCAAGCTGTCTAGACAATCCATTATGTCTGAGCAGGCAGTGCTGGGCAACAGCGCTTCTTTAAGCACGCACCATGCCATCTAGTGTTACAAACCACTTTAAAAAAAAAGTGAGCTATCAATGCATCTGTACTAACAACTAAAACCACCTCAGCTTGGAAGTTTATTCTGAAGTCTGTGGAGAGTTGAGTTACCCTTTAAATATTTCATTACTTATACCTTTTGCACTGAAGTGGCAACTTGGCCGTCATCTAGAAAATTGTGGTTTCTTTTCTCACCTGTTTTGCTCACAGAAACTGACAGACATCAGACAAGCAGTAAAGCAGGATATCACAATGAAAGCTAGACAACAAATTCTCACCACGAGTTTAAGCTTACCTATTGACTTCTTGTATTAATAATGCTTTAATGTGCTTTCACTGGTAAGGTCTGCCCCCTACAGTTGCGCAGGAGTACTAGCAAAGTTGAGGGAGTAAAGCAATACCCACAGAATAGGAAGGTATGAGTTTGAGAGCACCTAAATTGATGGATTTATGCAAGTTATGGAACACAGCTGGGAAGCATCTGAGGGTGTCAAGGGTGCAGGCTGATGCCTTTGCAAGGCTGCTCTATCATCATGGTGATTGGGAGAGGTTCTCTATGACTGGGGGTGGAGGAAGAAGAAGGGGAAAAAAAAAAAAAAACAAAAACAAACCAACAAACAAACCACCACACCTATCTTCAAGGAGGAGGATCCAGGGAACTACAGGCCAGTCAGCCTAACCTTATCCCTGGGATGGTTACAGAAGTCGTCCTCGTGAGTGTCATTTCAAAGCACAATGAAGGACAAGAAGATGACTAGGAACAGCCAGCATGGATTTACCAAGGGCAAACTGCACCTCATCAACCTGATTTCCTTCTATTATGAGATGACTGGCTTTAAGAAAAAGAGGAGAGCAGTGGATATTGTTTATAGTGCCTCAGCAAAGCTGTCGACAATCTCCTACAGAACGTTTATTAGCAAAATATCAACTGGTAAGTGGACAATAAAAAGGGTAGAAAATTGGCTGGATCATCAGGCTCAAAGAATTTTTCCTCTCAAAGGGAAAACATAAAATTTATGACCAGTTACAAGGCAACCCACAGTGATCAATACTAGGGCCAACACTTTAACATCTTTTATTAACAACCTGGCTGATGGTAAATTCAGAAATTATACCAAATTAGGGTGAGCGCGTGACAAACTGAGGGACAGCACTGCTATTCAAAGGGATCTTAGTCTGGAGATATGGGCTGACAGGAATACCATGAAGTTCAGGGTTATCACACAGCTGGGCAGGAATAACCCCACACCACAATACAGGTACAGTGGGCTGATTCCCTAGAGAGTAGCTTTGAAGACTAGTGGAGGGCAGCCTGGCAGACAATTTGAGCATGAGTCAGCAGTGTTTCCCCATGGCAAAGGTAGTCAATCACTTACTGGGCTGTACAGTTGAACAAGCAGGGGTGTTGGTGGATGAGAAGCTCAACATGAGCCAGCAATGTGTGCTTGAAGCCCAGAAGGCCAACCGCATCCTGGGCTGCATCAAAAGAAGCGTGGCCAGCAGGTCAAGGGAGGTGATTCTGCCCCTCCACTCTGCTCTTGTGAGACCCCACCTGGAATACTGTGTCCAGCTCTGGAGCCCCCAACATAGGAAAGACATGCACCTGTTGGAGCAGGTCCAGAAGAGGGCCACAAAGATAATCAGAGGGTTAGAGCAGCTCTGCTATGAGGACAGGCTGAGAGAGCTGGGGTTGTTCAGCCTGGAGAAGAGAAGGCTCCAGGGAGACCTTATAGCAGCCTTCCAGTATCTAAAAGGGACCTACAGGAAAGCCGGAGAGGGACTTTTTACAAGGGCATGTAGTGATAGGATGAGGGGTAACGGTTTTAAACTGCAAGAGAGTAGATTTAGAATAGATCTCAGGAAGAAATTTTTCACTGTGAGGGTGGTGAGGCACCGGAACAAGTTACCAGGGAAGCTGTGGAGGCCCCATCCCTGGAAGCGTTCAAGGCCAGGTTGGATGAGGCTTTCAGCAATCTGGTCTAGTAGGAGGTGCCCTTGCCCATGGCAGGTGGGTCGGCACTAGATGATCTTTAAGGTCCCTTCCAACCTAAACCATTCTGTGATGATGACAAAATGTGTGGCCAGCAGATAGAGGGAAGTGTTTATTCCTCTCTATTCAATACCCACAAGACTGTACCTGGAGTAATTTTTCAGTTTTGGGCTCCCAAGTACAACAAAGACATTGAGCTAATGGAATGAGCCCAGTGATGGGCCACGAAATTGCTTAAAAGGCTGAGGTACATGGTGCGCATGAAGAGGCTAAGCCTGTTCAGCTTTAAGAAGTAAAGGCTTCTTGCTGCCTACAACTATCTAAGGGGAGAGTGTAGAGAACATGGAAGCAGGGTCTTCTCGAACACACGTTGTGACAGGACAGAAGGAAACATACATGAGTTACAACAAGGGAAATTCCAATTAGATGGAAGAAAAAATTCATCACCATGAGGATGGTCAGACACTGACATAGGTGCCAGAAAGTTTGTGGAATTTCCACCTTTGGAGATACTCACAACTCACCTGGACATGGCCCTGAGCAACCTCATATAATTGGATCTGCTTCAAGCAGCGAAATGGACCAAATAACCTCAGAGGTCCCTTTCAAGCCAAATTATTCTGTGACCTTGTTTAAGGAACAAATCTCACCATTTGGATCTAGACGTGACCAAGGATACAACAGCATGTGGCATGCTCAAGAAGCAGGCAATTGCAAAAGCTTCTCACATTGACAAAACTGAAGCAGCAGCTTTGCTGCATGCACGTTCCCTGATCTGCAGTATGGGCAGAAAACTCAATTGTATTTGAACATTTACATATTTCATCGCTGATGTTATTAAAGCAAATAATTATTCTGGCTCCCACCACGAAGGAAAAGATTTTTTTCAAAATCTCTGTTTATTCACTATTTCTGCAGTTACTACCGCAGCCCTAAAAGCAAGATCAGACTCCTCTCCAAGGTTCCAGTTGAGTGGCTCAGCAGGCAAGATTTGGAAACCCAAGAGCACCCTCATGTGGCGAGATGTTATGAGCTCTCCTTCCTCCAGTTAAAATACATGCAGCACAATTAAAATTCACATTTTATTTACAGGTTTATTTCCCCACCACACCACTGACTAGTACTTGTGCCAGAAGTACTATTTCTGCCACCACACAGTTCATCCAACAGAACATGTTTAAGTTATCTTCTTTCTACAAGACTACAGCTGCGTGACAGGCCTCACAGGGACGGCCAAAGGGCTTGGGCAAGGGCATCAGCAGTCAGAGCCAGCAAGAACCCTGAGCATCACACTCCAGAAACACAGCACTGAGCATTGCCTCCTGTGATAGCTCTTGGTCAGCACTGAGCATTGCCTCCTATGATACCTCTTGGTATTACTGCTCATGCCAAGCTGGAGAGCCACCTTTACCACCTCTCCCTTTGCTCCCAGTGTTAAAGGACAGTTTTCCT
Organism: Burhinus bistriatus; assembly: GCA_013397275.1. NCBI lineage: Eukaryota > Metazoa > Chordata > Aves > Charadriiformes > Burhinidae > Burhinus > Burhinus bistriatus. The sequence goes on from VYXH01001294.1 coordinate 130,226, forward strand.
CCAATTTAAAATAAAACTAGAATTTTCTGGTAGCAGAGAAGGATTTTTTTTTCCCTGCTCTTTTTTTTTTTTTTTTTTAAATAAAAAGAGGCTGAGAGAACAACAGCTGCGCTCCTTCCCACCTCCCCCAACCACTGCAGCATGTGCTTCATGCTGCATGGCAAAGGAAAGGCCTCCCCACTGTACAAGCCTCGCTCACTCCACCTAACCTGCATCCACGCCCTGCCTGTCCATCCCCATCCAACCACCTTTCCCCTAGCTCCTTCTCCTTGTAGCGGGCAGGCTTTCAGAATAGGCATGGGCCCTTCACCTCCTACATTCAATCTGGCAGATCATTTTAAACTACAAACACAAGCACTGTAACTGCATTGGAATAAAAAGAATGGCCCACTTCCATTTTCATGTTGAAGCCATTCAACAGCAGTAGCAAGGCTGGTGCAAAAGAAGGTCCCTGAACTCAGGTCTGAACAGTGTTCTACCACCAACATCTTACTGAAACCATTCTGACTCAGTAGAGATTTTACAAGTCTCTGCTTGGCTGTTTTGCCTACTGCCTGCAAGCTGAAATCTTAAAGGGAGCTAAATAATAATTTTAAAATGTGGTAGCCCCAAAAGCATAACACCATCCTCCAAGTTCCCTGCCCTGATCTCTAGTAAACACATGTATCACCTTCTCAATTCCATGTTTTAGCAATAGAGGAGACATATACTGTTTATCACCAATGACATGAGCCAAATGAATTAACATGTGATGCAAAACATCACAAAGCTAATACAGCTGACAAAATTAACAACATACTGTATTTCTGATTATTGTAGAAGTATTCTTCATTAACAAAACAAATATATACCCTACTCTGAAATGGAGAAGTGAATAAAAGGAACAAAAGGACTGTATTTTCAAATTGCATGCGGTGGTCTCACAGTAAACCACCGGCATAATACTTTATTTACAATCCCACAGTAGCTTGGACTGGAAAAGCCCACTGCAGGACATGTAGTCCAGTCTCCTGTTCAAAGCTAACCTGTTAAAATTTAAAAATGGTGGAACATTTCACTTTACCAAATGATACTTTGGACCTTTCAGATCAAGAATGGGTAGATTTTTGAACTACAATGATGAACCAGTTTGACTACAAGTTACTGTGTGCACCACAACAATGTATACCCAGCCCCCTGAGCTGGAAGACACGGACGGGGAGCAGAATGAAGCACCCATAATCCAACTGGAAATGGTCCGCAATCCCGCAATCTACTACACCACTTAGACACGCACAGATCTATGGGGCCAGATGGGATCCACCCAAGGGTACTGAGGGAGCTGGCAGAAGTGCTCACCCAGCCACTTTGCATCGTTTACCAGCGGTCCCGGCTAACCCGGGAGCTTGCAGTTGACTGGAGGTTAGCAAATGTGACACCCATCCACAGAAAGGGCCAGTAGGAGGATCCAGGGAACTACAGGCCTGTCAGTCTGACCTCAGTGCCTGGGAAGGTTATGAAGCAGATCACCCTGAGTGCCATCACACGGCACATACAGGACAACCAGGTGATCAGGCCAGTCAGCATGGGTTTATGAAAGGCAGGTCCTGCTTGACTAACCTGATCTCCTCCTACAACAACATGACCCGCTTAGTGCATGAGGAAAGGCTGTGGATGTTGTCTACCTGGACTTCAGTAAAGCCTTTGATACCACAGCGTTCTCCTGGAGAAACTGCTTGCTCGTGGCTTGGATGGGCATACTCTTCTCTGCGTAAAAAACTGGCTAGATGGCCAGGCCCAAAGAGTTGTGGTGAATGGAGTTAAATCCAGTTGGTGGCCAGACACAACTGGTGTTCCCAGGGCTCAGTACTGGGGCCTGTTCTGTTTAATATCTTTATCAACGATCTGGAC
>VYXH01001294.1:132196-145443 GCA_013397275.1 Burhinus bistriatus
GCCTCAAGTTGCGCCAGGGGAGGTTTAGGTTGGATATTAGGAAAAATTTCTTCACCAAACGGGTTCACGAGCATTGGAACAGGCTGCCCAGGGAAGTGGTTGAGTCACCATACCTGGCGGTATTTCAAAGACGTGTAGATGTGGTACCTGGGGACATGGTTTAGTGGTGGACTTGATATTGTTAGGTTTACAGTCCGACTCGATCTTAAAGGTCTTTTCCAACCCAAACGATTCTATGACTCTAAATAAGCAAAATGTATGCATGAGATAAGAACAATCCCTTCAGCCCTTAAGGCTTGGGAGGTTTCAGTTTAACCAAAAGAATCGTGGGTGGTAGCTCCAGTTTCTCCAGCCTTCTGAGAAGAGAAAAAGAAAAAAAAAAAAAAACCAAACACACACACACCACAAACACACCACCTTTTCACAGTGACCCCTCCAATGCAGCCCTCAAAGTCCAGGGATGCTACTTACACTTACCACTGAATGTAAAAATGTTTCATTCAGTGTAGCAAATGGCCTGGTGGAAAATGTGTAGCTAATATGAAACAACCACTATACACCAACTCCCAGATACAAACTCAAAGTAGAGGAACATTACCAGCCAGATAAGGTTTTCAATGTCAAAGACACCATCTCTGATCTCTGAGTGGTAGCCTCAAGGAAGAAGTTTTTTCTGTCCAGTTGCCAAATGACAAGCCTAGAAACTAGAATCCATCAATAGTTATCAAAAACTATAGATACTCTAGAACTGTTGGCTTTGTTGCACGGTAAAAATATTTTCTGAAATGCAACTCACCCATCCACATTCCACGGTGGGTGTTTATCCCATTCTCTGCCCCACAGGGAATAATGACCTGACAAGGTGGCAACTATTCTGCTCACTTAATTGGTCGAACTGATAAAATAAACAAGTTAAACTTGGAGAAAAACAGCTTCCGAACTGAATGGAGCTTGAAGCTCACTGCTTCTGTTTCAGACATGCACAACAGCTTGCACAGCTGAAAACATTTTTTTCCCCAATAGTCTGTTAAAGGACATTACCTCTCTGCCTACGAATCTTTGTCTCATCTTAAAAGAAGATAAAATATGTACATTCCAATCCAAAGCCTGAAATCAGCAGGAATCTGCTCAACCCTCATTGTGCTAATCAAAATTCTGAAAACAGGATTAAGTGCTACCACCCAAACAAGATCCCTCTCCTCCCTGAATTATGCTACCTACACAAAGAGCAGGTTAGCAGTCAAAAGAGCTATTTACCTTGCAGATACACATCATTCCACTTTCAGATGACAGTGAGTCGCAGTAAGAAGTCAGCATGAACTGTGCTGACCAACAGTGTTAAGACTGCAACTTGAAGAGGGTAGATTTAGTTTAGATTAGATATAAGGAAGAAATTTTTCACTGTGAGGGTGGTGAGGCACTGGAACAGGTTGCCCAGGGAAGCTCTGGAGGCCCCATCCCTGGAAGTGTTCAAGGCCAGGTTGGATGAGGCTTTCAGCAATCTAGTCTAGTAGGAGGTGTCCTTGCCCATGGCAGGGGGGTTGGAACTAGATGATCTTTAAGGTCCATTCCAACCTAAACCATTCTATGATTCTATGAAAAGAAGGACCCCTGCACTAGCATGAAATAAGGGGCTCCCTGTAGATCACACACACTAATAAACCAGAAAGCAGGACTAAGACATGAGTCTTAATGGAAAGAACCAGCCTTTTTTGGGATATAAACCACACTCCATCACCTTACCTTTCTCCAAGAGGAAACTCAAGATAAACCTTTTGAGGCAAGAAAGCTGGAGAGGGACTTTTTACAAGGGCATGTAATGATAGGATGAGGGGTAATGGCTTCAAACTGGAAGAGGGTAGACCTAGATTAGATCTTGGGAAGAAATTTTTCACCCTGAGGGTGGTGAGGCACTGCAACAGGTTGCCCAGGGAAGCTGTGGATGCCTCATGCCTGGAAGCGCCCAACACCAGGCCAGATGCGGCTTTGAGCAATCTGGTCTAGTGGGAGGTGTTGCTACCCACGGCAGGGAGGGTTGGAACTAGACAATCTCTAAGGTCACTTCCAATCTAAACCATTCCATGATCCTATGATTCTAAGAATTCCTGAACATCTAAAAACTGACTACTCACCGTAATACGGGTACTTAGTCAGTCTAGACAAATGGCCTTTATGCAGATGTTCATCAAGTGATGACAAAAAATGTATGCAGCATGTTGAGGAGGAGGAAGGGGAATGACTGGAGTTAGGGAGTTGTCTTCCCAAGTAACTGTTACGATGAAGCCCTGCTTTCCTGGAAATGGCTGAACATTTGTCTGCCAATGGGAAGTAGTAAATTAATTCCTTGTTTTGCTTTGTCTGTACACACAGCTTTTGCTTTACCTATTAAACTCTCTTTACCTCAACCCATGAGTTTTCTCACTTTTACCCTTCTGATTCTCCCCTCCATCCCACCTGGGGGCAACGAGCGAGCAGCTGTGTGGGGCTGCCTACCAGGGTAAGCCCACAACACAGGGACAGGTGTGTTATTCCCTGTGGCTTTACTACAACTACTGATGTACGTCTGTAGTCCTTGAACAGAGCTATACATTTGAAATCAGCTTAAGACTTGGTAGCTATTGCCTCATACTTTATGTATCACTCACACAGGTAATGTCAGTTTCTTCTTCTTCTATTGCCCAGTTCATCCATATCTCCCATGAAAAGAAAGAGGTGGTGATCACCTTTACTCTCATGCATCTCACCAGTTGCCTCTCACACATAAGCCTGCTACATGCCATGCATTCCCAGTAGAGACCTGCCCACTTGGATCCTTCACCACAGCATCTGTTAAGTCTGTGGACAGATTCATCGCAAATCTCCCTGTCCTCTCCTTGCTCCCCAACACAGTCATGTGGCCCCAGCTGCCTCCAGCACAGGGAAAATCAGGGAATAAAAGAGAAGCCAATATTGCACTGTGGCCAAGAATGTGCTTTCACGTAGAGCTCTGTGTTCCACCCTGTAACAAGCACACAGGCGTGCAGAAAGTATACTGGCCTCATCCCATCACCTCACTGTGGGGGGTGCCTGTGTGTGTTTCTGGGTCTCTCATGTTAAGCAAACAGCAGACTACCAGAGGGGAGAGGGGGGTTAGTTGCACAGAGACCTCAACAATCATAAACTATTATTTGGGTTCTTCCCTTCCCAGTTGTCTTTTCTAAAAGCAAAATGTCTCTCTGGAATATAGAATTTAAGTAGATAAACTTATTCTTTCCTTTTGTAACTTCTGAATACTACTAGATATGCCTGCATATAGGTATGCCCGCCTACTGAGTAACTTCCAATACTTTATAACAGGATAGAAAACGTCACAGTACAACTTTTCATTCAGGGCCCATTAGCCTGGGGAGCTGAAGAAAAATTTACACTAAATGGAACTTTGAAGCTTGAAAGAGAGTATCTACTGAGAAACATAACATTGGCCCCAGAAAACAGACTGACCCAAAACCACTTTTCTCAAGTTTTCTGAAAGAAAAATATTTTAGTATTGATTTTGCAATGGTTCAGGAAACATAAATTCCCCATAAAAATAAAAGAACAACCTTTTTAATTAAACTACTCCCTCTCTCTGTCTGCAGCTGCAGTTAAAAAAAAAAAGTTATCTGTTCAGTATGTAAAGGATTTTTAAGTTACTTTTAAAAAAATTAATAGTGTTCTATTTCGACTGAATTATTCTGAAATGCCTGAATAATAACTTAGACCTTCAGCACAGATCCAGACTGGGATAGACAAATTATTTTCTGGTCTTCTGTTTGTTTCATCTGCAACATCAACTAAGAAGAAACCAAAATTATTTATTAAAAAAACTCCCAAAGATTCTACAGTTTTCAACTTAAGTGTTTACTTCTAACAGACTGAAAATTGCCTCTTCATCCTTAGGATCTCCATTTCTTATTTTCTTTTGTCTCCTGGAAAGGTCTAAATATTGATGCAGAAAAAGACAAAAGAAGTGCGGCCAGCTGGCAGAAGCATCGCCGAGGAAGGTGATTCTGCTCCACTCTGGCGAGACCTAACCTGGAGTACTGCGTCCAGCTCTAGAGCCCTCAGCACAGGAAAGACATGGACCTGTTGGAGCAGGTCCAGAGGAGGGCCATGAAGATGACCAGATGGCTGGAGCACCTCTCCTATGAGGACAAGCTGAGAGAGTTGGGGTTATTCAGTCTGGAGAAGAGAAGGTTCCAGGGAGACCTTATTGCAGCTTTTCATACTCAAAAGGGGCTTATAAGAAAGACAGGGACAGACTTTTTAACAGGGCCTGTTGCGACAGGACAAGGGGTAATGGTTTTAAACTACAAGAGGGTAGATTCAGACTAGATATAAGAAAGAAATTTTTTTACAATGAGGGTGATGAAACACTGGAACAGGTTGCCCATAGAGGCGATAGATGTGCCATTCCTGGAAATATTCAAGGTCAGGTTGGCCAGGGCTCTGAGCAACCTGATCTAGTTGAAGATGCTCATTGCAGGGGGTTTGGACTAGATGACCTTCAAAAGGTCCCCTCCAACTCAAACTATTCTATGATTCTAAATAACTGTTCATACCACACACAGGCCTGCAACCAAAGTGCCGATGCAGTGGGTGCCATTTCCTCAGGCAAAGTAGACCTGAATTCTTCAACAACCAGAAGTTCATTAATTAACAATTAAAAAAAAAAAAAAAAAATCCTTTTGGCATCCTAGTTTCACACAGAGACACTGTTATAACCCCCTCTCCTGGACACCCTCCCCAAAAGATCAATAAAAGCACTGTGAAATCAGACTAACAAGGATACATATAATCCTGGAGAAAAGGGATCTAAACCCCTTCACATCCATGTGCAGTTATGCACAGACAGAGGTGGTCACAGCTGCATCCCAGCAACAACTGTGCTTTTGTTACGTATTTAACTGCAGAGCAGCCGTACAGGAAATTCAATTACAAGAGAGCATGGTGTAAAAATCACATACTTTCAATGAAACCACAACCGGCCAAGGGAAACTGCGTCTCTACTCTGTCTTCAGCTCTGCTCAGGATGTCAAGGCCTGGACAGAGAAGCACATTGTGCACATCATTTACAGACCACCCACGGAAAACCACAGTGTATGCCTGCACATTTGCAAGTCGGACGCCCCTGCTGAAACCAAACAGACCAAACACTCTGAAAAGAGGGAGCCAACTAAATAAAGTTCAGATCCTTCATGGCATATGTAATGTAGCAGTGCTGTTCTAGAGTATGCCAACACTTAAATTATCACAAGCCAACTGATGCCCTGAGTTAAGTCAAGAGTGCAGACAAAAGAAGTGGCAAAAGCGCAAGTTATTTACTAGGCTGTCACACTGCCAGTGGAAACCACATAGCCAATGACTGCACCTGCATAATTCACATTATTATTTTATCTTCATTACCATGCAGATACTAACTCTGTGAAGTTAACTACACAAACACTTCACATTTTTTCCCCTAAAAAAAGTAGTTGTAAATACTTTTGCAACAGGTATTTGGTGAATATACATTTTTTTTCATTTTATTACCACTGTTTTAAAACTTAGTATTACTTGGATCATTTTTTGTTTGGGCTAAAAGCAAGGTTCAGGGTTCACTAATATGGCAAGTTTTAAAATCAAATTCAGAGAAGGAAGGAAAACCCTTATGATCTACCAGAAGTGTCCTTCAAAATGTTTAAACATCTACTTGGAAAAAATTGAACAAGTCACATTCGTTTTGAGACTTGCCTGCCACACCAAAGAGACCACTCTAAACAACTTCAAAAGATACTGCCTCTTTGAAGCAATGCCTTGTTTAGTATTTTGTTACTTCTGCCCCAACAAACTCCAACACTCACAGGGCTTACACTGTATATATGGAAACTTTTATTTTGGTCTAACAGATTAAGACATTTATCCACATTTGTTCTAAAACATCGGGGGGGGGAACAGAACCCTGACATCACTCAACTGCAGTTTTGCTCAGCCTCAGTGGTAGCCATCAAATGCTAGCAGGCACTAGGTAGAACTAGATACTTGCATTAGAAAACAAAGGGAATAAAAGCATTATTCCTTCATAACTGGAGCTACTTAATCCTTTTTAATCTTTCCTTTGCCTAGAAAAAGAGGGGAATAATTTTATTTCTGTATGAAATCAGGAAACCCTACACTCTGGGGCCCACCACACTGTAAATTATATTTATTTTACATAGGTCAGTGAAACTGCAGCAACCCTCCCCCACACCCTCAACTCCCCTCAGCACTGACTGCCAGAAAGTTAGTTTTCAGAGTTACATGCCAGATACAGGCTTTTTTCAGATAACGCATGGAAAAACAGTGGCATTAAATGGTTTGTTGGATTACTGACAATAAAACATACCTAAAAGCAATCCCAAGGAGCATAGCAGGAGCTCAGTTCCTGTTCAAAGAGAGGCTTCAAACAAATGCCTCAGTATTTATCTAACAAGTTCACCTGAAATTCATTGGTAGACCAGCACATTTTCAGATTAACGCTTCAACAGTTCTACAACAACACAGCATTCATGCATACTCAATCTTCAATTACAAACAGAATACACAGGAGCATTTACTACGTAACCGGAAAAAGAAACTAATATAATGGTTTCTGAAGCCTGAAAACACACTGAAGAACATTTTTTGCATCACTGAAATAAACAAGGGAAACGAAAAAGCCAATTTGTTCTTCTTTAACAAAAGTTTAATCAAAACTCATTAAAAGACATTGTGAGAATGCACTGCTACATGGAAGTATGGCAAATACTCCCCTTACCTAACCTCTAATTGAACTTCCCCAGAAATGCAGAAAAACACAGCACTGCAGGACATAGCTCAGTTAAGCCCTCTGTAAATTGAAGTATGTCTTAGGCTGTGACGTAAAGCAGCATGCATCCCAACTCTTTAAATCACCAGGACATACTCCTGCACAAACACTATACACAAACATCTCAAAACATTTCCAATTTGTTTACACCAGTAAGAATCATCACATTTAAATAGACTTGCCTACCCCTTAGTGATAATTCAATTCATCCCACTTTGCTAAGCAATTCCAAAATGAACTTCAAGTAACACTTATTAACCAAACGTTTCAGACCTAAATCAGTTGGATTAAGAGGTACAGTGCTTTTTTCTATAAACCTCAACTTTTTAAGCTATCAAACTACCAAGGAAATGACTTTTTAACCAAAAAAATAAAAAAAAAAAAAAAAGGAAAAAAACCCTGAAACAAGTAAAAGGTCACATTAAGTTACTTATTTCTGTTTAATTTTAACCGCTTGATGCATTTTTAAATAATCCACTCAACCATAACAGACTGCTGTTTCTAGCTTGGACACTGTAAATAAAGCATTGCTGAATACTAGTAAAAGGCAACAGGAATATAGGCACAAGGAAGACAGGACTGCTTGAAGTTTACATTCCATTGGTTAGTGTTGCAAGCTAGTGAGAATGACTGTAGACTAGAATAAAAGACAAACAGAAAAATAAAATAGTTTGACACCAAGTCCAGAAAAAATGTTTTGAAAACACAAAAGGAAAAGGTGCTTTGCAAAATACTGGTATCAGACCAAAAAGTAAATTGCCCAAAGCATGCATTTTGCCCCTAAATCTGAAAGGGGAGATCCAGAAGATGAATCATTAAGAGAGTCTATTTAACCTTAGCAGGAATGGTCTTATGGCTTCAAGAAAGCACTCAGGATAATATTACTCTTTGGTAGTGCTTCTCAGTGCTAACTCCAGTTTAACTAACTGTGTGTGTTGACAAATATAGAAGTAGAGACTCTCCTTTTGCACCAGTAATTTTTTTCAGTTGACCCCTTACTAACTCAAGAATTGCAACAGAGCATAACTAGTATCAATGTGAGATTCTGAATCAGCTCAACTAAAATCAGTCTAAAATTTTACTTTGGGGAACTTCAGTGTCTCTAGTCGGTACAACTTCCTTAATGCGATACCCCAACTAGTTTAAAACAAAATTACCGTAACTTGACAAAAACCTGTCTTTCCAAACTACTAAGAGTTGAAAATACTGCAAAGCTGGTTTGCACCTAGTATTTCCTCTTGCTTAGGCAAATTAAAGAACATAGATTCCAACTCCAAAACTGAAGATTGGAAGCTCTCACCTTAAGTGTTACTAATTCCCAATTAACAATTTTGAGGTTGCTCTAATGAAAGAGAGGAACAAGCCAGAAAATTTCACAAGGATGCAGGTATTTTGCTTGAACATTAAGTGTTGTGGGAAATTTCTTATCTAGCATTCTCAACAATGCTGAAAGATACTCCTGTATTTTTCATAGTTTCCTCCAGAGTCAGAACTGAAGATAAGGAGTATGAGTCTGAAGAGATGGATCCCTGCACCGTAAGCTTGTCTAGCTTGCAGAAGTAAAAAAGAAGATATCATTGATGCACATAATGCGGTGAATTCAAATGTCTTCAAAAAACTGGTTTCTGAAATAGAGCTGAAAGCATCTTTTCCGCTATGGAAGTTAGAAGTGGGGAGGGGAAAATTAAAAAAAAAATAAAAATTATGCACCAGGTTTTAGTATGTCAAGAAAAGGGAATGCAAACATTCTCTATAGAAATGATCATGCAATCATTTCTAAAAATGGTTACAAAAAGTAGCAAAGCATGAAATATGTAGTTGAGAGGACAACTTCATGCAGAATGGGTTTGTACAGTACATACCCAGATAGGATCTCTTGGGAGGTGCTTTGATTTCTTCATCCTTACTATCTGCAGCTACATAAAAAACAGTTGAGGAGAAAAAAAAAAAGGAAGGAAAGACAAAGAGACTTGTATGATTAAATGCAACAGTGTGTCTTTTAGTTACAGTTTAGTCAGTTAGTACATTTTGCTTATAAAAAAATAATAGTCAAAACAAAACATGCCAGAAATTTTATTCTCCATGCTTTCTATAAGGCTCCCACCCCATGATGTTAACAGAGTGTCAAACAGTAGAAAGTCCCAGAACAGTTTCAATGCACAACACAACAGCAAGGTACCTAGTGGGAGAAAATGAAGACTTAAAAAACAGTGAAATAGTCAGCTTAACTCTTACTTTACATACTTTTCATGATCAGAGAAAACAAGTTGTTACCTCAGCAACACTCAGTGTGTATACATATATGTATAATCAGCTAAGACAATACAGTTGCCTTGCCTTCTGGGGAAAATGCTGTTCTAAAATAGTTTCATAAAGCCTGAGCTTAGGCCAGTCATATCAAGAAGGACAGAGTAGACCCCATCTGCAACCATTCTGCGTGCTGAATTTTTTCACTCTAGCTTTCCTCTGCCAGTTGAGAACCATATATTACACAAGAGTGCTTTCCAGTGCCAAAAGCAGAGATCTACAAGGGATCAAAGTGCTATAATAAGATTCGAGTTATAAAACAGGTTAAGACAACCAGCAGTTGGAATGAAGACAAAACTGGATGAACGACCACAGGAAATCATCTTCATATAACAACACAAGAGCTCATGTTCTTCTTAAGGAGCCTGGTCTGTACTATAAGAAGAGGCATCCGAGAGCCCATTTTTAACAAACACTCTCCCCTGGTTTTCAGTATAGTTCATACATTCAGGGTGCTCAAAATCTGTCACAATGTCTTGGGCATAACTGAAATTGAATATTTGGTGGAGAGGTGGAAGGCTTATTTGGGGAAAGAAAAATAGAGTTCTTCACAGAGTGTCTGTCTTTTCAAGAATATGAAGAGACTGGTCTGGCCTGCCAACATTTTCAAGAGCTATCAGATGTTTTTAGCTGTCTGTACCTGTGAGCACCTTGCTTCAGCTTCCTGAAAAGGCCCTGATTTTTGAGTCAAGACACAGCACATGCACAGTTTGCTTTTCAATATTTAGCTCTCTAGCATGGTAGCACCATCATGCCCCAGAAATACTACAGCACTTTGAACAAAAACAACTATAACTAAAGAAACTACCACTGAACCTCGAGCCTTTCTGTACTGAGCTAATAACACAACATACACACGGCTGCACAGACACCAATTTAAAAGTGGGCAATGAATAAGGAGAGCTATTGTTACCACAACAATGGTACCTGGAGATCTGCAAGTAAAGCAGTCAAGATGCAATTAAAGTGGTGTTAAATAAAGGATAAAAGATAAGGAGGTATTGTGCACACCTGCTGACTTAATCTAGAGACTCCTTCACATAGCTTTCAAAGTATTCACATGCAGGAGAGAGAATTGTCCTGTCTCATCAGAGGTTTTAAAATAAAGTCGGGTGGTTTTTGTTGTTTTCTTGTTTTGTTTGTCTGGGTGGGGTTTTTTTTCCAATTCAGAGCAGTTGAAAACAGGCTATACAGTCCAAGTTTAAAAAATAGTAAAACAGTTGGATATATAAAGAGGACTTGCTCTGTCTTCAATCAGTACATGTAATTGAAGGATAAAGTTTATGTATCCAGAATAAAAAGTCAGCGAAGGCAGCAGCAGCTCAAGACGGGCTCCACCACTTTAAACTTACTTCCACCTTGCAAGGCTAAAAGGGGGTAGGGGGAGAAATCCCTTAACTGAGAAGTAACCGAGAGAAAAAAATAAAAGGTTACGCGAGTGTTCCTAGTAAGTTCTCTAAATAGAGCCTACAAGAAATAATCAAACATTACTGAAAAGAGTCCAGGGAGACTGTATTTTTCAAGCTATGACAGTTACCCTATAAATGAAAGTACAAGCATTTTGACTAAATGGCTTTATGTCTTATGTTCGGAATTGCTATTGATATGTATTTTAACCCAGTAACACCACAAAACAGGCTACAGAACGCAGAATAAACTTGTCAGGATTAGGAGAGACTGCTCCTTGATGCTTCAAGAAATTTTAAGTTGAAACCTGAACTAGTTACTACTTAAGGGACCTCATCTGGGGGAATAATAAAAACAAGGGGGAAAAAAGGCAACTCCCACATAATTCAAAAGACACTGGTAAACATATACTAATGTGACTGGGGGGGAAATACTGCATACAAGTACGTACATACATACATAGTAATACAAGAAAACAGCAAACTGCCTTCCACTGAAATATTCCATTCTATTCACTTTCTAAATATTTTGGATTATTTTGCAGAAACATTCAGAGGTAAGATAGAAATTAAATAAGAAAAATGTTTAAATTGAAGACCAGCCATGTGAGAAATAATAAATTATATTATCATACAGAAATTGTGCACCTTCCCCTCAGGATTCTGTGAGGTTAATCAAAGACACTGACTTCAAAAGTAGCTTCTCACTGCCCCAGTAAGCTATGAGGAAAGAAAGTAAGTACACAGATTTATCAGCTTGCCTATATCACCATAAAACTTCAGAGATAAGATTAGGAGTAGGATTAGAAACATGGATCTCGCTCCTACTCCTATTGTACTTGAAATACAAACCTATCTTTCTGCAGCACTTGAAAGGAGCTTTGTATGCATTTATATGTTTATTCTGAGCCACGGTTGGCCTTACTAAAAAATAAAAAAAAAAAAAATAAAAAAATCAATCAGAGCCAAGAAAAATATTTTAGCTGTTCTCAAAGTTTGTGGAAGGATGCAAGCCATTGATGAAAACAAATAATTAAGTAGGCAAAATCAGTCTCTCTAGCTAATTAAACACATGACAAGCTGAGTTTCAGGAAAGGATCAAATGACACAATGCAATCGTGAGGAGTTTCCCTTACCTGATAAGGGAAAGACTGATTATACTTTAGGAGACTGTCTTCCGGGGAGAGTTGTTTAAAGAGGGCTATATACTAAAGTGAATAGTCTCCCTTTTTGTGCAAAGGTTACTGCAGGAGCCTGCAAGAGTGGGTGTGTTAATGTGCACGAGGATAATTTCCCCTCAGAAAGGGCAAACAGAGGCACCTTTCTGCCAGTTCACAAAATGCTAGCACACAGAGCAAAGGATGGAGAAGGCATACATGCACCTCCCAAATGCTTCCTGGATTTTAACTGCTGCTAAATCTGGCTGAAAGTTTTTAAATCATTCATCCTGCCAGACTAACAACCCTTGTGAACACAGCAGCTTCTCTTTGGGAGCTGGAGTGCTCCTCTTCCACATGAATTCACTTACCCGAATAGTTTCACGCTACACTCCACAACAAGTGGAAATGAAGTAGCTTCCTTAGCTATTAGATAAATCACCCTACTGTACAGCCAGTAGATGCTGCCTTCTAATGATGGCTGTAGATACCTGGAACTGAATCAGACCCTCAATTATTTGGGAGTGAGGGATGAGAACAGATGGAGAGAATAAATTATACATCCATATTGGCAAAATAACTGAAAAATAGATGACAGCATTAATTCTGTTCTTGTTGGTAATAAGCTGTAACACAAAATGCTGTAAGTCAAAGTCAGCACAGAGAAACACTAGAACTACCCCTCTCATGTCTTATCTAAGAAAAAAAAGCAGGGGCTTTCCACAGACTTTCCACATTTCATTAAATAGAGAATAATACTCTGGCCCTAACTGAAGTGATCAATGCCTAAAAATTAACAAGTAACCAAAATTTTAAAAAATGTGAAAATTCCCATAAATCCCAACTAATCCCACACTAAAGCCCAAAGAAATGGTGTACAAAAAGACATAGTTTTACAACTCTGATATGACAGCACCTCCTGTTTTTGACAGACAATAACTCAGTAAATAGAAAATAAATTATGTACAAAAGCAAGTGTCTGCAATTGCAAAATAAAATTTCAGATAATAGTGTATGATCATACCTAAGAACTCGGTAGAAAGTACAGCTGAAAAAACTAACTTATTATTCTGGCCAAGATCTTAAAAAAAATCCAGCCTAGCACAATGGCATTGCAGCCAGCTCTATATGCAGGGCATGGTGTGAAATACTAACAAGAACTCCGATTTCTAGACTGAACCAAGACCCATCTAAAATAAAATTACAACTTTAAATATTTACCTGGAAAAAAAGCAGTTTCAAAGAAGAAGTTCAGGAAGTGCTACGCTGAACTATCAAGAAAGGAGACTGGATTGTAATTCAGATAGAACTTTTGTCCAAAATACAGTGCACCATGCTTTCAAAGAGATTTATTCTGCAAAAGCCAGTTCCTGTCACTAACCTGCAAAAGAGCGCCGTTTTATGTTTAGCTCATTGGACACACGTACTTCAGTGCACAGTTTCAGCATCAGTAACATAGTAATGATCATGATAATGCTTTGCCACAAAAGAGGGGATTCAAAACGCCTTCCAAACCTGAAAAAAAAAAAAAAA
>VYXH01001294.1:145466-155990 GCA_013397275.1 Burhinus bistriatus
AAAAGAGAAGAAAATATATAAAACATCTCAAGGATGACAAGTGTTGTACTCAGTTACTTTCATTCTTTGATCCTATCTGAGCACCTGAAAAAAAACAGTAACGGGTATGAAAGACTGAGGAAGAGAAAGTCACCCACCAAATCTAGATGTGCATACAGTAAGTAGCTCAGAGTCACAATCCCCTTGCAGGACTATCTAAGAACCTTATTACAACATCCCTGTGGACTGATCCTAGACATTCTGAAACCTGAAGCTTAAGTCTTCATTTCCAAAGCCAGCAGAAAACCTATTATTTTGAAAGGAGTAGCAGATTCATTGAGCAGTCAAGGTAGTGCAGAGAGACCAGACAGTTATGCCACATTACACCAGTTATGTGTCCTCTCCACATAAACACTCTGTAGATTTCACAAGGACTTCTGTTCAAAACTCACCTCTCAATTTTTCATTTTTACGGTGAAGTCATGAAGACAATAGCACTTGCCCTGTAAAGAAGTAAATACCCACAGCTATTAGCTTTCTAGGTGAATATAGCAACTTCCTACAGGGAGGAGGGGAAAAATATTATGCTTTGTCTGCCTTGTCTGCCTCTAGACATCCGAGTGGAAACACCAGGTCTGCACAACACACCAATCAAATCATCAATTTATGTCTAATTTGGATCAAGGTTGGGGGAAGTAAGGAAGTCCAAAAGACGTAGGAACCAAACATACATAATTTGTCCTCTCCTGTCCTCCCCCCTCCTCCCAATTTCATTTCTGCTTGGTCACAGATGATGCTTGGTGGGGACTACTGAGCCCTTCCTGCACGTAATACAGAGAGGTGAACTTGGATTGTGGCCAATCTTGACTGACGAGCTTACTCTTATGTGATTGCACAAGGTTCTGCCACAGGAAAATCATAGATTCGTAGAACAGTTCAGGTTTGAAGGGACCTTAAAGATCATCTAGTTCCAACCCCCCTACCATCGGCAGTGACACCTCCCACTAGACCAGATTGCTCAAGTCCCCATACAACCTAGTCCTGAACACTTCCAGGGATGGGGCCTCCAGAGCTTCCCTGGACAACTTGTTCCAGTGCCTCATCACCCTCATAGTGAAAAATTTCTTCCCAAGATCTAACCTAAATCTACTCTCTTCCAGTTTGAAGCCATTACCCCTCATCCTATCACCACATGCCCTTGTAAAAAGTCCCTCTCCATCTTTCCTGTAGGCCCCCTTCAGACACTGGAAGGCAGCTATAAGGTCTCCCTGGAATGAGACACTTCAGTGAAGACTGGTGATGCTCCAAGCTCCTCTTCCTGCATTACTTGATGAAAGCTCAGCAACCCTCATCAGACACAGTAAGTATATTAGGGGTAAACGGTGGAAGCTTTTAATATGCAGCCCTCAAAGTACATTAGATTTACAATAGGAAGGCTGCATGCACATCACTGAGCTGCTTCTCTGTGCTCAGTTCTGTCAGGTTTTATGCCTTGAAGACAGAAATGCTGAGGAAAGAATTTGGTGAAAACACATTGCTATGCTCCCCAACTCCTTCAGCCTGCACCATGAGGCACACAGGCTTTCTAAATTCTCTCACAGCACAGTTACTAAGGCCATTCTCTGAGCACATCATGCTGCTGGAGACCTCAGCCTCACAGGCATGGCAACCACTGGTCTCTTCTTGATAGCTCCTGTTTTATAGCACCCTGAGAAAATATAGTTTCTTATGCTTGGGCTACTTTCATAGCAGAGCTCCATGTTAGTAAAAACCAACCAGGTTCACCATCATACTCTCTCAAACAATACTGCATTTCCACTATAGCCATTGCACCACAGAGATACTTTTTTGTTATGAGTCAACTAATAAGGCACAGGAGAGAATCTGGAAAGTCCTTGACTAGCTTCATTGGAAATCTTCCTGTGCAGAATAGCCAAGCAGCCCTGACCAATTAAAATCGCGAAGTATTTCCTGTCTAATGGCATACAGCTAAGGAAAAGTACGACAACGCCTTAAGATGACCACTGCTAAAGAGACCAGCAGTAGCTACTGGAAGAACATCAATTGCAAGTATCTTAGTCCCCTCCTTCCTTCCACCCTCGATGAGTTGTGGTGGGTCACATGAGAGCCATTATCATAACAAATTTGGAGAACACTATGAGGAAGGAAATAAAGAACACAATTGATGCATGTAATCACAGGCAGAGTGCTCTCTGGATAAAGCTTTCACTGCACTAGGAAAAAATGCGGGGGAGAAGAACAAAAGTTTGGTGCAGTCTATGCCCCATGCCCATGATCCCAAAGCTCATTCAGCCTGTATTGCTGACTGTGGCTGAGTTCCCCTGAACTACTGGAATTCCCTACTGTCGTATTTGTCTCTTATTCAGGCAATGAGAAAAAAAAAAATGGGAAAGACTTACTCAGAATTGCAGAGCAGTTAAAACTGTTTACATCAGGCTTATAAAAACCATCTCCAGTTACAAATGTATTTGTATGTAAATATATAGATATGCATTTAAGAGAGGCTGAGCTAGCAGCACAATAAGCTAGAAGCTATTATGATGGTAAATCCAGCACAGGTCGCTGCAAGGTTAGTTCCTCCCTGCTGATGAGATTATTGGCCATTCAGTAATGGATGCCTCACAAAAGTATTGCTTGCAGTATAAACATCCATCCACTACAAACACACATAAGCATGGCCACCTGCTGTCTGATCATAACAATTTGCCATCACCACAGTCTTACTGGAAATGAGACTGGAAGTATTGCTGCAAATCCTCTAACCCTTAACTGGAGAGGAAAAAAAAAAAAAAAAGTAAAATAAAACTCACAACACAGGAAAGGTAAACTGGAGATTTAAACATTCTTATAGGGACTTCAAACAATGCACAATACCTGTAGTTTTTTTTTCTGTTTGTTTGTTTGTTTTTTACAACCCTCCAGCCAAAGACAAAGGTTACACAACAAAACATCCTCATGTGAAATACATCTCCCTAAACACCAGTCCCCAAATTGAGTCTCACAGGCAACACAACCCTCTAAGCTAGGCCACATCTACAGGAAATCAAACAGCTGCCATGGAGACCAACAGGCAGAGCAAACAGGACATAGCCTACACCACACTACTCCGATAACATGCCAGAAGGGGATATCCATGTCAAGGACCACTGTTGGGTCCTTGATGCTTTAAAAGTAAAGCCAGAACACTCATTTTGCTCAGGATCATGGAAACAAACACCTCTCCAAGCTGCTTTCTCTACTTCACGTTGACATTCGGGCCTGCCAAAGCAACACTAATCCAGTTTAAGACTCTCCAAGTGAGCGTGAGCTAGGAGCACTGGAAGATGCAAGCCCTCCAGGGAGAGCGTGCTGTTCCATGTTCTATTTACTTTCTGCCTCACAGAGGTGATTCCTATCTTTGCCAAAGCAGGAGCCAGAAGGCAGGTAACATTAAAGTAGATTATGAGAGAAAGATGAAGTGCTTTAGGATACTAGAATGGGCCCACGGAAAAGAACAACTTTGAAGTCCTGGGGATAAGGAGGTCACCCTCATTATTGTGCATTTTCACCCCACAACTACAATGTTATGTAACATAAAGTGAGCCACCGTGACATTTGCAGTGTTCAGGCAACTCAGACTTCATATGTCAGGCTACAAAGAGACAAAGTTTTTTGACTGCTTACCTAACACTGTAAAAACAAAAAGAACTCTTTTTTCCTGTACTAGTCAAATATGCAAACAAAGGGGGGGGCGGGGCTTACATTTTATCAGTGTCTCAACAACCTTAAAACAAATAATGCACGTTCACAGTGATGAAGACATGAGAAGTGAACATTCGAGCCAGAGCAGAGACTAACTTGTCATGGAGAAAACTAGGTAATCGGTACTACTCAATCCTGTTGCAATAATCCTGCTATTCTAGTCCTGGGCCTACTCAAAACAGTAAACACTGGCTGTGCAAAAGAAGCCCAAACTAGAGCAAACACAAAAGGTTCGCTTATCTCCTTTCCTAGGAGGTCTCTGAAAAGAAACTGCCTGCTGTTGGTGCAACCAGATGACCGTCACCCCGACCACACTGTTTCCTCCTACACTCCTGGAGGCCGTTTCAGCTTCCACCCGCTGGCTGCTGTCCCAGCCACTGTTGCCCCACCTGGGGCAGGGCTGCTTGCCCATCCTCTGCCCGCACACCAGCAGGCCAGGCACCGCACTGCCTCAGCTCACCGAGGCGCTTCCACTCACCCCAAGAGCAGAAACCACCAAAGTAACTACAGGCCTCACTGCTCTGGGTCGACACTTCCAGCTCTCTGGGAAGCTACAGATTCTAGGCAACACGGAAAGCACGCGAGATACTGCACACACCACCAGGGCCATGACAGATAGCCCGGTGTAGCAGCATGGCAGCTGTTCTGAAAGACAGCCCATGCAATTACAGAATTTAACCAGCAGAAAGAACAAGAAACAAAGTAGTTTTACAGCAGGATCTCTTGATAAGAGACACGTAAACTTCCAGGACTTTATGGAGCACCCAAAACAAGCTTCTCACTTGGGTGTGCAAAATTCTACTTTGCCTTTACTTTCTGTACAGAAGAGCAGGGCATTTTATCCTTACTCTCTGGCAGGTATAAAAAGGAGGAGGAATTGCATAACACTTTTGCTCTCAATATCTGAGCAAGATTCCACTAGCAGGCCATATGTAATGCAATCTTTCAAAGTTGTCGTCACTCTGTCAGCTTGGTTTATACCATCATCCCACCTTCCCCACACAGTAAAAGCTGGCAAAATTCATTTTTGTAACACAAGTCTTAAAACCAAAAGTTTCTCCTTCCCACAGGAAGTCCTACAAACAGACACCACTGCCCCACTGTCTGAAGCCAAAGCAGCACCTGACAGCAGGGACCTGATCCACAAGTAGCACTGCAGGTGTTAAAGCAAAATAAATAAATATGTATGAATCTACCCCAGACAACAGCAAGTCCAACATTTCCCTATAAATTACCTCCAGCTGCATGCTTGTCTCAGTAAACCTATACTCGTAACAGGGAGCTTATTCCACTGACTCTGGCACAGAAAGCTCCCAGTTCTACTGACATTACAGTCTTCAGAAGGTGAACTGATGTGCAATGGGTAGCGAGTTTACCTTTGCTCAAAAATAACATACTCCATAGTTTTCATCTTTTCCCTGACTGTCAAAACTTGTTTCCACAGTTTGTCTTAAGGCAACAATTTTGTGAGAACAACTCCAAAAGTGGACAGTTTTATTTTCTGTTGTTTGGATTTCTATGGTGTTGCTGTATGAGGTTTAGGTCAGTGGCCCACAGAATTACATCTCGACACTTTTGGAAAGAATATTGTCTTCCTGGAAAATATACAAACCATATTATACTACTACATAAAACATTTTATGGACTGCAAAACTGAAAAAAGTCCAAAAACCTCTGGGAATAGCAAGGAGTATAAGTACTTTTGGCTGAACTTACTCAAGAGACAAATAAAAATGCCTATTGCTGATTTCTAAGAAATCTGCAGTTCCCTTTCCTCTGTCTATTTATTCTGCTTTTAGTATTAAAAGAAACCACAATTTATCTCATCATAAGCTCTCTTTTAAAAAAAGAAGGGGGAAAGAGAGAGAGAGGGGGAAGACAGCGAGAACTCACAAGTTTTTCTGCATCCTCCACCTCCAACTGATTACACAACTCTCACCCGCTTTCTTGTTCCTGTTCTTAATCACGACAATGCAAAGCTAGTCAGCTGGCAGACTGCAGGCCACATGAACCAAGACCAACTAAGCTGGTCACAACTAAGATCAAGTGCCACAGTGTACTCTGAAGTCAGCTTACAACTTCAAAACAGCCTAGGACAGCTTAATCAGATGATTAACCACCTCTAAGCTCAAGCATCAGTAAGACTCAGGGTATTCCTTGGATATTTTAACAACCAGTCTTGAACAAGAAATCAGAGCTAACTCTAACAAGTACAGTAAGACATTAGCTAACAAAAATGGTAATGAAGTGTTTTATTAAAAATGCAGAGGGGAAAAAAAAATTGTTATCAGATTTTTCGGAGCATGCCATACATCTTCATATGTACCAGAATTACAAAGGCATTGAGTTTTGCACTGCCTCTCCCTCTTCACCCATAGCACAGACCTTCTGCAGGCTGACCAGTCCAGAAGTTGAACTGAGTGGAGAGTGAGAAACAATGACCTATAGGGTCCGGAGAAGCCTGACAGGAGAAGCAGCACTGACATTAGCAGAAGGACTAGAACAAAGGACCAGTTGATACCAACCATACATCATGATCAGCAGCTACAATGGTACCCCAAAATAAGCACTGCTTTCAAGCGTTATATAAAATTACAACAATAGAATATTACTAAAAATAAAGCTAACTTGATACCAAGTTTAGTCACAGCACAGAATCTACTTTTCACACTGGTAAATGGAGACCCCATTGTGTGATGCTGTGCGCACAGACTGTCTGCTTTTCAATTTATTTTTTTTTTCCAGAATCCTCCCCAGAAGGGCCAAAGACTTCACATATAGTCAATACACTGAACCATAAGTTTGCACGGTCAAACTTCTACTTTCTTTTTGCTAAACAAAAGCCATGTGCATATAAAAAAAGCAGAGCGGAATCATGCCCGTTGCCATCCATATGCAGTTTTCGTTCTTGCAGTCAAGTCCTCTCCAACTGCTTTTCCACAAAGTTCTGGCATGTAACTCATTGTTGGAACAGAGCAAGGCCAAACACAGATAAGTGAAAGCAGAAACATCTCTTTAAAGACGACATTTTGAGACACTTGAACAGAGAAGCATGAAAAATGACTTAATGGATAATGTGTTACTGTCATCACTAGCAAACAGAAGTTCTTCCAGCACACTCTGAAATTAAGGGATTAGGTGGGAGGAAGACAAGGGGAAGAGGCATTGCACTGAGTCCTCTTGACTTTAAAAGATGGCTTACCATTGGAGACAGTCTAATTGAAGGAAGAGAAACTGTGAAACAGGTAACTGGAAATAGGTTTGTTATCATTGATCTCAGCAGTACTTTTTTTCATTGGCTACTGTCACAGGGCAATACACCAGCTTCAACTCTACTGACACACAAAATCTGCCAAGAAGACTAGGAAGTAAATATTCTATTTGGAGGGGAAACGAAAGGTCAAACAACCCACTGCAAAATGAGACGCTAAAAAAAACCAAACAAACAAAAAAAAACCAAACCAAACACACCAAGTACAGTTCTAGGAACACGTGGAATTTGCCAATTCACAAACAGGAAAGGAGGGAATTGTCCCCCAGCTGAGGTGAACAAAGTATAGTACAGCCATAGGGGAAAGGTGGGACTGGGTCTGTAATGAGTGACAGAGAAATAGAAAGATCAGCACTATTCAGAAGTGAAAATACAGAGGAAACATGGCATAAAAGGCAGGAACTGTCTGTTCCTGTTGCCTACGCATCTGAAATACGTAACATTCCACTCTGTGAGCCTCAAATTCAAGAATATATGAAATCCAAAGAAAATCTGGAAGTAACAAAAGAAACAAATTACAGAAATATCTTTGAAGTTAAAAAAACAAAACAAAACAACCCGTCCCAAAAAAAACCCAAAAAACATGAGCAATAAATAAAGCCTGGAAATCAACACTATTAGAACTTCAAAGTTTTTAAGGCCTACCACTTAAAGTACTTATTTTTGGATTAGGGTGGAGGGGAAGTCAGGAGGGATGAATCTGGCACAAATCATACACTTAATAACCAGGGGTAATGAAGAGAAACTGAAAACAATTGAAAACAGCAGCTATATGTCAGTAGCGTTCTCAGAAGAGAGACTTGGATTAAGGTCTGGACTGGTTTGCTAAAGGGAAGGAGGAGTCATCAACTGGTAGTTTGGAAGTCAGATTGGGGAAAAATTATACACAAAACAAAATTATTTGTAGGAACAGTTCTGTTCCAGCACAAGAATAGATCAAATTATTTAATAAATTTAAAACAAAACCCTTCTAATTCCCTCCAATGAATATTACATACACAATTAAAATAATTCTGCTGTTTATGTCAAATTATCTAGAGTGCTGTGTCCCAGATAGCACATCAGCCATAGGTGACATTAAACAACTAATGCAAAAATTGAATTGCCAAGCTGCTCTATGGGTGCATTTTAAACATGTTCACAGAAATCAGAGGCTCTTGCTCTGCTATCTTCCTTTAATCATCCATATGCACAAGGATAATATCCACCCTCAATTACAGCTTTCATGACTTACTGGTGTTTATAATGAACTACCACGGATGCCTAACCTTTGTAAGTAGAGAAGCAAAATATTCTGTCAGTGAACACTGAATTATCATTATGCAAGTCTTCTTTTCTGTCTTTTAGTTCAACAGAACTAGAAAGAGACAATTCATTGTAAGTACAGACAGAAAGGTTTCTGCAGGCTCATGCCTGCAATATTTCCCCATAGAAGTGGCTGTACCACAAGCCAGCAGCAAGCCTTACGCTCCCCCTGTAGCCAGACACATTTAGGCACATGCTGCATGAAGCCACTCCGCACCATCACAGAGCCCCAAGATGACCAGAGCCTACACAGAGCTAGTACACATCAGGGAATGATACTATTATGTGGCTTAAATACTTGCAGTAAAAAATTACATAATCTTATCAATATAACTGCATTCTCTTTCTTTTGAAGTGTTGACAAGTCTTTTAACATTGACATAAATTACAACTTTTCATTACTCATAGTATTTATTCTTTTGCACATCTTTTAACTAGATATACTTAAAAACAACTCAAATTAAAGATCTTTCAGTTGTTCTATAGTCCAAGTCTCATTTAACAGATGCACTGGCCTGGGTTACCTAGAAACTGCCAGTATCTCCATTCAGGTGCAAATCATTTGTATATTTCAACTACCTCCAGTGAAACAAAAAATTAGACAATTTATATTTCTCAAACTGCTAACTCGGACTTTTCACTCTTCCGCCCCCTGTCAGTTCCTCTACTTCCCTTCTGCTTTCTGCTTTCTCCAACAGCTGCTCCATACACTTCTCAGGAAAACAGAGGTGCAATGTAACAAGTAGCTCTGAGCTAGTGACAACTCCTCAGTTTCACTTCCAGCCGTGGTGCCAAGAGAGGGTCCCCTGTTTTCTCCACTCCAGCACAGCACCTACATGTAGAAGAATCCAGGAAGCTCCTTATACTTAAAGAGTCAGAGGAGCTTTAAAAAGAAACTTGGAACCAAGAAAAGGATGTAGCCTGTTACCTATCGGTTCTTTGTGGATTACAAAGCAGTATTTTGTAGTCAAAATATTCTTAGAATAACTGTTCTTCGTTGCAGACTATTTCATCTTTGGTTTCTCAAGTACAGCCCCAGTATTGTAGCATTCATATTACAAGAAGTAATGAGGATTATAAGTTAATAAAATTCATTCATAGAAATCACACCCTAATAATATTTTCTTTGTCCAGCAGCACAGGATCTAAATATAGAAACAAACTTGTTTTTAAATATTGAAAGTGGTATTGAAACCAAAAAGAATTTACTTTGAAAGACAGCCCACCTTTTGCCTGCTTATCAAAGAATGAATATTTTCATCTGTAGTTGTGCATGGAGCCCTAGAAGTGGCGCTCCTCTGAAGCCAGGTGGCATCCCAGGAAAATGCAAGAACATATGGCAAGTGTCCTAATGACGTTAATACCAACTGGATGCTAGAATAAGCGTGCAGGATCAGGGCCTTCACTCTGAGAACAGAGCTAGAGGGGCAAGGGAAATTTAAAATACGGTCAGCAAGAAAAAACATCTGACTTAGACCAAACCTCTTTTCTTTACCAACAAGTTAAAGAGTTGCATCTTGGAACATCAGAGCACTGATAATCAGCTCTGGCAAGGGCAACAGATAGCACTGCTGAGCCCGGTTCATTTTACTCAACACAGATCCACCAATTTATGGAAAGACAGTCTTCTGATCTTCAACAGAGAGGGAAAAGTACATAAAACACATTATTTCCTCAAGTATTCCAAATCAAAGCTTTACAACTTGCAAGCAAGTAAGAACCTTTAGAACTGGCCAGACACACACACAAAACCAACTTACCAAAAAAGTATCCGCAAAATGTTTGCGACCAGTAACACCAGGCAGACATAGGTGGAGAAGCCCTCTGCGTTCTGTGTCCGCCTGATGTCTCTGTACTGTGGAATGTAGGGCACCACGCCGCCGAACACCATGGCCCCCGCAGCACCCCACGACACCAGCTGGTGCATGGGGACCAGCAGCCGCTCCAGGCCACCCGCCTCCATGACGAGGGGGAGCGGGGAGGCTGCCCCGGGTGCAGACACGCTGAGGGATCGCCCTCCGCTGCAGTTCTCCGGCCGAGGTCGGCTTTAGCCACGCACGGGCTCCTGGACGGGATGCGGCACCATGACTGCGCCCTCTCTCGCAGGGCCAGGACCTGGTGAGGGACGGGACGTGAGCCTGCCTCTGCCGCGGGCTGCTCCAGCCGCTCCCCGCCGGGCACTACCGAGCCTCGACCACCGCCCTGCC
>VYXH01001294.1:159307-181699 GCA_013397275.1 Burhinus bistriatus
GGCCGTCCAGCCAGTTTTTAATCCAGTGAAGAGTACACCTGTCTAAGCCATGGGCTGCCAGCTTCTCTAGCAGAATGCTGCAGGAGACTGTGTCGAAGGCCTTACTAAAGTCCAAGTAGACAACATCCAGAGCCTTTCCTTCATCCACCAGGTTGGTCACCTGGTCGTAAAAGGAGATCAGGTTGGTCAAACAGGGCCTGCCTTTCATGAACCCATGCTGGCTGGGCCTGATCCCCTGGTTATCCTTCACATGCCGCGTGAGTGCACTCAGGATGAGCCGTTCCATGATCTTTCCTGGCACTGAGGTCAGGCTGACAGGCCTATAGTTGCCTGGATCCTCCTTCCAGCCCTTCTTGTAGATGGGTGTCACATTGGCAAGCCTTCAGTCATCTGGAAGCTCCCCTGTTGACCAAGACTGCTGATAAATGATGGAGAGTGGCTTGGCAAGCTCCTCCGCCAGCTCCCTCAGCACTCTCGGGTGAGTAGCTCTAGCCACCTAGTTACAAACTAGCAATTAGCATTTTGGTGACAACGTAGTCCCTAAACCTCCAATCACAACAAGAACCTTGATTTATTCTACATTAAGAAATCTGATATAGAGATTATACCTGTTAAATATTCCTATGGTATCTTTGGATAAAGTTTAAGCAAGCTGAAAGTGGTGAACAGACATGGGATGTTTTCAAAGGGATTTTAACATTGGTAGAGGTGGTAAAAATTATTATATAAGGTTCTGTTTTGCAAACAGGTCCACTGAATTAGAAGAGTAAGCAGAGGCTCATTTCTACAGTTGGCTCCTAGCAGAAGGACACTAGGGCCAATAAACACAGGAATCCACCACCCAAGTTGGACCAGTTTCAAGACTGAAGTCTTAGCTGCTACTTTGTGGTTTTTTACAGGAGGAGAGGGGCTCTTGGTGCTTCACTTGTACTTACTGGAGTAGCAAAAATAGCAGATTACTGCAAGTCTTCTAACCAGTCTGTTGTTCTGTCAATTGATTTTGAAAGATGAGTATTAAAATTATTTTATATTCTACATTAGAGAAATGCTGTTGCACTCAAGCGAGCATAGGAAGTCCCTGCAAGATGTAGGCTAAAGACACAGTGCAGATAAGCTCTAAGTCACTCCTTCAATACATTGCACAATAAATGTTGTCATAAGGATTATGTAAATTCCTACGGTAGCCAAATTCCCTTCAATTATCACATTATATCTCATTCTACAACTATAGTAACAGTGAGATTAAAAAGAAATATTCACTGTACTATTCATAAAACAAGTAAATGGGTCTTAAGCACCTTGAAATTGGCCATTCTTACCAAGATGTATTATCACTAAATCATCTGTCCTCTCCACTTTCGATTTTCTAAAGCAACCTCACTGCAGCTGGTGGCAGAAGCTACCTTGTGGCCCTTTCAAACACCAATGAGCCCCTGTTTTTGCAACTGATGGACAGAATCAAGCTAGTGTTAACAGGAGATACTATTTTACTGCACATCTTTGCTACTTTTTCTTTCTCCTTCTGCACTGGCCTTTGTAAGCACAGCGGTGAGTATAAGCATGGGTGGAGCACCCACCCGTATGCAAAGGAACTCCCTCTCCACTTTCAAACAAAAACTCTGACAAGCATGCCCGGCATCCAAGCCCATCTCTGGGCAGCAGTGGCACGCTCTGCAGCAGGGAGCGGGAATCAGGACCATGCAGCCTGAGCTGATCAGACTCCCCTCTGTGCTTGGACTCCTACCATCTCCACAGACAAATGAAGAGAAAGGCTCAAACCAAACATGCCAGAGAAGCAGGAATCAACCTGACAGCTGGCAGAGACACATGAATCCTTCTTCAAACCATGACAGCTTTGAAACAACAGGCAAAGTTCAGGTGAGTGGAGAATTAAACACAGGCAAGATGTTGAACAGGGACTGCTTAACCAACAGCCTGTTCTTCTGGTCCAGCTGACTACAACTGTTTCTCCCCCACATAATCTTCGTATGTTGTTGTGCATGTCCCGTGGTGGCAGGGTCACCTCAGCCAGCTGGTTGCAGCAGAGGAGGCTGCAGGTAGCTCCCGCTCAGCATCAGCCTCTGTGCCACCTGCACATCCTTGCCTGTGTCTTAACAGTGCAGCAAGAAGTTCTCATGTCAACAACTTCAGGAGTAGAGTTGTTTTCTTGTAAGAAAATGTATAATGGCTCAAAGCACCAGAAACAAGGAACCTCTCCACAGATAGGATCTACACAGCATGCAGTGGGAAAATACATCCAGGCTCCATCCAGTGCTGAACCAATGCATAGTGCCCAGCATCGGAAGGTACATAAGGTTTACTCACTATCTATATTCCTCTTTTTATTCTCTCTTATTAAAATGACTGGTTTATTAAGCTATTTTTTGTTGGACCTTTTGTGCTGAGATGCAGAAAGAGCCTTGCACCATCTCCCTCTCTCCCACACTTCACCCCTCCCACGGGAGAATACTTACTAATTACAGGATCATTGCATTCAGCAAGAAGCTGCTGATACTGGAGAGTGCGATGGGAAAGAGGGAGTGTGGTGGGTTGACCCTAGCCAGCAGCAAAGCCCCCACCCAGTCACTTGCTCACTCCCCCCCAGCAGGACGAGGGAGAGAAGCAGAAGATTGAAACTGAGAAAAAAAAATCTCATGGGTTGAGATAAAGTCAGTTTAATAAGTGAAGAAAAAGAACAAAAATAAGTGATGCAAAGGCAATCGCTCACCACCTCCCACCAGTAGACCAATGCCCAGCCAGTCTCCCAGCAACAGCTGCTTCGGAAGAAAGTCCCCCTCTGCCCCAGTCCCAGCCAGCTTTTATTGCTGTGTGTGATGCTACACAGTCCAGCATATCCCTTTGGTCAGCTGGGGCCAGCTGTCCTGGCTGTTTCCTCTCTCACCCTCTTGCCCACCCCCAGCCTATTTGCTGGGGGGACAGACTGAGAAACAGAGAAGGCCTTGATGCTGTGCAAGCACTGTTCAGCAATAGCTTAAACACTGGTGCGCTATTAACTCTGTTTAGGTCACAAATCAAACACAGCACCATACAGGCTGCTATGGAGAAAGTTAATGCCATCCCAGCCAGACCCAGCACAGGGAGTGAAATGCAATTTGAGAAATCCTTAAAATGGCTTTATTGCTGAAGAACAAGTGAGGGTGCAAGTGCAGTATCTTGAGTCTCACCAGAACTATCCCTACCTTTCTCCAACTCATTTTTTCTCTCTCTTGCTGAAGCTGTAGAGTGGCTTGGAAGCAGAAAGAGAAAAGAAAAATGACACACGAAATATAGCTTCGGTATGATTCGAAATACCACCATGTGATCTGGAGTCAGTAGCATTACACCACCCAAGCTGTTTTTTATTTCTCTGTTCCAGGACGACAAAGCGCTTCTGGTGGCATTTACACACTGTAGCACACTCCTGGTTTGCTTTTGCTGAGATAAGCTCAGCATCTGTGGTACACGTAAGAGTATCTTCTACACATAAGAACAGAACAAAACAAATTTACACTGCCCTTACCAGGAGCAAAGAGTACAGCAGGGGGAAAAAACCACAAACCCAACATTATTCCATGAGTAACAATTGAGTCCAAGATAATAGTCTAGATGAGACAGACGCAAATATTGCAGTCTGATTTTTCTGAAACCCCGAAGAGCTGCAGTTATAGGTCCTCTTTGAATAATACAACATTCATCCCAGAGAGAAGCTGAACTCATGTGTCCCCTGAACACTCCAGCCAGCGCCAATAGCAAGGGCAGCTTTGAGGTGGCCCTCCCCCAACCCGTGTGACTTGAACACAGAACTTTCTGATCTGGAGTCAGATGTGCTGCCATTGCACCGTGCTGCTGTACCTCTTCCCCCAGCTGCGGAGACCCAAGTCTCCAATGCTCTTCTGTCCAGGTGACATTTGTGCCAGCCTATGCTGGCATTGTCCCTCAGCACCCTTTGGTTCCTCTACATCCTTGTCATTTCAGATGCCTTTTGCCAGGCACGCTTGGAATAAGCACCCACAAGACTCCTGCTGGCAAACGCCACGTGAACCACTAAACAGAGTAGGGGTGGGAGGGCCTCCTACAGCAGCCAAGCTGCATAAAATACCTGTCATACTCTTAGCACCCCCCTCTCTGCTGCAAATGTCTCACAGAAGAAAGCAAGTGAAGCAGGCAGGCCACTTTGTTTCAGACAAGGAAGTCTAAGCTTTTTCTCTCAACAAAAATAGCCAAAGAATCAGATTTCCATGCCCTTGGGTTTTTCTATTAACTGTCATTGCTCACTGATTCAAACCTTGCATTGTTAGAGCGCATTTGTCCTACGCCTGATGTTCCCCAGTGTTATTCCCCATATTTGCCCAAATCCACCTGTTTTCTGCAACCGTGGTAAGGGCTTTCCACTAATTCAAGGTGAATTTAAAGTGTCTGTACCAGGAAAACACTCCACTTGTCTTCTCTGGGATAAATTATGTCTGAAGCTGCAAGAAAGATATGTAAGCATGAACATAGCTGCAGTTTGCTCACAGGAAGCTTTAGCTACAGTTCTTTACAGCTTCTGGAAAAGCAAAAAGCATGTCTTCAAATGAACCATTCCCTCCTTCGCCCAGCTTCCAGCCTCTCCAGCACAGGCTCTTTTATCAAATTTTGTAGAAAAATACTCTTACCACCACACTCCCTCACACACGGCACATTTAATCTCCGTGTACAGACCACACGTTCTGCTCTGGACCATGAGGTACCTGGAAGAGAGCCACATAAGGCTGTGGGATCTGAACACATGGGGTCGGATCACCATTCTTGTGCCACAGAGCCTGCCTCGTCTCACCCTCACAGCGGTGGCTGGCAGAGCCTTGCCACTGCATTTTCTTCAAGAAAGCTCCACCATGTACATCTGACACCCAGTGTAAGGAGCAAGACTGCAGGGTGATCTGAACACAGCTTCCAGATCCAGTGTCAGGCACGCCACCAGTGGGCCATGAGGCTGCAGAAACAGACCCTGCGCCCTTTTCCAGTCAGGACAAATACCTCCAACTCTCTCCTGCAGCCTTTCAGGAAGCGAACTGCTCGATGAATGCTCCTCCACCCTCATTGTCAAAAGAGAGTAGGAACAAGGCTGGAGCAGAAAGCAGCATAGGAAGTAGCATCTCTTACCAGCCATGCCTGGGAAACATAGAGATTTCTGGATCACCACATAATAATTCAGTCGACAGCAGCTAGATGGGTGATTTCACACAGCCACGAATTACACACAACTCTTCAGAGAGCCAAAGGATGCCACCACACCAGCCTTTGCAGCCGAAGCATCTGCAGCGGGCTTTCTGCTGCTCCTACATTTATCCCCAGTGAAGGACACTTATAGGGCAAACTACACCCTGTTTTCCGTTACAGCTATGTCGCGATACGTGATGCCCGTAGTACACAAAAGGAACTTCTGATAAAGAATATGCTTAACCCTGTTGGTTTTCTTTCTAGAGAAACTTGCAGAAAGGGGCTGACTGAACAAGTTTCACAATAAGGGGATTTGTGAGCAGCAGTTTCCCAACCACTGGAATTACACTTTTCTCTTCAAAGATACAGAACCTGAAATTTGAACCATGCACAAACACCTCGTCTTTTAATATTCACCTCAAATGACTTGTCTTTCAAAGAAGCACTACTAGTTGTCAGACACCATTGACCCAAGTGCCTTTTCCCCATGCCTGAAGGATTTGCATTTCACTCACCACATCTTTCTATGCTTTTAAATAACAGCAACTTGTTATTTCTGTTGATGTTACCAGATGAAAGAAGTGATGTCTTCACCAGTAAGTATTCCAGTGGAACAAGCTTTCAGTTAACTACACTATGCTGAGTCAAAAGAAACAGGTAAATGTTAACAGTTTGCTAGCAAGAAACATCAGCACCATTTAGGATTTCAACATATAAAAGCTGATGACCTTTTTCTGCACACTGTGTCCCTCTAAACCATTGCAAAGTGATGCAAGAGAAGCTTCCTAAGAGAGAGGGAAAGACCAAGTACAGCATGACTCAAGGACCCAACCCTACAATTTGGTAGCACAAATACTGTGACTCTGGTGCAAGAACTAGCTTGTACCTAGCCCTTTTCTCTTCAGAGAAAACTTTTGCAATTGACCATGCCTCTGCCAGGAAGAAAAAAAAAAACAACCCCCAAAAATTTGCAGTGTGATTTGCTTTCTGTCTTCTGATCTACAGCCAGAGAAGCTGCCATGGTGGTCCAGGATTATTTGCCTGCTTGTCTCCTTCCAGGAGTAAATTTCCTGTTTTCTTTCTTACCACACATGTCATGTTAGGCTTTTTTTTGAGACGCCCTCTCTCCGTTCTCACCTCCATTCCAAAGCGGCCCTGAGCCAGACATGCTTGGAGTACATGACCAGAGGATTCCTGACCCCTGGTATATAAAATCTCATTTGTCAGCAAAGAGGAGAGGGAAGGGACTTTGTGTGACATCCAAACAACAAGAGTAATACATTTCTACAACACAAATTTTTTACAGCTCCACACTGCAGGCTTTTACAGGATGGCATTGTATAGTAGTAGCATTGAACTTGCAGCTTAGGAGTATAAATGTTTAAACATACTTTCATTTCCTATCCTGCTACCCTGACTTCTCCTTCCAGCATTGGAAGGACTGGAATTTCCCTAGCAAAGAGGAAGAGCAACACACTTTGGATACCATTTGAGCATAAAAGCACAATGTGAAGAGTTCACAGCACAGGCTTGCAATTCTGAAATAGGATGGAAGCAGATGGCTCCCCAGCCTCTAGGTCACCCTATTTTTTATTTTTACTTCATGTGCTTCATACCAAGAGGACACATTTACACTGAAAGCAACTAAAGTCTAAGCTTTTTACTGAAAGAGAGTAGCATAGAGCATATTTTGGCATGGAAAATTAATTTATATTGTCAAATCTTCTCTTTTGTTCCTCTCTCTAACCACTTCAAGACCTGGTTTTGTACTCATTGCCACCATGAACTTCTTGGTACCGTTTTAGTAAATGAAGGATTCTTTACTTATTGCAGTAAATACTCTTATGAGCACTGGTAGCACTGGTTGCTTACTGGTTCCCAGCTAAACCTCTGCTTTTGAAACCAACAACACAAGAAAAAAAAACAAAAACAAAAACAAATTTGCACAGCTTCCCTTAGCCCACAGATGCACGCCTGTCATGGATTACTGTTTTTAAAATATCGCTTATCTTACATTCCCAGATTTCAGACCCTGGAAATGTATGTAACAGCTCAACTCTGAAAAACTGAGCTGTCTGAGGAGGGAGAGAATAGAGGACACCAGGGCAAAGCTGAGAGTGCCAGCTCTATTTTAAATAAATTTATTGTTAATCAAAGTTTTTTTGGTCTTGCAGTTTGTCTCTTCTATTCCTAGTTTTTCTGAACTTTGGAACTTTTCCATGACCATTTTTGGCTTTACAGACACTTCCATTTTTACTCCATAAACACAGCTATGGACTATTGGCCTAATTCAGCTCAAGAATTGAACTAGGAGGACCATTCACATTAGCTGTGGAGGCCACAAAGTAAAAGAACCAGACCTTTGGAGGGGGAAATGCATGGTGAAATACTTCCTTCAGTCTCGTTCACACTTTTAATTGCCCTTCCTCCATTGCTGTGCTGGCTGGATACTGTGGGGTTTTTTGCCCTGACCCCACTGACCTGCCTTGCAAACAAGACAAGCTATTTACAAAAAACCTTTACCAAGTCATGCTTGTTTTCAGTTGAACTCTAACCTAGCCATTGCTAAAATGCGGCACTACAAAGCTTTAGTGCAATTCTTGCAAACTCGTTGGCTGCATAATGCGTGCTCCTCCCCATTTCCAGCTATTTCTTTACCCCTGCAAGCTCTTCACTGCAAATAGGACACTATGGCTTTGTTCAAGATACCTGGACACAAGCAGACAAAGCCACTTTGACTGCCTCCAGGGGAAAATACTGCTGCCTGAGAGGGAAGCTTATGTAGCTGTTCTGGCAGGGGGGGAAACCAGGAAGACTACGGTTGTTATCAGGAGTGAAAATGCAAAAATAGTACAGCTCTACTATCTAGCCCTAAGGGAAAGGAGATTGATTAGCCACAAATAAGCAGGTAAAAAGTAACAATCGTTTCTTATTTATGCAACAGAACAAAAAAGCTATGTGGTTGCAGCTGGTGGCTATGTACAAATGCAAAGCACATCTATACACATGTTGTTGTTCAAATTGTTTTATCTAGAAGTTTTCTAGAGCAGTAACACTGCTAGAGCACTCAAGCTCTGCAAAACTTGCTTGATTTTTCTTCCTACAACGAGAAAGGTAAAGAGGAGAATCTGCAAGAGCTGGAAGATAAGGATATACAGAGAAGAAGTCATGATTATGGGAAGCAGGCAGCAATGCGGAGGTTTGCTTTGATGCCGGAATCTCACCGCGAAGATTAACATGCCTTCCCAAATGAGGTGGGGACGGTCAAGAAGGAAAACAATGAAATTTATCAAGAAAGATTCTAAGTGGTAGGCTTACAAGAGATAATCTTTCCACCATTTGAGGTCACTACTAACTCAGGAGAGAAACTTGTTGGGGATGAAGGCACTGTTACGTGTTGGGCATATCTGTAAAGTAATAGCCTGAGGAAAGCTATTGCCCAACAGCGATACTCTCCTAATCATATAGGCACAGTAAATTGAAAACCTCTTCATTTACATCAAGCAACAGTTACAGCGCCCAGGACATCTGTGTACACAAGACGCCTCTGCAATAGATGTACCAGGAGTTTTTTATGCTACGAAGCTGAAAACGGCAGGGATGACCTACATGCCACCGTGGCTGTAAGAGGCACCGCCCAATTCTTGCTGATGCCTTCGGGCTGTTTAGGCATTCTGATGCAAGAACTTCAACAAGCATGGTATTTTTTCCACTCCATAGTACAAAACTACTTATATGGGAAACAGGAAACAAATCTTAAAAAAACCCAAACCTAGAACTTGGGCCTTATTGGTAGACAAGCATTTTTCTTCATTTAACGCGTCACTTCTGTCCTATGACATCGTAAGGCCTCTGAAGATCAAACCTCAGCATCCTTACGTAGTTACTGTCCTGCAGAATTACGATTTATTTGGAAAATAACGGAATACCACCCCTGGATGATACTGAACGATTCACCCACTCCTTCAGAGCGCGGCGCCTCCCTGCCCGCCGGCGGCGCGGAGCAGAGCAGCCGGCCCCGGCCGAGGGAGCGGNGCAGGGCCGTAGCTGCCCTTCGTGCGCCGCCGCCCGGGGCTCCTGCTTTCTCTCTGTTTTTTTTCCCCATCAGGCAGAAAATCTGCTGCATCAGCTGCAGGAGAATTTTCAGGCTCTGACTGAAAAGATAACGCTGAGAAATATCCTCTTCTGAAGCCGGGTCACTAGCTCCGCGGGAGGGGTTTCGTGCTCCCACGGCTGGGGTTCCTCAGCCGGACCGGGCTTGGGGTGCCCGCCCCGCCTCCATGTAAAGAGGGGCTTTGCTTTTTGACATCGGGGTGCGCTTTTTTCCTAAACATCAAATTAAGATATAATGATTGACGTTGCTAAACACCTGTGATTGTAGAGACAGCAGAATTACCCCCCAAGACCGTTTATTTTTCCCTTTACTAAGAAGGAAATCCTAAAAAAGGCTTTACAAAAACTAGCATTAACACCCTGTGAGCTAGCCTCTGTGCGGTAATTCTTGCTTTCAAGTAAAATAAGCAACAAATTATGTGTAAAGATTCTGAAGGTACATTTAAAAAGCAACCTGTCTTCAAAAACGCCACCTAAATCAGCATATCGCTGCATGTTGTTGTTTTTAAAACAACTGTTAGCCCCCAGAGCATGGGAAGGTGAGCCCTCAAAAAGACCTGAAAGGGCTTTAAGCTTCCTCGTTACATGTACTTACAGAATCTACCTCTGCTTTCTGAAACTGTGAATTCATTACATTTTAAATTTTTTCTGAAACTCGACTTTTCAGGAAGCAGGCACTTTACTATAAGAGAAGAATAACATTTTGGCAGCACTCCTATTCTGATTGTGTAGGTTGACTGTATGGTATCACCTAAAATAGTTCCTCAGAAATAAAGCAATCTCTTACACAGAAAATACTCCAGTTCACTCATGAGCACGCAGGAAGGTACTTGAAAATACTTAGAATTTGAGTACTTCTCTGTTCCAAAAGAAAGTGGGATTGTCTTGTAATAATACAGCCTTGTGCATTCTTCATCTTGCATTGGCGTTGAACATAAGAGGTTGAAACATCTGAAAGAAAGCTTCTCGTTTTTTCTCACAGAAGAAAAAGATACAAAATTATTGAATTCTTACATATAAATAAAGTTATCTTTAACTTTTTACTGGAAGAAATGGGCGAGCGCATTGATGACCTTGAGAAGCATGTTGCTGACCTGATGAAAGAAGCTGGGATAGAAAACACCGATGAAGAGTTGAGAGTAAAGAAACTTTTTACTGTATATGATGTACTTCCACTTCGTTTTGAACAATGGCCAGCATCTAGCATGAAAATACTGTTTACATACTTATCATAACTGCATTTACTTGGATTTTAAAGTACAGTGAGATTTCTTTTAAAAATACTTAAAATTACCTTGTATTTCTTTTTGCGAAGGGCCAAAGAATGCTACCATTTTTTCAACAGGAAAACTTTAGCTTCATCCATCTGTTCCAGCTAAGCACCGTATAAAAGGAGTAGTGCAATCTAATCCCAAATATGTAAACTGAGGCTGTACATTTAACAAAATGTGTGTGGCTTAAAGCACTCCTGCACACTATTCCTGTCCCTCAAGTATGCTAACCTAGCTGAGGATTCTTGCTGGTATAAACTTACCTGCTTTTAAATCTGCTTCAGCCTCCCAATGTGGCTCAGAGCACACCTCTTAAATACATTCACCCCAAACACAGCAGTTGTTGATTCTTGCAGCAGTAAGACGGGGGATGGAAGGAGCAAGGATAACTTCAGAATTATTGTCAAACACTCTGCAGTATAAAATCATGCTACAGTTCAGGATTGCACACTAGATTTTATATTGCTATCTGTTGCAAATGCTACCCTCCTGCCCCAATGGATGCCTTAGTCAGTGTTCTTAATATTTACAAGAGAGCGTTGCTTCCGTGATCTGTGGGTGCGGGTGATGTCTTCTTCCTGTCGTTACACGCTTTCCTGATTCAAACTGAGACACATCAATTATTTTTGTCATTTAGAGACTACTTACCCAGTGAAAGACAGGAATGTCTGTAAATATCTTGAAGTAATTTACGCATTTATTAATTCTGATGCCTTTTGCATGATAAACTATGTAATAATTTTCAAAAATATAGAAAGACAATCCATGAAAATGTATTTAACTGCACAGAGACCTTCCTACTTTTATGCTGAATCACATTCATGAATAATTAAACAACTAACCTACTTATGCACTGTTTCTTGGCAGCACTGAAATGAGGATGTGAGCGAGAAAAAGGGAGAACAGCACCGCACTGAAGCTGGGCGTTTACAGTGTCACTAGTCACAAAAAGCGTCAGTGAAAACAAACACGCTTGCATCATGTCACAATAGAATCTCAATTTTTTTAAACGATTGCCCCAGGAAAAAAGGGAGAAAGCTGGGTTTATTGATCTAAATGGGACACCATATTTCCTGTAATAGGGAAAGCTTCAGGGAAGGCAGAACCACTATTCTGGACAGAAAGCTATATCCTACATAATGAACTTCTCCAGTCACAAACTTTTTCAATGTATGAAAATGTATTTCATTTAAATATTAAAATTTTCATATTTCTCATATTTCTTCATTGCCTTTTTAACTTAAAACATTCTCAGAATAACAAGATCCTTCTATGACAAAACTCCATTTGCGTGTGCCATTTTGATGCTCCTTTAAATGTTTTACATTACAAAACACACCTTATCTTATTTGATGTTATTACAAAGGTGCCTTTGCAAAACTTCATAGATACAATGAACATAGACTGTTCTGTACTAAAAGAAATGGCAGTATTTGCAGAGATCACAGCTGTTCAGTTGTTACTCTTGCCACAAGCTCACGCAAAGCTCTGCACACCTGGGCAGATAACATCATCCAGGTATGTATACTGTGCCAATTTCAGTTCAACATTAGCCATTTTGATGGAAGAGCCTAAAGACTTTGAGGTAGACAGGAATTACAGTTACCAAGCAAGTCCTGAACACAACATGTCAGAGTCAAAGAAAACAGGACACCTGCACTAACTTGAAGGTTCTTGTACACCAAAACATTGGTACTTTTGGCAGGAAAGATTTTGTTTGAAACTTAACAAGAACCTCTTACAATAAATGCAGAAACTGAAGCACTACCAGGTAAATAAAATACCTCAGCTAATGAAAGATAAATATGCTTTTTAAAACCTTAGGAGGTGTTAATACTTATCATCTCTTATAGATTCTTCATTAGCATCAAGAAATCATTCTAATCAATGCTTTAATCAGTGTAGATTTGCAAGCAATGTCAAACTGGGGGAGAGGTTGCTATGCTAGAGGGCAGGCTGGAGAAATGGGCCAACAGGAACCTCATGAAGTTCAAAGGCAAGTGCCAAGCCTGGCCTCTAGGACAGGGTAAGCTTACGCTGCAGTGCATTTGTGAGGGGCTGGCTGACATGCAGTTTTGCAGGAAAGGACTGGGGTCTGGTGGACAAGTTGAGTCAGCAGGGTGCCCTGGCAACAAAGGCTGCAGCCACATATGGGTCAGTATCAGCACAAGAGCCAGGAGGTCATTCTCCTCTATTCAACTCCTGTGAGACCACACCCAGAATACTGTGTCAATTTTGGGGCTCGCCAGTTCAAGAAATACATTATGAGGCAGTTAAACAGAGAGCCACCAGGATATGATGGAGTACAAAACATATAAGGGTTTGAGAGTATTCTGTTAGTTCAGCCTTAAGGAAGGACTATAGCTTGCTTTCTGGCTACAAGTACCCCATGGTTGAGCACAGGGAAGAGCTAGTTTGACTCTTGTTGGAGGTATTTTACATGAGAGAGTGAGTAGACACAAGCTGGCACACAGGAAATTCCAACTAGATGCGAGGAACGCTTTTTTTCAACTATGAGGATGCTCAAGCAGCAGAACAGGCTTTCCAGAAAGGCTGAGGAATCATCCTTCTTAGAGATACTCAACATGGACAGTCCTTGGCAACCTGATCAAGTGGGGCCTATTTTGTGAGGTTGGACTAGACCTCCGGTAGTCCCTTCCAACGTAAATGATTCCATAGTTAATAACCACTGTAAACCAGATTAATTTAATTTTACTTTCTTGGCTCATTCTAAGTCCTCTAAAAGACACAGATGGTAAAAAAGCATATTCCACTTCGTCTTGTGACAAACTGGACCAAAAGTACAGGTATCTCCTTTCTGCATAGTCTGGCTTGTTTTTTCTTAATCCTGTAAATATGCGTGTATCGTCTTAAAAAAAAAAAAACAACAAACAAACAAACAAAACAAAACCAAAAACCCAACACCCCCCCACCCCCCACCACTGGCTCCATTACTGCAGAACAAAAGTTGTCAGAAATGCAAATGGAAACTTTAAAATCCATGCCACACTGGAATCCAATCCAAGTCTCACGAGTATACATGCATTTTAATATACCATTAGACAAACTGGAGGTTAAATGAGAAAGCACAGCTCATCTTTTCTTCAACTGTTGACTATGCAGCCAGCTTCAGAACTGCAACTACCCTTTGGCACTGCAGAATCTACCAAGTACTTCAAACTGACTACTGTATATGCATAATCAACATTAAAAAGAAGTCCATCACCACAAGTCAGTTAAGCTGGGGGGGAAGTCATGGAAGATATTTTCTGGGTTCCGCTAAATGCATTTTAGTGTTTTCTTCCTGTTTTTAGTGGATACAGAAGACCAAGATACTATGCAAGGAAATCCCGACAGAAGTAATAAGCCTTCATCTTCAACATTATGACTTTGCATCCACTTACATTTGTCTTCATTCTAAATTTAATTAGCTAAAGAAAATTAAGGGAAGTAAATGAAACTCATTTTATTCTTTTAAAAAAGCTATAGTATAGTTTTCCTACATATTTGTGTAACAAAAGCAAAACAAAACCAGTTGTAATGTTTTTCTGCAAACAGGCTTTTTGTGTACAAAAATACATCATACCAAAAGGACAACACAACGTAAAGTCTTTAAAAAATAAAAAAATACAATCCAAAATTCATCTACAGTATTACTGCAGTCAGACAGTTCCAGGCTTCGTGTCTTTTATTTTTCCATATGGAATTCAAACCTTTTAAATAATTCAAAATATGCTCAAAGTTGAAGGATTTGTAGTTTTTTTTTTTCTTTTAATATATATGTACACACACACAAGCATAAATTTAAGTGGATGTAGGGTTAAAAAAAAGGCAGCCCCAAAGAAATGTCAGTATCTGTATTTAGTGGAATAATCTTTTGGCGATACCACCAAACCTCGACCTTTGCGGGCTCCTCTATAAACAGTTTCTATAATGTCAATCATCTCTTGCTTATCTTCCATTGCCCAGTTGATCTTGTTGTTATTACCCGTACCTAAATCAATCATGATGTGTTTGTTCCTTTAAAGGGAGAGAAAAGAAAAAAAACCAGACAAGTTAATATGGTATTATAATTCAGAAAGAAACTTTCTATCCCCCATAAGAATGCTTTGCAGGATTCAAAAGAAGCCCTTATAACATAAATAGGCTTGCAAAATAAGCCTCAAAGAAAGAATATCCACTCCTGTCACTCAAGTTGACATTTTACTGCCTATTTCTAAAGCTAGAACAAAGACTGCAAATATGCCCCCAAGATTGCTACTCAGTGCTATTATCCTTCAGCATATTCCTCATTGTTTATATTTCTTTCCCACTACTGTCTAACACTATAGAGTTCCATGCTTGTCAGCAGCACATTTTATCTCATCAATGCAGACACCTTAGCTCTAAAAAACCTTAATACTTTGGGTATATCTTTAAATAAAGTTTGACAAGCTTGACTGCTGTATCACCGCAGTATTCTATACAGGGAGTTTCAGATTTAAAACTAAAAACAATGGATAACATAAACAGTTTTCACTATCACTAATTTGTATTCTATTATCAAAACACTGTTACTGGACTAATTGGAATAAGTCATCTCCCTATTTAATCGGTTTACTCTTTTGTAGAGAAATGAAAATATAAGCATTGGTATGCTGATATGCATTTAGAAATGATGTACTGAGACACTGTCTTTGACACACAAAAAATTTAACTGAGTTACATTCTAGAACCATCATGTACCTGAAGAAAAACATGACAGTACATGGATCGTACAACTCGTACATCTTGTTGAAGTCTGGTACTTCAGTGATATCCACAAGATAAATAACAGCAAAGTTTTTTACCTAAACAGAAGAAAACAAGAAATATAAAAGCAATATATATTACCAAACCTTTATTATTTGTAAAACCAATTAAAAGACATAAGCTTTCATTATTGCAACATTTATTTTCCAAAATAGTAAGTCATAGAATCACAGCAAACAGTCTTGCCATTACTTATAACCACAATGACCAATTAACATGGAAAATATTTTTAAATATAGCCAATATGCTAATTTCACATCCAGTATCAAGTGGAAAGATACTATGTTAAATCAAGATCCAGAGAAACAAATGCCCTTTATATACAACTGAGACCTCACAGTGATATGCACAGCTCTAAACAAGTACAGTAACTGCTTTGTGCAAGCCAAGCTGACACATTTTGCCTCTGTCGTCAGCTGCTTATAGACTTCAGAAAAGTAATGATCTAAAATGCCCTGGTGCCTGCCTTCAAGCATTTTTTCCCCCCCTCTAAACCATCTAATTTGTATAACGAGGCTAGTTAAATGAAAGTAAAACTGATAATTTAATAATAAAAACTGATAGCTTTTTTGAGAGGTGTAAAGCTAAAACAAGAGCTTAAAAATTTAATTGATAATGAAAAAGAGACCTTGATGAGAAGCTATTCTCTGGACAATTCCGATAAAACAGGCTTCCATTTTGCAGCGTTACCAAGTTAAATGCACAAGAATCCCTCCCCTTTATTATTACACAAACCTTTAACTTTAAGGTATATTATCAAATACTCATGCATTACACCGTGAACACACAATGTTGCCCTTCCCCCCCTTACTTACATACAAATACAATTTTGGTCCTTCCCATGTGACTACGCAAAATTACCTGTCTGAGGTAACATGTGGTCTAAGATTTATGACAAATATACTGTTTGTCACAGTATTTCCCACATGTTAATTTTGCTATCAAACATCTGGAAATGCTACGAGGACTATAATTTGTGCTTGATGTAAAGATGTTTTATTTTAGTCCACAAACCAGGATTAGACTGTACCAGAAAAGTATTGTATACAGTATACCCTGTACTTAAACATTCTGGCAGGCACTTTAATTGAAGTATGGAGATGTTTGTTTACAAAAAGAGAAGCACACAGTAAATAAATTTCGATGGACTTCTGCTCCAAGAGACTTTCTAAATTACAAAAAAAATCACACATCAAAGATGTAAGTAAGTATTAGTAGCGAAGAAAGTAAAACCTCTTCTGGAGTAAAATAGCATTTAAATAGTTTTTACTGTGCTTTTCTGGAGCCAGTTACAATTCTAGACTCTGTCAATAATCTAATAAAAACATCCCATTTAAGCCATGTTCCAAAATTGCAAAAGGTAAAGCCTTGAAAACCCAAATTAGTCATAATATCAAATTCTAACATCCTCTGAAGTGATCATTCATGGCCATTTCAATTTTAAATGAAAGATTTCTAAGAGACCTAATGGGATGTTCAGAGTCAACAATTTAGCTGAGAATTGACTCAAGTTACTACCTGGTTAACCTTAGGAGGTAAGACACAGTTATTTGTGGTTGTTTTGGTTTGGTGGTTTTTGGGGTTTTGTTGTTGTTGTTTTTTTTTTAAAAAAAAAACAAACCCAAAACCTGAATAGCCATTCTAATTTTCTCCTATCATTTCTTCTTCCATCCTACTGACATTTTTAGCAGCAGCAGCACAGCTTCACCCTGTGGGGAAATTTCTACAACACATTTGGCAATTCCGACAAACTAAACATAATCGTTGAACAATTATATAATTTGGAGATTAGAAAATGATTTTAAGCTAAACCAAGCATTAATACAACATTCTTAGGACCTGCTTTGTTCACTGAAAGATTAGTCCAAGGATATTATATGTCACACCAGAAGACCACTACAAAAGTACTGCTAAACCAAAATTTTGCCTCCATGAACTGTGTACTCCACATAGTACAGGAATAAGAAAACTTTTAAAGTTAGTTTTACATTATATACATTTGATTCAGTTGAGCTGTTGCAGAACCAGAAATGCTTGTCACTAGCAATGAACATCAGCAGCCTAAGATTTTAGAAAAGAGAACCAGAGTTAATGAATACATCAGCTTATCTTCTAAAACTCAGACACTTCAAGTCTTAAATAAGTTATATGTTACTCAAAAGGACTGAATCATTCAAATCACCTTTGCACAGCATATATGCAAGTTACCACCGTAATCCAAATATCTCAGACATTAACTGAATCTTCCTTCTCTCCTACATGGGAATAAAAGCACAGCTATCTACTTTTATACAAGTGAAACTGATGACAGTTGCCTGCTCAAAAGCTTGTATGAAGTCTAAAGCAGACCTCAAAGCTAGATATGGACTCTCAAATTGGAATTCAGAACTTTAAAAGTAGCTAGATTCTTTCCCCCTTGCTTTAATTTCAAATCTGACAAGATTAGCACTCCAAAACCACCTATCTTGCAAGTTCATTGCATAAGGATGTGTTTTGTTGAGTTTGGACACGGGCTGCCAAGGCTGCCTGTGACATGGGCCTCGCCATGTAACACTCCAATATACGCAGCAGCAGGAGGTTGAGATTCAGGCCTATGAATGAACTAGATGAAAACATGGGTAAGAGGCTAAATATGGAAAGGGTGATGGCAGAAGCACTGCAGTGGCCATAACATCTACCATTTAGTGGCCATGCCAGACTGGGCAGGCTTGTCACCAAGAGGCATTTTATTTCAACAGAAGAGAAGCCCTGCAGAACTACTCAAATGTCTCTGCACAGTATATTTACCAGTTTTACAGCTTGAAGAAGCACTCACTGTCACAGACACAATATTGGAGCCAAAACACAGCAGTACAGAGCAGCATCTGAGCTGACTTCACACACAGCTGTCTATAATTCACAAGGATTTAGCTTAGGTTTCATTTTAAGCAAGAGCAATTGAAGTATTTCTGGATTCAGGCTGATATGGACACAGGAGTTGATCTATATTTAAGCAAGTCTGTGGAGACAAACCAAAGCTTAACCTCTCCCCATCCATTGGGACGTGAATCCATCCCCCAGACAGAGTTGTCATTTCAAAAATCACATTCCTATATAGAACAAGCTTCACTATCTTTTGAAGGCAGTGGTTGCTAAGAAGCTTGCTTTCTGACTTCTGAGATATAACTGGGGATACAGTATGGAGACCTCAGAACAACAATTAAATACAACTCCGAGCAAGCAAACCACACTAAATAAAAGCAGTTGCAGTTGTAACAATTGAGACTACACTGAAGTTGTTGAAGACATAATAACACAAGTTTATTCTGAAAGTACTTAACCTCATAACATACAGTAAAATTTAGTAAATTTGATGGAGTAAGCTGCTTTCAGGAAAAAAAAAAAAAAAAAAAAAAAAAAAAAAAAAAAACCCTCTACTAAAAGACCTGCTTTTGGAANAACAAAACAACCCTCTACTGACAGACCTGCTTTTGGACAGCTCCATGTATGTTCAACACCTGAAGATAACATTTTCAGCAGAAAAACAAGATGGATATTAACTTTTGAATGTATTTATTTCTGGCCCTCTGACTTCCTTTATCCATCTTTCAATTCAAAACCTTCTCTGTCTTACCAGGCCATCGCAGCTGCTGTCCATGGGGACAGGATGGAGTAGGAGACTAAAAGCCAAACAGCAGCATGGATTCAGAATTTTATCAGACTTACTTTCATCAGTTGGGCTTCAATTTTTGGTTGGGTTTTTTGGGGGTGGTTTTTTTTGTTTTGTTTTGTTTTTTGGTTTTTTTTCCTTCTTAATTACTGTAGTTTCACAGATCAGTCTACATTACTCAATGCACATATATAAAAAACAAAGTACATTATTGCCTAGCCACAGTTACAGGCTATTTTAATACT
Organism: Burhinus bistriatus; assembly: GCA_013397275.1. Classification (NCBI taxonomy): domain Eukaryota; kingdom Metazoa; phylum Chordata; class Aves; order Charadriiformes; family Burhinidae; genus Burhinus; species Burhinus bistriatus. The sequence continues at coordinate 178,576 of VYXH01001294.1, forward strand.
TCACAGAACTGTATCTGCATGGCTGGACTACTATTAAATCTTTAAACGGAACAGCTCAGGGCTATACTGCAGCGGAATCTATAGGATTCAGATTCTGTATCCTATCTTGATCAAGACCACACACTTTGCTGGTAAACAGGAAACACAGATATAGGAAAAATCATATACCAGATGAAGTAAATCTCATTTGTCCTCCGAAGTTCTCCCTCCTGACTTAATTCATTAACAATGTCATTCCAAAAAAAAAAAAAAATTAATGCATTCCTACAACACAAGATTGCCATAGCAAGATGATCAACGACTAGGAAGAATGGCAGCAATCATGAAGTTTCTTTAATTTTCTGTTAGGGCTAATACTTTTTTTTTGGTTAAGATTACAGCTCCCTTTAAGAAGCAAATCTCATAGCGACCTGTTACCTTATGGCCCAAAGTGCATACAGCAAATACCTAAGGAAATCTGAGACAAGATCTAAGATTCCATCTTCTCATCTTCCTAACCAGTTTCTAGACAACGTTTTTTATGTTTAGATGTCTTTATGGACAAGGAAATCACAGGGAAAAAAATACAGGAACTGAGACTAGCTTTTGCAACAATTCATTTAAGGTGAAGGTAGCTAGCAGACTTGCATTACTGAACTGAAAGAGGCTGCAAACACAGCAAGTACGAACTTGGAAGTCTGTAGTACTGCCAATATTTATTTGAAATTTTTTTCTTGCTAATTATGCTGTAAGTTTAGGTGATACATTTCTAGGGGAAAAGAGAAAGACATTATACTGCTGACAGCAATATTTACAGCTAACAGTTTTGAATGCTGTCGACATGAGTAAATGGATTAGCTTTGCTCAACTTTAATTGCAAACACCAGTAACTATAACACCAATATGTTGGGGGGTTTTTTTATAGCTCCCTCTTTCCCCACCCTCCCCTTTCTTCTCCTCTCTCACTTTTCATGTAACCCTAACAGAAAGGCAGAGGCACAACTAATGTTTGAGCAAAAGCCATAGCTATTTACACTTCTGATTACAGTTAAATAAATGCAAAACACTTGGACGATCCTCCCTAAACCCACATTGACCCAATACAATCTACCGGTTTCACAACAGGTTATCTTATTTACAGTATTCAGTCCTACATAAATCATGGCTTTAAAATATTTTTTTTAAAAGAAGTATTAAAGTCAAAGCTCTGTATTTCAGGGGATGGGTTTTTATAACCGTGAGCCTCCTTTCAAAAAAAAAAAAAAAAAGTGTATTTTTAAAAAAGGTGTTCCAGAGAATTTTAACGAAACTCAATTCTTAGATGTTTGGTTGAAATCCTGACAAAGCAAAAATCTAACATCTTACAATTACCATTTGTTTTGAAACTCAGTGAAACCTTGCTTCCTTTTCTTGTAATACTGGAGGAAAAAAAAAAAGGGTGACCTGTACTGTAAGTGGAGTACATTTCATTGAAAATAATCCACTTTGTATTTTCATACAGTGTTCTAGTTTCTTTTCCCCCAAAAGGAATCAAACTGACAAAATCCTGTTTTCCTATTATAAAGTACAGATAAATATTACTGTTATCCAAAAATACATTGCAGACTGAGAGAATATTGCACCATGGTAACAAATGTAAAATATGGCTACATTTTCTTCAAATGTAGCATGCAATTACAGCATGTTAACATTCTGTATCATTCTGTAGTATAAACACCTATACAATTGGAACTTTTACTCACTCTTTAAAACAGCAGAGATCCAAACATGGCTTGTAAGCAAGAGGATGAGGAAGGATCTCCCCCTTTAATTTGCCATTTCTGCAGAGGGAGATTTTTAAATAAGAAGTTACATTGTTCTTTCTTCCCCCAGTCACCCCTAACTGCCAGTATGTCTGCCAAATTGCCAAGCATCCTGCCAAAAGTCGATACTAACAGTATCTGAGCATAAGACACTCCCACCATGTTAAACACAAAACAACTAAATTAAACCATGTCACAACTCCTTACTGTATTCTGTTATGCCTTAACATTTGGCTATAGGTATAGATCTCTCATTTGAGGGATTTTCGAGACTGAAGTTCATTTATTTAAAAATAGCATTAAAAGAGAAAGGAGTACACCACGAAAATAACTCGATATCAAGTTATGCAGTATGCATGCAATTTTATATGAAGATAGCTGACACTTTTTCCTACCCAATTTACCATTTCTGTTTCAGATTTTTTTGCTTCATTTTCTATGTGGTTCAGTTAAAGAAGAGCTGTCAATTTTCTACATCTATCACTGTGCAAAACCTTTACCAAATACATGAAAAGGCAAGTTATAGCTGACTTCATATATTAACAGTCTAATTTTTCTTCAATATTTATCTTTCTTAAGCAAGTCACCAGGTGTCAGCAGGTATTCAGTTTCCATCTGAAAACAGCTTCAGAGTTTGGCTCCTAAAATTTAATTTAGCCCATGCAATCCAATGGAATGCCATCTGCCTCCATGAATAATATAACTGATAGATTTATCAACACTATCCTGTACGTTTTACGATCTCATCATTTTTAAGTGTCAAAATGAAAGTAACTTTTCAAGTTATTCAATGGAAATCTGAAGCTATTATACATTCTTACTGTAAAGTGACAGTGCTGCATTACCTAGAACCACAGCAGTCTTACTACCACTTATTTCTGCTTGAATGCTGAGGGTCATTAAATGATGGATTACTAACAGGCAGTGACTTTGATTTCAGAACTTTCAACACTCTTTTCACCCCATTAAATACTACAAAGATCAGGGTAGTCGATGACTTTAGGAGACACTCACAAAAGCAAACCAGCTTTCCCGCTGCCTCCTAAACCTGGAATACCTCTCCAGAAACCGAGTTATAACCTGCCTCAGGCTTCGTATAAGCCACTTGAAACACTGAGCGCAGAAAGCGACCATCTCACGTTACAGTTCCAGCTTACCTTCTCAGCAATGCTGTATAAGACTTCATCCATTTTCATGCAGGTCGGGTCCCAGTCGTGCCCAAAGCGGATGACCACGACTCGGTCCTCCTCCGAGAGGATGGCCTGGTCCACCTGCCAGCCGTTGTGCAAGTGCGGCAACATGTACGACATCCTGAAGGGCAGATGGCGGGCCTGCGGGACGAC
>VYXH01001294.1:182083-203975 GCA_013397275.1 Burhinus bistriatus
TGAGAAACGCGCTTCCGCGCTGCGGAGGGGGCAGCGTTTCCCCTCAGCGTGCGGGGCACGGCGCGCCGAAGAGGCGGGGGAGTGCGCTGGACTATACCAAGTGTGAAGGCGGGCGGGGAGGGGCGGAAAAACAGCTTGGACCGTACCAAGCGGGGGAGGAGGGCCGAAGCAGCAGAGGCAGGAGGGGGTGACACTGTTCATTGCCGCAGGAGTGACATGGCGGGGCCTGTGAGAGCCCCCTGCGTCAGGGCTTGGGGCCAGGTAGCCGTGCCCGGGGCCAGGTGGGGGCGTTGTCCTCTCAGGGGTCTCTGTGCCCCCATCCCACCCACTGTGGAGCCAGCCCCAAGTGAGGGGGCCTGGGCTGAGGCCTGGCTCCTGGGCAACGGCCAAGAGGGCAACCAAAATGGCAGGTGGCCCTGTGGGGCTGTCCCTGCTGCCCAAGGAGCCAGGCACACGCAAATGGGTGGGCAGGTTGTGCTGCTTGTCTGCTGGCCTGGGGCCATGGGCATCTCCCCATGCGAGTGGGCGGTTGGCACACCCCGCCCAGGTGGTGCTGCTGCGTGGCACTGGGAGGATGAAACGCAGGTCACCACTGCTCAAGTCTCTGAATCTCTGGTACTCTGTGGATGTTAAAAAAACTCCCTGTGCCTCCATTGGGTTTGGTTGAGGAGATACTGCAACCGAGAGAGCAGCTCCACACACCTGGTTATGGAAGATTTTGTCAGTATATTAACCGACAGCAATAAACATCTTCCATGCTTGAGCTAGTGCTAATTGTAGTTTGAGTGCTGTGTGAAAACACAGGTATGTTTGACCCAGTTGGATCACAACTGCATATCCATCTTTGTGTTTCTTTCTGATGCACCCTACACCCAGGACTAACCCTGCCAGTGGGAGCTGCGCTGCCCAGCCCCTGGCAGGAGTCGGACTTCAGTATTGTTATGGTTTGAAGAACCCACAACAATTTATTGTCATTTAGACAATTATTCTATCACCCCATGACTCCTCCCCACCCAGGAAGGGGAATCAGACCAAACAAGGAAACCTGAGGGTTGAAATGTAAACAGATTTAACAGAATAAGACTAGATAATTAACATTAATAATACTAAAGAACCAATATTGATCCCAGTACCAATATAAAATATACAAAGATTATACCCAGCCCATTCTATCAGTAGGAAGCTGTAGACTCTCAGCAGTGGACAGCAAATGTCAGACACTGGGAGCGCTATGGCTTCAGGAGGAAGGGAAGGCCTCAGGGGTCTGGGACTGGGGCAAGGAGTTCTCAGGATCATGGAAGAGAGAGAACTCCTCAGCAAACTTTCTAATTTATATTGGATGTGACGTCCACGGTATGAAATAATCCTGTTGGCCAGCTTGGGTCAGGTGCCTGGGTCTCGCTCCTCCTTCTCCCTGCACTTGGCGAGCTCAAAAACACTGAGACCTTGAAACCCACATGCCATAGCTGGCTATAAAGTAAATATTTTCACAAATTCAGACTCCAGGCTTCTAAAAGTGCAGTTTTCTCAAGCATTAGAAGAGACCTTACTGAAAAGTAAAATTACTGAAACAGATATTAATCCTGTGTAACTCAAACCACGACGGTACCCTTGTGCTCTCTCATCTTTTGCAATCAACATGCCGGTACTGGAACATACTGGGTAAATGTTTCTGTTGAAGCAAAACCAGGTCATTTCCACGCTAGGTTTCAGAACCAAGCTGGCCATTGAGATAGGGCATTCCAGGCCAATCTTTTTCCTTCCTGAAAGGCATATATATTGTTCTACACCGCACACTCATTTAAAAGGTTAGCTTGCAGGAGACAGGGAGAAAAGTGTAATTTCCCTGATAAAAAATCCACACAAGCTTGAGCTGGGGCTGTGGGGAACAGTCCTGGCACAGCAGCGTGAATGTGTACCAAATTGCTTTGCGCCAGAATCGCAGAGCTCTCCAAAAACCGGCAAAGTCCTCGTTTTGCGGTATCTCCTTTCCGGAAAATTCCGTGTCGGGACAGGGAGGGGACCCTGCTCGCCTCATTTCAGGCACCCGCGCTCTGGCTCAGCTCTGCCGCGGGAGCGGGCGGGGATGTCCGCCCGGGAAGCTCTGAGACCCCCCGGCGCGCTGGCGGCGGGCCGGGCAGGGGTTAAGCGGGCTCCGGCAGCAGCGTGGTGGGCCCCTCCGCCACTGGAGGCCGCTGCTGGGGAGCGGCCCGTCCCGGGGCGGGTCGCAGGGGGCAGGACGGGCTGTGCCGAGCAGGCAGCGGGAGCTGAGGGCTCCCTCCGGCCGCGGTAGGGTCGAGCTGGGAAAGAAACGTCGTCAGAAAGACACCAGGACTGGTTAACTCTGTGGTGGTTGTTCAGGTAATTCGTTTTCTTCTATAGAGAAATTAGGGCGGGGAATTTATTCTGGATAACGCGTGCTGTTAACTTTAATTTAAAATAGAGCTAGGAAAAATTATGTAGGCTTATTTTGCTATGATTTGGCTAAGTCCAAAATGATACTGCAGTGCAGGTCAACAAATCTGCAAGTAAGTAGTGAGTCAAGCTCCACAAAAGCAATAAGGCCAGCTTAGAAAAACAGTAACACTGAAGTTAATACTTACAAGTGTTTTTTTTTATGTGCCCACGTGTCTCAATCTGATTCATATTTTCAGTGTTTTCTCTGCAGTGCAGGGAGAACTTATTATCAGTACACATACACTATTATCAGTGTTACATCAGATAATCTTACATAAATAGAACACGTGAGGAGAGGCAGTTTAAAAAAAAAAAAAAAAAAAAAAAAAAAAAAAAAAAAAAAAAAAAAAAAAAAAAAAAAAAAAGAGCAGTACTGCAGAATATACGAGTCCAAAACCAAAATTTTCATATCCTTAACAGGTGTTACATTGAGCACAGTGGACATCTGGTATGTGAGTAATTATGCTCAGGAGCAAAGCATTTGGTCTGTTAAAACCGATTCCCTTGATGTCTGGCCAGCCAAATTTGGCTTATAAATTTATTAATCCAGCTATTGCTTCTCATGGACATCGCTGTCATAGAAGTGTGGATTACAGACAGAGGTACAAGACATGCCTGGGTAGTCCTGGAGGACGAACGCTAAGTGGTCCTCAGACCAAGGTTGGTATCTGGAGAGCCCCCTTCCCTCTGCAAGGTTCCTTTAAGTGGTTTTAGTTTACTACTATCAATATAATTTTTTAAGATTGTACCCCAGTTCTTGAACCAAAGTCTATTAATGGTTCATGTGCACATCAAACATGGCTGAAATTGTGGCAGACTCAGCGTATTCACACTAATGAGAAGATTAATTACATGCAACTAGCCTGTTTCTAGTGCATCAGCTGGTTTGTTTAAAGCTGAACCAGCTCTTGCTGTACTGAACTGCAGCTTCCTCAGGGATCACCTTTCTGCTTGTGACATTTAGGAGGTGCTCCTAAAATGAACGCACGTCTGAACTCTGACCTTCGTGAGTGCTGTATTGTAATGGAGGAGGAAGTGGTGATGAAAACAAATGGTGTAATACAGTGCTGCCTTACTGGCGTCTGCCAGTTGGTTGATCATATCTGGCACCCAGTCTTCCATCACTTAACAGCATAAGGTTTAGTTGCTGTCCAGTCTGAGTAAGTTGCTGCAGGAGCATCAGGTTCTGCTCATCAAGAAGCTGGACAATGCTGTCACAACATGACATCAAATCTTGTTTTTTATTCTGTGCATCATTTATTCTGGAAAGTGAATCTACTTTATTCTTCTAAGGTCATGTTATGTAACACCCTTAAGAAGTATACAGACTACAGCTGGCGAAATTTGCATAATTTCACAACCATATGGGGCTGGCAAGGTTCAAAATACTTCAGTTGGCAAGAAATAGATTAGATATATTTAAGAATGTGGTATTCCTTTGCAATAGGTTTGCAATATTCATCTCATTGCTTTGTTTGCCGCTGTTCACGACCAGTTAGTGTTACTGGCAACCCTGTTTGTGGTGAAATGCAGACCTGTCCTAACATGGAGGCCCCTTATAGCCCATGTACAGCAGCAGACTGGAACTGAGGCAGAATTGCAGGTCAAGGCCAGAATAAAGCAGTATTACTGGTGTCAAGATTGTAAGCATTTAATAGATGCAGTTGGGATAAGCCTGAGTTTGCTCAGGACAAGGGTAAAGATGGTTTGATGGAAGCTTCCAGTCTGCAATGATGCCTTCTTGTCACAGGTTTGAATTCTGGTTACTTGCTGAAGGCTTGTGTGAGAGGACTGAAGCAGCAAGAAGTTCCTGCCGAGCGCTGTGTGCCCAGAATAAATCAGCATACTGCTGTGGAAAATTGTTCTGATTCAGTTAGCACAGGTCTCCTCGACCAAAGTCTAGGACACAGTATGGGATAAAGACCTAAAGCGAGTGGAGCACAGCAAACAGAATTGTAGGAAGTTAGGCGCGAATGTTAAGACACGTAGCAAATCTTCAGTTACCATTTTTGTCAGTAAGGGCTGCAGTTCTCCCCTCTAATGAGGCACGTAGCTATCTTACTGCAGGATACAATACATTTGCATGGGTGTTGCAGAGATTACTGGGCTCAAAACTGCCTGGGCAGGGGAAAAGTTCTAGTATGAAGGACTGTGTAGTCAGTGGGGCTTAACAGTATTACCTCTGGTGCTCTTCCCGCCCCTGCTTCAGCATATAGGCATGGGTGTGCTAAATTTCAGGCACAGATCTGGATGTTTACAACACTGAAGGCAAGCAGTTTAGCAGCTGTCCAAGGATGGCCCTTCATTGTGCAAAGTTGTTAGTCCTAAACCATTCCTGAGAGATGTTTGTTAGACCCATCTGACCCTCAGTGTCTCGCTACACTACCTGCAGCTTCACCAACCATAATCGATAGGCAGGAAACTTTGAGTAGCTTTCTAGCAGCCTCTGTTTCATACCACTGTTTATATAAACAAATTTTTGAATAAGGTTGAGAAGCTACCAGATTTGTATGAAATCAATATTGATTCAGGACTAAAATGAACCTATTTGAGAAGAACACCTTGTAGGACTGGATTTAGATCAAAGGGGGTGGATATTCCTTGGTGTTATAGTCTAAATGAGCACTTAGTGAAAATACTGGGAAGTTGTCTAATGTACCACACTAGTACCAAATGACTGTGGATTTATTCTGTATCATTAAAAGCAGTACTGATTCCACCAGTTTCGTATTTTACAGATATGAATTTAAATGATCACTACAGCATCACTCCTTTAAGGGTGTTCTCCTAAACAAAGGAGTATTTCTTCTGTTCCTCTGTTGCAGGTCATGGCAGAAGAAGAGTTGCCAGGCGTTTTGATTCTGGATATAGGAGGAACTCATGGTGTGCTAGAAAGCCTTGCAGCACTTTTGAAAAAACACTTTCGCCTTATCACCATGAAGGAATTTCTTGAAAACAAAAAAGAAATGAGCAAAAAAATCCAATCTGTTTTCGTGTTTGAGTGCAGGCCAACTATTGACCGGGAGCTTCTGGAAAGCCTGCCTAATTTAAAGGTAATTGGAAACTCAGGGGTTGGAGTTGATCACTTAGACTTGAAAATGATTTCTAACTTTGGCATAAAAGTGACCAACACCCCACATGCCGTGGCGGACCCAACAGCAGACATAGGAATGGCCTTGATGCTGGCCTCTGCCAGAAGACTAGTGGAAGGTAATGTTTTAAATTTTCCTAGATCTTAGCTACTTCTTTGGCATATCTCGCTTTTACTATGATACAGGTGATCTGTCTGAATCAATATTTGGGATGCTTTTATGGGGAAAAAAATTTCTGAGGACTTCATTTTCAGAGGCCCCTGCTTTTCCTGTGTCCCTCTTCTTTTTAAGGCAATGGTGACAAGAGTAAGGCCTTTGTCTAAATTATGCACTTTAAAGTCACTTGTGATATCCTGTTTGGAATAATGTCTGGGGCTTAATTCTCCTCTGGCTGTTCACTGAATGGGTTTATAGCTGTAAAAACTGAATACAAAATGCATCCAAATCAAATGTCACCAACTCTCCATTTCCCCTTGGAGCAAGTGTTAGGAGCTACAGGGACATACAAAGCATTAATGGCCCTATCTCCACCTCTAGAGCAGTAATTAGTGTAACTCTTCATTTTTTTCCTGCTTCTGCAAAGAGTTTGTCTAAACCAATGAATTGTATTTCCAGAAGAGCATCACCATTATTGTTGAAATAGCTGATAATCCTTTTGACAAAGTTATTCCAAACTGTGCCAACAATATTAGTTTGTGTCCTTAAGGGTAGGTCCTTTCCCCACATACCCTTGCTACGCAATGCCTTTCAGGGGAAGGAAGGTGTCAGTAGAGACTATCACAAGAAGTTGCCTCTGTCTTCAGGGACTCATAGTGTTTCTGTCACTGCTGCTCCACTCCAAGCATGAAATAACATCTCTTTCCCAGTGATGTTTTATCGCTATTGCATCTTGCTGAACCTCAAGTTCTTCGTATAAAAACTCATAGAGATCCCTGGCTGAGCTGGAATTTGCAGCCTTCACCCCCATTCAAGCAGTGGAGCTGCTTTGACTTGTGATCTGGGAGAGAAATGGTGAGATTTACCCCAGGTAAAAAGAAAGTGAAGTGAATGCTTGAGGGGTGGTAAGTGTCAAAGAAGCTATTTTTGAACTTCCAAGAAAATACTCCAGCCATGGAAGAGTTAATTCCCTGAGGAGCCATTCCTCCCAGCACAGTACCCACCTGGGAGCCACCCTGTGTTGCTGGCTCCAGCCCTGGCTGTTGCAGGGAATGGTGCTATCCAGGCACTTCTAAAAACTGGTGAAAATTAGCAAGGATGTTTTGTAAGGGATGATCCAGAGCCTCACTGCTGTGATGGTGAGAAACTTTTTCTTTCCCCCAAACCTACGTTTGTGGTTGGTTTGTACCCATTTAGCATGTATTTACATTCAGGCTGCCAGATTGCAGTGTCTCCAGACACGAAGTATTTTGCTGTTGACTGGCTGGGAGTGGAAGTAACCAGAGCAACGCTTGGGATCATCGGGATGGGCAGCATTGGGTACAAAGTGGCTCAGAGAGCCAGAGCCTTCAACATGAGGATCCTGTACCGTAACAGGAACCGGAGGTAAAAGCATCTTGTTTTCTGCATGTAATTAGTCAGGGGTGTAGTGACAGAAATCACAGCTCTACTCTGTCTCCCCTGTCTTCCTAGGCACTTGTGACAGTTATAAGCACCATGAGGAGCGCCAGCGTGCCTCTGCTTCCTCGCTTTGGCTCCATGCTGTTCCCCTTGGGACGCAGCTCCCCCTCGCCTCCTGTGCTCACTCTGCCCTGGTTAGCTACTAGCAGTTTTGAACAAGGGCCATGTAACCTTTCTGAAGATGTTGTCCAAGCAAACAAGGCCTTGTGCCCTCCCTTGTTTTTTCACCTGTCCTGCCAGACTCTTCTTTAGGCTTCTGGCAGCATCCCTGGCCCACCCAGCCAGTCACCCCTCCCCTCAGCCCAACCAGGTCACTCATCACACCAGCACCAATGACAAGGGTCTCAACCTCTCCAAGTTTTATAGTTCCCTTTCTTTCAGACTTCACTTCTTCTTCATTCCTTTTCCACCTCAAGTCCTAACTCACATGTGAGGCGAGGAGAGACTGTACAAGGATTGGCATAGACACAGGAGAGAAGAGTGGGGTCTGACTGCATCCCCAGCCTCCTATACCTAATATCGCCGACGTGCTTTGCTTTCACACATAGATTGCTCCTTCAGTGTCCCACCACTCCTCTAGCCTCTTCGCTCCCTCTAGCCCACATCCTTCCATCCTCCCTTCCACCATCTGTACCCGTCAATGTCTTTACCTTGGCCTCAAACCTCTTGATCTCTATGCTGTTCCAGATCTCTCCTAGGGTTGATTGATTGTTAAAGCCAGTTAGAAATAGTTGTGTTAATTTGGGAGTGTGTGCATTCTTCCTTCAGAAGAAAGGAGGAGGAAGAGGCAGTTGGTGCCCAGTACTGTGAGAAGATGGAAGACTTGCTGCAGCAATCTGACTTTGTTATGTTGGTTGTGAACCTGACTCCTGAAACTCACAAACTGATCGGGAAAAAGGAGCTGGGGCTGATGAAACCCACAGCTACTCTTATAAACATCAGCCGAGGTAAGATGGTCTAAAAGCACTGTTTGCAGCTACACCGTTAAAGTTATGTTTTATCTGATTATGTTGACATTCCCCCCTCCAACCTCAGTCTGTGATATGCTGGTATTGTTTGAGTCACGAAATAGCTGGCAGTCTACAAATGAACGACTTACTGTAGGTCAGATGCTATGTGTTCAAAGGTCTTATGGAATTTAGGGATGCTGAGCAAATGATCTGTTCTCTTTAGCCTTACCCTAAAGACAGCTGTTTTGATGGAACTGACTGAAAGGTTTATCATCACCAATGATGAATGGGGTACACGGAAAAACATGTTTCATTTGAAACAGCTACGTAGAAAAGAAATGCCACATGAGGTTACAGATCTGTTGGCACTGAACAAGCATATAAGAGAGAGATTATAGTTTCAGTAAGCAAAGCAGAGATAAAAGAGTGGAAAGCTTGAAGAGATTAAATGATTTGTCTATAATAAAACAGGAAGTCAGTGTCAAAATGAGTAAAAGATTGAAACCGGTCACATCTGAAACCGGTCACATCTGAGGAAAAGCCTTATGCAGTGGACCATAATCCTTCTCTGATTAAAGATTAATAAATAAAATCTCTGTTTTGTTTGGTTAATGGTTATTAAAAAGACATTCTACTTTCTAACACGATGAAGATCTTGTAATTTTTCTGACTAGACCCTTGAGACCTTTGCCCACTCCCAGATAAAAACGTGTTCGTTCACTTGTCATGATAGCAAGATTTCATTTCAATGCAGGTGCAGTTATTGATCAAGATGCATTGGTAGAAGCTCTCCAGAATAAGTTTATTAGGGCTGCTGCTCTGGACGTGACATACCCTGAGCCTCTGCCAAGGTAGAAAGACCCATTTTCCATTCTGTTAATCTGAAATGTTTTAAACTGTGCGCAAAAGTGTGCTCATATGTTATCTCCATAGGGAGTCTGTCTCACTGTTTAAGCGCAAAACCTCAGCCTGTCTGGCACAATCATAAATAAATGACAAACTATCCACCTTTTCCACATCTGTCAGTTCTTTGCCAGCCTAACTGACGGGCAAGGCAATGAGACCAATGCAGAGTAAGAAGAGATGGGTAAGCAAGCTTCCCAAAGCTTTCTGCTGGTTCTGCGCTTGTGGCCCTTTTATCTCAACATGCCATTGCTGTTTCCCGAGGTTCAGTACTTAACAATGAGCATGGGATAGCTGCAGAGTAAATTCCCTGTGTAATGCATTCTGTTCTTTCTGTTTCTTACAGAGATCATCCTTTATTAAAATTAAATAACGTCATCATAACCCCTCACATTGGAACCGCAACAGTCCAAGCTATCCATATGATGGCAGAAGAAGCAATAACAAATATTCTGGCTGTTCTCAATGGCCGACCCATTCCAAGTGAGGTGTTTCCCAAATGATGTGTGCCAGATGATACCGCTAAATCTCATATGTATGGGAAGGCACTATTTCTTACAGTACCACTTTAAAAAAAAGCAACCTGTTCCTGCACCGCTCTTGTTGTCATGATACTGCAAAGCTGTCATCTCACTAGACTTGATCTGTACTGTTATTTACAATTCTGAAAAATAAAGTGGAACTAATAAAAGGGATTTGTTTGAAGGTTTTAAACTGAGCAGTTACGCACGTTAATATCTTAAGTCCATTACTTCAATGAATACCTGTGCTCTGTACCCAGTACTTGCTGCTACATAATGATAAGCAAGTACACCAAGCAGTTTGTGTAATGCTCAAATGTATTAAAGGTGCATTGAGCCTTAATGCCTTGCAGAAATTTGACTGTATCCTGAAACACTTTTCAGCCAATATTGAAATATTCTATTTTTGTATCAAAATACCGAAGAAAGCAAACTCCTTTGAAATGATTGTACGCCTAAGGTTTTCTGATTTAAGAAGACCTGTGCTTCATATACATGTAAAATCAAAGCAAAGCTAATCAACGAAAAAGTATCTTTGATTTTCCTGAGGGGATCCTTTGAAAACCAAAGTAAATCCCAAGAGATTTAATTCCTCCACGCTGCCAAAAATGATGCTTTTATCTGAACTGGTCATGAAACAATGGTAGGTCTACCACTGAAATCACATGGCTGAAGGCACAGACTAAAGCAAAACTAGTGATCAGTGCTAACTTCCAGCCCAGAGCCAAGCTTTTTCTTACATCCTCTTTCCTATGAGCAAGGAACAAAGTCAGAACATTCAGTAAAATGTTTCTCACCTCCATAAAATCAGGAAGCCTTTCCATTAATTTGCAACGTGGTCAGGCTTCTTGAAGGGATAGTAAAGTGAAGTTTTAGCACAGGAAGCGCAGTAAGGCCAAGCATTAGACATTCAGATGCAGATAGTGAAATATTACTAACAGGACAACAGCAAGTATTGATATAGGGGATTCCAAGATCTGCAGCCTTTCAACAGCTCTCTCTGCAGCTCTCCCCAAAATTCCTATAGAAAATCAATGGTAATGCCAAATAATCTATTAAAAAAAAAAAAAAAAAAAGCTGTCCATTCACAAACCCTCTGGGAACCACAAACAGATGATCAGTGATTCCTGAAAAAAATCCCTACATTTTAATTTAAGTGCCTAAGTCCTTCTTGGAAAATACTTGCCTAAGCATCTGTTATTTTGTTAACTTAGGATAGCCTCAGGAGAAGGCACTGCAATTAAGTCACTGGTGTCTCTTCAGGATAGGAGGCTGCAGAAATCTCTGCAACGAAGCATTTAAAAATTAACCTGGTAACTCAAAGTTCATGATGAAGCTGTGTAATTTATTTTCACAAACTAGATTTGGTCCAACATTTTTCTAAACTAGTTGGACACAATAATTTGCGATTTCAGGGTAAGGAAGGAGATTTATTGCACCAGACTGTTGATGGTCTGAAACTAAGTAATGAATGAGAGATAATTGTGTGTTAAGAGCCTGGTGGCAGTGATATGAAACCTGGCAGACCATGAGGGATAGAACTTGTTCAGGCTTGATTATGTGAATAGGGGGTGCATGTGTGTGTGTGAGAAAATGTCTGGAAATAATTATATGTCTTTCTTCTGACACTTTGTGTCTTTCTTCTTCGCGCAGATCATGGGAGGAGGAGACCTACCTGGGCTTTTGGTGAATGAAATCGGTGGCATACATGGGATACTGCACAGCCACGTGGCATTCCTGGAGAAACATTTCTACCTCATCACCATGAAGGAATTTCTTGAAAACAGAAAGCATATGAGTAAAAAGGTCCAAGCAATCTATTTGTGGTGGCACAAACCAGTCATTGACCAAGAGCTCCTCCAGAGCCTGCCAAACTTGAAAGTGATTGCGAATTCAGGAGTAGGGATGGATCACCTGGATCTGAAACTTGTAGCTAGCTTTGGTGTGAAGATGGCTAATGCTCCACATGCTGTTTCCAGCAGCACAGCAGATACTGGGATGGCTTTGCTGCTGGCATCTGCTAGAAGACTAGTGGAAGGTAACATCTCAATTCTTTTGTGGCTACTAAAAATCACACAAGATTAACCTACCATTAACTTGACTTTTCCTAGAGTTATCTGTAGTGCACATAGTTTCACATAAAATGTGAAGATCTAAATACGTTGGGTTGACAAATAGAATATCAGTATTTTCATATATTTTAGATATCATAAATATACCTAAATTATTACTTTATACACAAACGTACAGAACATATTTCAACGAGGTATAAATAAAATCATATGAGTTTATTTTTCACAGGTCACCAGCCTGGGTTGAAAATACTTGAGCAGAATCTAATCACATTTGATTCAAATACAACTTTTTGCTTTATGGACAGGGCTTGGTCTTAGAAGCTGGAATTTAGTTTTTAGAATAAATATGGCTATAGACTTAATTTAACAGTTTCAAATGAACAACACACTGAAGTGTGCTTCCTACATACGAAAACTTCAAATTTCATTACCTTCTTCAGCAGCGAGTTTTCAGTGACTATGACATTTGGCTGACATAAGACATGATAGTGTTACAGTGCTATTGACCAAAAATGGGGGATGCCAAAGATCAGACAATCACTGCAGTCACAGAATGGCAGAAGAAATTAGAGTGTGGGAGGCAATAGAGCAGAATAAGGGTATATGCTGAAAGTTGGGGCTGACAGAGGCATGGGCCTGTTTTAGTGACTGAAATGGATTGGTGTGGAATTGGGGAATTTAGGGAGCATTAGAGAGCAACAAGGCAGCCTGCTCCAGTTTCTGCTAGTAGCATCCTTTCTTCCACAATTTTTTCTTGTAATTTCCCCAAATAGACCTACCCTTGGCTTGGTCAGAATGCCTCCTGCTTCAGGAAAAGATCCTCCAGATTTATCCTTTTAAATTTACTAACCTTTGATTTGCCAGCTGTACCACAGGATTCATAGAAACTGAAAGGAGACTTGTCTTGCCCTAAATCTGTTTCTACCTCACAAGGAGGAGACAGATTAAAAGGGAGATTAATTTCTTGTTCCCATCTATGTAAACTATCCTTGGTGGCATTTCTGATAGCTCTGCATGACTTGAGTTTTATCCTGAAGCATTTTTTGATACTTTCACAATATTCTGCTTATGTTTTAGAAGAGCTGGCAATATCAGAATACTGAAATATCAGAAGCCTGTCACCTTGCTAGCAGACTAATAAGTGCTGTCTCTGTACATATAAGTTTATTTTCTGTGTTATAGAACTGTCCAAAATTTAGAGGTTTAATGGATCATTATTATTAATAATTAATACCAAGTAGTGATTTTTAAAGAAGTCACACTTTTCTTTCCAAGGAGAGTGGCAGAGGTGAACAGGAAACGTGTTCTTATTCTAAGTAGCAAACCCAGCATCTGGTGTTGTTCTCCACAGGACATTTCCAAATTCTGCAGTGTTACTGGCAATAATTATTTTGATTGTTGATGCAGAACAGGGCAATATTTTTATGAATCTAAAGCAGCAAAAGGATTTTTAGGGGAGATTACATTAAAAGGCTTTTTGTAGTATGGTGAGAATAAATGAGAATGTCACATACATGTGGCAGGAAAAGATGATATATTAGGGAATCACATAGGATGCTACAAAAACCATTGCTATTAAAAATTGTGTGTTTGTAACCTTTAAAAGTCTACTATAGTAGCACAACAAGCCCAGACTCTTTTGCCTTGTTCCTCTGTGTTGGACCCCATTCATTTCTCATATTGGAGTGTTTTTCTTGCAGGCTATCAAATTGCAATTTCTTCAGATATGGAGTACTGTGAAGCTGATTTTCTGGGAGTTGAAGTTACTGGAGCTACTCTGGGGATCATTGGCATGGGCAGCATTGGGTATAAGATTGCTCTGAGAGCCAAAGCATTTGAAATGAACATTTTGTACCACAACAGGACACGGAGGTAAAGATATGTCTTGACCCTAATTACAGCAGAAACTCCCTTTTAGATAGTCATAGAATCATAGAATGGTTTAGATTGGAAGGGACCTTAAAGATAGTCAGTATTTCCTTTTCAAGGAATTATGTCAGGAATATAGCAAGAAAGGAGGGAATAGGGACAACATTAAAACAAAAACAAGCAAACAAAAAAAGAATTATCACCTCAAATCAGTCTTGTAAGGAATTACTTGGTGATTAAACACTTGGAAACTTAATTTAGATTTTATATTAGAAATTCCAAGGTTTCCTGGAGATGTGAAAAGAAAAAGGAAAATCAAGCTTATGCCTTTTTTATTCTTATCATATATTACTATAGTGTCACATAGCTCTACCTTTTGTTTATTTTTTCCCCATATTTTGAAGTTCAGGAGTGATCTTGTTGAAATTCTGAATGACTGGAGTACTAGGAAACGTACAGTTGGCACAATATGAAAACTGATTAACTTAAGAGCTGTTCCTGAGAAAACCTTGTTTCTCTTCAAACCAGTAGCAATATTGCCAAGTATTTATCTGGATTTCACCTTTTATTTCTAGCCCCTCTTAACTTGAGTATCTGCGCATCTGATCCTTGTTAGAGGTTCAGCACAGCGGCTCTTCAGTGTAAAGATGTGCAAGATCCCACCTACAACTCAAGGCCATTGCAATCAGGCAAGGTGCAGCCAACCAGCAGAACAAATGTTTACTGCTATAAACCATGATCCACCTTGAGACAACTTTACTTCTCCCTGACTGAAGGGAGAAGCTGCAGTGCTAGCACATGTGGCTTTCAGTGCTTTTCTCCATATGCAGACTGCAGCAGGCGGATTACTGCTCTAGCTAGCCCTAAGCAAATCACAAGTGTGGATGAGGCCAGAAATCTCTAGCCTTGCTTGGCATTCTTGTTACTTCAGAAATTATAAAAACAGCTGAGCAAACTCACGTTAAAAAAAGTACTAGTGAACACTCTCCTTAAGATCTTTCAGAATTTCTTCATAAACCACAAAAAAGAGAAAATAAGGCACAAATCTTTTTTTTTTTCTGCAGATCATCACTAACTTCCTCTGTTTAATATTTTTCAGTCTTTAATATTTATGTAAGAGGGCTGTGATGAAAAATCAATGCACAGTGCAACAGAAATGAAAAACCTGCTTATTTTAAAGTACATTTACACTTCAACCTTATGTGCTGAAGTGAGATGCACTCTGCATGCTGCAAAACTGGCTGTAGTTCCAGTCTGTTCTTTACCCACTTAATCACTGTTTGTTGTCCTGGACACTGAAAGAAAACAATGAAATGCGTGCATTAGGAGGCACACGGTCCAAAGTTACACTGAAGTTATTTTCTTAGTGTGACTTCTTTCTTTACTTCTAGATTAGGGAGGAGATAATTCAAAGCCATTCTTGTGCAGTTGGGAGCAGAAGATTGTACACACAATCTCCTGTCATTGTTTCTTTAGTTCCCAAAGTTCAGGCAGCTAAACTTACAAAGAACAGGAGAAATGGCAAGTATCCTTTTTTATTGTGAAAAGTTCAAATTAAAATTCTCTCTCTACTTTGGTAACTTTTTGTGTTGAATACTTCATTTTGTTAAAGTCCTGGGGCAGCCAGGAGCCTGCCAAAGAGCTGCCTTGCTGATTCCACTCATCAGAAAATGACAGGCTCACTGGAGGATGCCAACAGGATGAGGACCACCGGCATGCTCAGAGCTCACATGGATGAGTTCTGGTGAATCCCACTACTCTGGTTTGAGCGGTTACTGTGTCCTGTGAGGTGCACCTACCCCACAGGGGATCCTGGAGAATGCTGCCATCTGTTCCAGTGCTTAGCCTTAGTCCACTTGTAGGCTTTAAAAGAAGCCCCTGGACCCTGCATTGCAGTGGCTGACAGGCAGTCATACAATCCATCCGCTGCTGTAGGGCTTAAAGCCTTCCAGAAAGGCCTAAACAGCCAGCTGAGACTAAATTCAGCTTTTTTTGCCACCTGTTTGCTACAAGAATGTCATAATCAGGTCCTTTAATTTGTATACAAGTGACATCTTTGAAGAATATATTTTCATGACTGATGCCCTAAAATGTAGCGTGATCTTTTTTTTCCCCACCAGGAAAGAGCAAGAGGAGCAAGCTGTCGGCGCCACTTACTGCGAAAAGATAGACAATTTGCTCCAGCAGGCAGATTTTGTGATGGTGGTGGTGAGCCTGACACCTCAGACACACAAGCTAATTGGGAAAAGAGAGATGGAGCTGATGAAACCCACAGCTACGCTCATTAACATCAGCCGAGGTACCATGCAGAACCGTTAACTGGCCTGAGCAGAAAGTATGAGCCAGCTCCTGTTGCGTTACACGCAGCACCACATTGCATCCGCTGCACAGCTGCTGCGTGCACCGAGGCCAGATCAGACATGGCGATCCCCTTCCATTCTCTTTTCACTCCCAGGTCATTACCTGCAAATGGCACTCAGAGACACTCTTATTCCAAACCAGGTGCAGTAATTGACCAAGAGGCGCTGGTGACGGCTCTGCAGACTGGGGTTATCAGGGCCGCAGCTTTGGATGTCACTTACCCGGAACCACTGCCCAGGTTGCCATCTCTGCTTATTTCTCAGCGAGGATGTGGGAGCCCTGCCAGAGGCAGGAGGCATCCCTGCAGCAGGCAGGGGTCTGGCATCCCCTGGGGTGGAGGTCTGTGTAAAAGTGCCATGAATACGAATGGGATGCAACCCCGATGTTGGGTCTGATAACAGGCCAAAGGAAGGCCTGGGCACCAGGAAACGGCAGGAGGGGGCTTGTGTGCCGAGGGCAGCATTTAAACCCCCTCTGTAGAATCACCATATGAAGCTGCAGCAGTGCTTCACTTACAAATTGCTTTATCTGAAGGTGCAACTTGCCGTGAATGGGTGGAAGCTGCACTGAGTCCTCTGAGACCTGCTGCATTGCCCCGAGGTTTCCCTCCCCACAGACTTGTTTCCCCAATACAAGGCTAAAGTAGTGCAGATCGCTTGGCCCCAGAGGTTACTTAGCTCCTGTAAAAAGACACCTCCTACCACAATGGTGCCTCATGAAGTTAACTGTGCTGGCTGCATTTTGGGCTGGGGACAGTTTGGTCTTGTTATGTTTGTGTGCCAGGACGTCACTGTCCATTATCTGAGTCGCATAACTACAGCTCAGATCATTGTGGAAGGTTAATGCGTCAGGAGGGCTTAATCCTCTCTTCTGACATAGCTCAAATTGCTGCCTAATGGCAAAAGTCTGTTTCCGGACAAAAGAGCACGGTATAAACTCTTAACATGTCCTTTTAATGTCCAAAATTACTTGAACACACATGATCAGGTTCTGTGGATGTAAGTGGTACTTGTAATGTCATACTAAATTAACTTTTTATTTAAATACAGGGCAAAAGCCCAAGTAGGACCGCTCTTTATTTGGACAAACAGTAGGTAACTTAATTATCTCTTTTTTCCTTTCTTCCAGAGATCATACATTATTAAAATTAAAGAACGTCATTATAACGCCTCACCTTGGCATTAAAACAGACAAGGCCACCTACATGATAACAGAGGAAGCAACTGAAAACATACTAGCAGCCCTTAATGGTCTCCCCATACCCAGTGAAGTACTCCCTAGCTGATGTGCAGAAGGATATCACAGCTCCCTTTTCCCCCATCAGCTCTAAAGGTTTTTATTCTTATGTCTTCCCCATTAAGAGAAACCTTTTCCAAGGGGGTATGGAAAGCTCTGGTTTGGTCTCACATGTCATTTAAAAACAGCTTTTACATTTTAATTTCCTTGCAAATTGAAGGAATATATTACTTTTCACTTCCAGCCATAGATCGATGCATGCATGCAGGCTCTGGGAAAAACAACTTCTGATTGCCTATGCACTTCTTGGTAGGCTCCCTAATCCTAAAGTATATGTCATTTTAGATTACATAACTCAGTTTGTTCCCATTCTATTAGCTATCAAAACCAACAAAGTCAGCTGCCTGGCTAGGAATATTAATGATTTTCCATGTGGAAGTCTCCATTTAAACTAGCTCCTGAGACACAAAATGCTGAGGCAAAAGTCGTTTTTCAGAAATATGTTCAGAATCACTTGTTCAAAGCAGACTGGATTTTAGAAGACAATTTAAAGTACTGGCACTAAGGAAAATTAGTCTTCAAGATGAACATGCTACTATGTTTATAATACCAAATTTATGTGCAGTCTACCTCCAGATTTTCAACTTGGTGCAAATATTTGGAAGAACACTTGGAGCCCTCTAAGCCTCCAGCCCCATTCTGGAAATTAGTGAGAACACAAAAGTCTATAAAAACACAGGCAACATTAAAATCCAAATCTATATATTTTCCTTTGTATCACTGCTTCTGGACATTGGCAAGAATAATTATATTTGAAACAAGATATAACAGGGAGCTTCACTAATGTAAAAAGGAAAAAATATTTTGCCAAATTGTTTTTGTTACTGCAATTATAGAAAAAAAATCAAAATCCCATGGCTTTCCTTCACTAGAAATAGCACCTATATTACAATTAATCCTTCAAATTCCACAGGAAAAGGCTCTCTTTAAATAGAAGAATGCTCATCCACCTCACTAAAGCTTTGTAGGAAACAGTTTGCTGTCCTCTCAGTTGTCTTTATGTACCTGTTGTCTTAATACAAATCCAAAAGACAAATAAACCAATGCACCACTCAAAGTGGCAGTGCTATGCATTTTATTATGTAGTGTGACTTTATGAATAGTATGATTATTTAATATTTCAATAAAATTTATAGCAAAGTTAGCTGGCATTAAGTGCAGCTAGGATTTTGTCTGTAGTCTCATGCATCTTTACAGAACCATTTCCAATTCCTTTTTCTTGTAGAACGTTGTCACTGATGCTTGCTAAAAGACACTTTCTTCCAGCAGTTTATCATGCAATGATGTTATCAATTCTTGCAGCTCAGGGAAACAAGACACTGCAGTTTTAAAGGAGCAGCAAGTTGTCTGGCAAGAATTTCAAGCCTATCCCAGGTACCTCCCTGTTCTCTGAGGTGCAGCTGCTCAGTATGCCTTTCATTGTTGCCTGTATGACCTTTGTAAAAATAAGTTAAGTTTATTCTTTCAAAATAAAAGGCTAAGCAATAAATTACAGAGCTGAAAACAAAGCTACAAGAAGCTAAAACAGCAGAGAGAAAAAAATACCTTTTATTAGATCAATATCATAAAACTGGAAAAAACACGCAAGGTTTTGCACATGCAAACTTTTCTCCAGGTGTGAAGCAGCAGACATAAAATCAGATACAGTACTTCATTTCACTTCTACATAAAACAATAGAACGTGCTTGGCATTTGCTTGGAGTTCTAGTTCTACTTTTGCAGATATTTCAAGTATCTGGGCTGATTAGTTACAGCAGTTACAGCTGCCGCTTGGGTGCTTTAGACAGGAAGACACAGCACTAGACAACAGGATACCTGTCAGTCATTGGAGTGATGGGTTGACTCACACACAACGCCTAATGCCTAATGACTTGGCATTGCACAGACTGGAAATCATCACTTGAAGGACAGCTTCCCAAAATGTCTTCAGGAAGCAACCACCTCTCTTTTCAAATTACATTGCAAAAAATGGCCCTTCATTTCCTGCCTTGCCTTAATCTATAATTTTTTCTTGAATAGTATCAAATTAACTGACATACAGTTAAGGAAACCTTCTTTTGCTTACTAGATGCTGTTTCCCATCTTGGCTATTCTACTTAGATTGTGCCTGAAAAACACAATACATCCAATCTTACAATTGCTAAAAATTGATCAAAAAAGGCAGTGGCCACATAAGCAAAGACATGATCCATTACAGTTCACTCTATTCATTCAGATTTGTTTGAAACATTTTGATGGGCATGATCCGGCATAAAGTGCTGCTACAGTAGTCCACTGGGAAGGCTTACCTACGGCAAGCAGACATGTTAGTGCCGACACTTTATGATGATTTAGAGTCAGTGAAAACAAATGCATCGCTTGGGTTGGCCTTGCCTGAAATAACCAACTCATGAACGTAGATTTCCTGCCTCTGCTTTTTTTTTTCTCCTATGAATCCTGGTCACAGATAATACTGCTTTCTAAAATATAATAAAGACATGGGAAATGTATGTCCTTATCCAGTTTCATGCTTAAGCTAGTCTATACATCCAGCCTGGGAAATATATTACATTACATTACATTAAACAAAAGTCTTTTAGGCTAATGCAATACTTCAAAAGTCTAATCCTAAGAAATAATTATTATGCAAGCACCTTATTAACACTGCAGACATGAGCTTACATCAGTATTACGTGGACACCAATGGCAATATTTAGTAATGGGAGTGAAGTTCACAGACTGCAATACTTCTCTTCCTGTACCCACAGACATTACTAATTTCAGAGAACTTTGTCACAATGCTGGTATAATAGATTCCTTTATATAATAGAAAACTAACAGCACACTGCAACACTAAGTAATTCATCTTAACACACTATTTGGAGGTCTATAAAGTACTCTACAAATTACGTCTGCTTAGAACATGATAGTGCACTGGTGCAACACTCTGATCTTGTTTTACATTAATCAGACTTAGTTTACGGTAATTGTTGTTTGATTGCTGCCCACACTCTCCCCTGTGACATTCTGTCTCCTAGTAATTCGAACAGCTCTTTAGTCACTCAAAATATAAATGACTTCCTGACCTTTTCTGTCACATCTGTTTCTATACAGGTACATCTCCTCCTGAACCATAACTTGAAAATCAGATGTTCAAGTTACAGAAAAAGACTTTGAAGCCATCTGATTCTCTCCACATCTAAGCACATAACACACTCATTTTCTTGACATTTGACATGTATGACCTGGATTTTTGCTTAAAAAAGAGTAACATTCATTTGACTATTATTTTTTGGCTCCTCTGACTAATTGCTCCTTCATTTTGTTCATTCAAATTTGTTGATTTGATATACAAAGGGAAAAACTATCATCTTGTCCTTCCAAAGTTTTTTTTTACCTTCACTACTAAAGTGTGGTAGACTTCCTTCCTCGATTCATAGGGAGAATGACTTGTGTCTTTGAGAGGAGCTTTACAATGGTCCTTTGATCTCGGGTATTGTAATGTGAGCAGTAAGTTAAAAGATCAACCATTATGTCTTATCAGCAAACTTGGAAGCAGTTGATGTGGAACAGGGAATGTGTAAGCATTTTAGGGTTTGTTGCTTTTTTTAAAAAGGAAAATTCAAATAGACTTAACTAAGAATCCAGTTGATATGCTGTAACTCCATCTTGCTAGTTAATGAATTTTTGCTTTAAAGTTTAACTGTCTGAACTTGAAATCCATGTAAGCAAACGATACTCAAAACTCATCACCAGGATAACAAGAACAATTTATGGTTTTGTATAATTATTACAACATTTTATTACACTTTATCTTTTCATTAGTCATTTTACAGAGGATTCGGTGTTAAACTTGACTGCCTTAATGTTCAGCATATCAAAATGCGTTCGGTAGAATTCAAGAAGACACGATTTTGTAATCTATTCTTTTGCAAAGCACTACAGTAGTCAGGACAGACACAGCAGTGCGCAATTGCTGGTTAGTTTGTAGCATGGAAGGACAAAGGTCCCCGGTGTCTGCAGCACCGTTGTTTCCCAGCTCCCGAGCTGTTCCCACCACAGGAGCCAGGCACCCTCTTGAGTGCCTGCTGACCACCTGCACGGCAAGGGGGATGGCTCCAGCACAGGTTTCGCGAACAGAGTACTGAAGCAGTGCTCGGCAGCCTCCATCACTGGGGATTTACAGTCCAAGTAACCTTGTCAGCAATTTTTTCATGCGTTTCTCAGCTGGGATAGGCACAGGACTGTCTGTAGCCAGGATAATCAGCTGCAGTGACCTGAGCACCTCTGCCTGCCCCAGTTGCTTCACTCTCGAAGAGGGGGTTTGAATGTATTTTTAGAATCATGGAGGTTGGAAAAAAGACCTTCGTATGCGCAATGAGATCTGTCACTGGAAATAGCATAATGACCAACAGAGACCAGACCATAGCTGGTAATTAAAGACAGTATGGAAAAAACAGTGTGCTTGTCGTTAATGCAAAATCCCCAGTAAGAGCGCAGAAACGCGACACATTTTTTTAAAACATGCGATTATTTGTGCACACCTGTTGCTCTGTCTCCCAGCCCCCCCGAGGGGTTTGGGGTACCCCTCCCGCCGCCCCAGCCCCTCCTCTCCTCCCCATTCCCCCCAGCCGCCGGCCCGCGGAAGGACTTTCTTGGGCGGCCGCAGGCACCGGGCTGGCGCCGCGGCGTGGGCGCGGGCGGCCGCGCAGCCCTGCTTGGGCGGCCGGCGTGCTGCCAGCGCGGGGCGGCCTCGCTCCGCCCTCGCCCTC
>VYXH01001295.1:0-28009 GCA_013397275.1 Burhinus bistriatus
ATTCTTCTCTCCCTTGGGAGAGCCACCTTCACATTTGCCTTTCTACCTGTAACCAGTGCCTCTGACTTCCTCCTTCACTAGCCCACAGGGATGGGCACCTTGTCTGGTCATTTCCTCCATGGGCTCTTCAGTGATGGCCCTCAGTGAGCCCTGCTAACACCCTCAGAAACCTGGATGCTTGCTTCTGACTTTTGCTTCTCTAGAGGCTTCTTCAAACTTTCATTATCTGCTGTGCAGGAACTTGGCACCAGAGGGCTTATTAACATGCCAAACACGCTAACACACCAAGTCTCTGTGCATAGTCTTCCTTAATTCCTCGGTTCTTCTTTGGTTGATCAGGGAGATTTAAGGAGTGTAGCCAAAGTGAAAAGATTTTATTAGTAAATAAAACTAAGAAAAGCTTTCCTCTTTTTCTAGTTTTCTTCATTTCTTTACTTACAGATTAAATTATGTCAGTGATCTCAACTTGACACTGATCCTAAGCATCTCTTAATGGAGTCTGTATATGTAAGGAAAACAATAACCTTTATGTCAGACACTTGATGGGCAGTCTGTGTTCCTGTCCGCCAACCCCATCATTTCTGTCATCAGCTACCTGGTTGGACCAGACAATCCCTGCCAGACACAAGAAGGTTTTTGGGAAAGCCTTGGCATCTCACGTGAGTAGAATAGAATAGAATAGAATAGAGTAGAATAGAATAGATTTCTGTTGGAAGAGACCTACAATGATCATCTAGTCCAATTGCCTGACTAATTCAGGGATGACCAAGTTAAAGCATGTTTTTAAGGCCATTGTCCAGATTCCTCTTAAACACTGACAGGCTTGGGGCATCAACCACCTCTCTAGGAAGCCTATTCCAATGTTTGACCACCCTCCCAGTAAAGAAATGCTTCCTAATGTCCAGTCTAAACCTCCCCTGGTGCAGCTTTGGACCATTCCCATGTGTCCTATCACTGGATACCAGGTAGCAGAGCTCAGTACTTCCCTCTCCACTTCCCCTCCTCAAGAAGCTGTAGAGAGCAATGAGGTCACCTCTCAGCTTCCTTTTCTCCAAACTAGATAAGCCCAAAGTCCTCAGTCATTCCTCATAGGACATTCCAACAAAGTTGGCTGGCCTTGGTTGTTATAGCAATAAGTATAAGCAAGAGCCTCTCTGCATACCGTTCCTTGGCATCAGCTATAAACATGGGTCTTATCACTCTGAGAGTGAACAGTTTTCTGCACAACATGCTGTTAATTTCAGCAGTTAGAAGAGGCCTAGCTAGAAAGTAAAGTTACTGAACAAAATTAGTCCTGTTTTACCTCAAACCAGGACAAACACTTTCACCAGCATTGTTGGCCTCCTCTGGACATATTCAAGGACCTTCACATCTTTCTCAAATTGTGGGGCCCAGAACTGCACACAGTATTCAAGCTGAGGCTGTACCAATGCTGAACTGTCCTGGTTCCGGTGGGGATAGGGTTAATTTTCTGGCACCAGACATAGGTATTCTGTACCATGTGAAGCCATCCCCAGCTTAGAGAGGGGAGCTGGCTGGGGGAAGGAGAGGAAGTCTAGGCTTGGAGCAGGCTGGGGCTTCCCAGGGTCCAGTTGGTGAGCGCTAGTACAGGAACCATGTTTGTACATTCCTCCATCAGTGTTATTGTTGTTTTCCTCTTTCCTTTGCTGTTCTGTTAAACTGCCTTTATCTCAACCCATGAGTTTTGCCTTTTTCTTCCAATTGTCCCCCACCGCTGTGGGATGTTGATCGAGTGGCCGATTGTTCTTTGTTGCCAGCTGGGGCCAAACCACGACATGAATACAGGAGGATAATCTTCTCTTTTGACCAGATGGCTATAATTTGTTTGATGCACCCCAGGATGTGGTTTGCCCTCTTGGCTTCCAGGGCACACTGCTGACTCATTTTGAGCCTGCTGTTGACCAGCACCCTCAGATCCCTTTCTGCAGGGCTGCTCTCCAGCTGCTCCTCTCCCATAGCACTACAGGCCTGTATTTAACCAATAAATAGAGTCACTGTCTTGAATTTCATTAGGCCATGTGGGGATGTTCATAAGACAACTGTCATTATAGTCAACAGAGATCTAGTAAATCCAGCCGATTGTGAAGACAGAGTGAAGCTTAGACCTCCCTATGGTTCATGACATGATTTGGTTAACTGAAAACCTGTGTAGGCCGCCCAAAAAATAACAAACAGGCACAGGTTCAGCTGTTCTGCACATACCTTGGCAACCTCTGGCATCTCAAATTTCACCAGGTGTTTCATCTGAACAGCTCACTTCTATCCTACACTTCCATTAATTAGCATGGGAGCTGAAACAAGCAGCTCACATGCCTTTTTTGTGCACACTTGAATCCCACCTCCTGAGGGTTTGTGGCAGGCATGGGAGGGAGCAAGAGTCCCCTTCTAGCCCCAGGACTACAAACCCACAAGGAGATGCCTGGACTGACTCAGCTGAATCACTTCTCTCAGCTTAGACAAATGTGGTCCCTGCCTGTCACTGTCTGGCTGTCTTGTCTTATAACAGGATGAGAAAAGATTACTCTTATGCTCAACTCTGTATCTGATAGGAGACATCAGTGATCAATTCAGTCTGTTTCACAGTGAAGCCCCAGGGACACCCCAAGGGAGCCCAGAAGGGGCAGACAAAGTTATGCCTTGGGCTGGTCCTCTGCTGTTGAGCAGAGCTGGGCTCCTGGGATGGAGGAAGCTCATGGCAGCAAAGCAGTGCTGCAGAGATAGCTCTGCCCAGGCGCAGCTCCTCTGCAAAGCGCAGCAGGGCTGAGGGCACTGCCTACAGGCAGCAAGGGCACACGAGTGAGGCAGGTTAAAGAAGGTCTGGTGTGGGTGGGAAGAGAAGAGCTCACTGGGAGAGAAATCTTCACAGCCCTCTACATGGTAAGTCTCTGAGTGCAAGGCAATGAAGCTGCAGTTCTTGGAGGGACCTTCTAAACCTGGCATGTCCCACAGCCTGTGATATCTTTTAAGGAGGATTCTCACAGTTTTGTAGCGTGGAGGAGTAGGAGGTGCTCCTGAGCAGCGATTCCCTGCTGCACCCTCAGAGAGACAGGGCATCACAGCTCCCTTCTCTCAGGGACAGCTGCAGAGTGTGAATCCAGGTGTGCAGCCAGAGGTGCCCAGGTCTGTCCTTCAGAGCTGGGTGCCTTGAGGTGTGAAGTGACTGGAGATCCACAAAGTGAGAGATCTCTCAAGATGGAATCCCCCAAAGGAAAACCATTAAATCCAAGTATCTGCAGGCAAACAAGGACTCTGTAATCCCAGGCGAGGCTGTGAGAACCTGTCAGGCACAGGGAAGGGAAGCCAGGGAGTGATTCAAGACACCATTAGTGAAGTTAGCTGCATCTAGAGATAGACCTAGAAACTTTTACAGTTGTTGGAAATGCATCATCAAACACCTGCCACATCCACAGATCCTGGGGAGGGGAATTAGCAGCAGTGATCCCCAGCTGTCTGGATCTGCTTCCCACATGACAAACATGTCCATGTGGAGTCACCCCATGGGAACCACAGTCTGCTTGCTGCAGAGCAGCACTGCCAGCTAGGGACCTGTGGGGAGCACAGGGAGGGCGATTCACCACTGTCTAGACGAGAGCTTATCTCTGAAATTTGAGCAGATTTATCCTTCTTCTGGAATCAGTGTCTATACTGTGGGAATCATAGAATCATACAGTTGTTTGGGTTGGAAGGAACCCGTTAAAGATCATCTAGTTCCAACACTCCTGCCATGGGCAGGGACATATCTCACTAGATCAGGTTGCCCAAAGCAGCATCAAATCTGACTTTGAACACTTCCAGTGATGGGACACCCACAACATCTCTGGATAACCTGTTCCAGTTTCTCACCACAATCAAAGACTTTCCTCATGTCCAATCTAAACCTACCCTCTTTCAGTTTAAAACCATTTCCCCTTGTCCTCTCACTACAGGCCTTAGTAAAAAATCTCTTTCCATCTTCTTTATAAGCCCCCTATATATATCGAAACATTGCAAAAAGGTCTCCCCGGAGCCTTCTCTTTTCCAGGCTGAACAACCCCAACTCTCTCAGCCTTTTTCCATAGCAGAGGTGTTCCATCCCTCTGATCATTTTTGTGGTCTCTTAAGGACCCACTCTAACAGGTCCAGGTCTTTCTTGTACCAAAGGCCCCACAGCTCCAGGTGGTGTCTCACCAGGGTGGAGCAGGGGGACAGAATCATCTCCCTCAACCTGCTGGCCACACTTCTTTTGATGCAGCCCAGGATACAATTGGCTTTCTGGACTGCAAGTGCACATTGCCAGTTCATGCCCAGCTTTTCATCCACCAGTACCCCCAAGCCCTTCTCTGCAGGGCTACTTTCAATTCCTTCACAGAATCACAGAATCATAGAATAGTTTGGGTTGGAAGGGACCTTAAAGATCACCTAGTTCCAACCTGTAGGAGACCGACAGAAAAACAAGATGTCTCAAAGTTTGCCTGCTGCCATACGTGATAACAAAGTGGTACACGCTTGGTTATCAGAGCAACCAGACCCTGTTTCTCATGACTGTGCAATACCAAGTGCTGCTCAAGTGATAAAGGCAGGAAGAACCTATATGGCGACCATGTCAAACGATGATTTGTTGAGCAAAGGTGACCATAGCACTGATGGACCAAACTGCAAGTCAGCAGAGACTACAAACTAGTGCTGTGCCTTACTGCAACTGGGACCCTCACCACCATCATGACTTGAGAATCATGGATCAATGGGACGCTGCTGACTCCAGAGGGCCGATGGGACACCGTGGACCTGTGGTGGTGACTATACTCTTGCTGTGCTCCTTAATACCGCTTGTCCTTTCTACCTTTTCTCTACTTCTGCCTTTATTCTATTGTTCATCTCAGTGACTATTGCTGGGAAATAACAATAAAGCCCCAGTGAATGGCATCTGACCTCGTTTGTGTCTTAATCTCACGCTTGGAATTATTACGAACCCCCCCTGGACCCTTGATCGGACTGGGATGTAACACAACCCCCCTACCATGGGCAGGGACACCTTCCACTACACCGGGTTACTCAAAGGCCCATCCAACCTGGCCTTAAACGCTTCCAGGGATGGGGCATCCACAACTTCTCTGGGCAACCTGGACCAGTGTCTCACCATCCTCAGAGTTAAAAATCTGTTCCTGAGATCTGATGTAAATCTCCCCTCTTTCAGTTTAAAACAGTAACACCTCATCCTACTGCTACACTTCCTGACGAAGAGTCCCTCCCCTCCTGTAGGCCCGCTTTAGGCACTGGAAGGCTGCTATAAGGTCTCCCTGGATCCTTCTCTTCTGCAGGCTAAACAACCTCAACTCTCAGCCTGTCTTCATAGGAGAGGTGCTCCAGCCCTCTGATCATATTCGTGGCCCTCCTCTGGACTCGCTCCAACAGGTCCATGAACTTAAGTTAAGGAAAATCTTTCTGGAAAGAAGAGCAAACTGCTGGTCTGGACCATCCAAGGTCAGAGAAGGTACCTTTTCAAGAACAGGTTAACAAGGATGTGTCAGGGAGTGTTCAGGACAAGCAGAAGTTTTTTCCTCGGCCCAGGAGATCCCAATTTTACCTCCTCTCTTATTCCACACACCAGCTAGCCTCCTTGGAAACAGAGTCCCAAGCCTCATGGGTTGCTGATGTGTTGAGACCCAATGGCAGCTCACAAGCCAACAAAAGTTCAGCTGATCATCGACTAGGCCTTGTTCCCTGCCCTATGCCTTCCCCTCTCCTTGCTCAAGGGCGTATGGCATTAGCTCTGGGCTTGGGTTGTTCCTTGGGTCCCCAGGGGCAGGACTTGGCACTTCTCCTTGTTGAACTTCATGAGGTTCCTGTCAGCCCATTTCTCCAGCCTGTTGAGGTCCCTCTGGATGGCAGCAAAACCCTGTGGTGTACCAGCCACTTCTCCCAGTTTGGTGTCATCAGCAAACTTGCTGAGGGTACGCTCAGCCCCATCATCTGGATCATTCATGAAGATTTTGAGCAGGATTGGACACAGTATTGATCGTTGGGTACACTGCTAGGTAGTGGTTTCCAACTAGACTTTGTATCACTGATTACAAGTTTTTGGACCCAGCTGTTCAGCCAGTTTTCAGCTCACTTCACTGTCTGCTCATCCAGCCCACACTTCAACAACCTCTCTGCGAGCATCTTATGGCAGTGTCAAAAGCCTAGCAGAAATCAAGGCAGACAATAACCTCTTGTCTATGAAAGCAATCATTTAATTGGAGAAGGTTATCAGGTCAGTCAAGCATGACTTCCCTGTGGTGAACTCATGCTGACTATACCTAATGATTTTCTTGCTGTTCATGTGCTTGAAAATTGTTTCCAGGATTAGCTGCTCCATTGTGTTCCCATGGATCAAGATGAGGCTGACTGGTCTGTGCATACATCCTCAGGTCCTCTTTCTTGCTGTTCTTGAAGATAGAACTGACATTTGATTTCCTCCAGTCTTCAGGCACTTCTCCTAGTCATGGTGATCGATCAGAGATTATCAAGAGTGGCCTTGCAGTGACATCTGCCTGCTCCCTCAGTATTTTTGAGTGCATCCCATCAGGACCCATGAACTTATGTATGTCCTGTTTGCTTAAGTATTCCCTGACCAGATCCTCTTCCACTAAGGTTACATCTTCCTTGCTCCAGCCTTTCTCCCTGATCTCAACCATATTCTTACAGAAGCCATCTTGTTGTCTTTAGCATCCCTGGCCAGATTCAATTCTACTTAGGCTTTGGCTTTCCCAACCCTCTGCCTGCCTCTGCATGCTTGGACAATGTTCCTCTATTCCTCCCAGGTTAGGGGACTCCTCCCTGTCCCTGCTTCCACCCTCTGTATGCTTCCTCTTTGGGTCTGAGTTTTGTCAGGTCATCCTTGCTCGTTCCCGCAGGCATTTTTACCTGAATTAGCTTTGGCATTATAGGGCTGTCCATGAGACAAGTGCCATCACAGTTAATGGAATTCTAGAAAATATAACTGATGGAGAATATAAGGAGAGAGATTGAGCTCTCCCTATGGCACATGGCTCCATTTGGTCAGCTGAGTACTTCAAGAGGTTGCCATGAACATAATGAAAAGAATCTGTTCGATTCTTTTGCCAATTAAATTGAGCCTCCCATGTCATTTCAGTGAGAATCACAGAATCATAGAACAGCCCAGGCTGGAATAGACCTTCAAAGATATCTGGTCCAGCCTTTCATGGGAAAGGGACTGTAGGTGCACCCTCTCCAACTGCATCTTGAAAACCTCCAGTGATGGGGACTCCACCATGTCCCTGAGGAGGTTGTTCCACTGAATGGTTGTTCTTGCTCTAAAAAATGTCTTTCTTATGTTGAGATGAAACTTCTCCCGGTGCAACTTGTACCCATTGCCCCTTGTCTTCTCCATGTGGCTCCTTGTGAAGAGAGAGCCTCTGTCCTCTTTGTAGACACCCCTTAAGTATCTTTAAGTTGACCAAAAGAATACCCCACCAGCCTCCCAGAAGATGCCCCCAGATGCTGTCCTGTCTCTAAGATCTGCTCCATTAGAACTTCCAGCTACCTACGTGTATCTTGGAACTCCTCTGCCACCTCAAATGTCACCAAGTGTTTCATTTGAACAGCTCACTCCTGGCCTTCATCTCCATTAATTAGCAGGGCAGATGAGAGAAGCAGATCACCTGCAGGTGCCTATTTTGTGCAGACCTGGATTGAGGCAAGAGGAATCCCACCTGCTGAAGGTGTGTGGCAGGCATGGGAGGGAGCTCAGTCCCCTTCTAGCCCCAGGACTACAAACCCAGAATGAAATGCCTCGATTGACTCAGTTGAATCACTTCCCTCAGTTTGGATAAATTTGGTCCCTCCTTGTAACCTTCCTGGTTTCCTTCCATAATCCAGGGAAAATAAAAATTTATTCTCATGTCCAACTCTGTCTCTGATAGGAGAAATGACACTGCTGGAACTAAGTGTCCCTCCTCAGGTGAGGGAGGGGACATCAGTGATTACTTCAGCCTGGTTCAAGCATCCTGGAGCACCAGGGACACCTGGAGGGACACCAGAGGTGGAAGAGAAAGTGGCACCTTGTGGCATCTCTGCTGCTGAATTATGCTTGGCTCCTGGGATGAAGGGAGCTCATTGCAACTGGGCAAGCACTGCAGAGAGACAGCTCTGCCCAGGAGTAGCACCTCTGCAAAATGCAGTAGGGCTGAGAGAACTGCCTGTAGGCACCGAAGGGAGATGAGTAAGGAAGGGAGATGTTAAAGGCAGTGTGGAATGGGAGGATGCTGAGAGCTCACTGGGGGACAAATCTTCACATTTGTCTACGTGGTAAGTCTGTGGGTGCAGGGCAATGAAGCTGCAGTTCCTGGAGGGATCTGCTAAAGTTGACACATCCCACAGTGTATGGGAGGACTTTCACAGTTTCTCTACAGTAGATGAGGACGATTAGAGTAGCTCTTCCCTGCTGCACCCTCAGAAGGACAGGGCATCACAGCTCCTTTTTCCTGAGTCTGGCTGCAGGGATGTGCACTTAAGTGTGCACTCAGGGGTGCCCAGGACTGTCCTTGATTGTGACCCTGTACTCAGCGCTGGTGAGGCCGCAGCTTGAGTACTGCGTTCTGTTTTGGGCGCCATAGCATAGGAGGGACATTGAGGTGCTGGAGCGTGGCCAGAGAAGGGCAACCAAGCTGGTGAGGGGTTTGGAGAACATATCTTATGAGGAGCGGCTGAAGGAATTGAGATTGTTTAGTCTGGAGAAGAGAAGGTTGAGGGGAGACCTTATTGCTCTCTACAACTACCTGAAAGGAGGTTGTAGTGAGATGGGAGCTGATCTCTTCTCCCAAGTAACTAGCGATAGGACAAGGGGAAATGGGTTCAAGTTGCACCAGGAGAGGTTTAGGCTAGACATTAGGAAAAAATTTTTCACTGAAAGAGTTATCAAACATTGGAACAGGCTGCCCAGGGAGGTGGTTGAGTCACCATCCCTAGAGGTGTTTAAAAGTCATGTAGATGTAGTGCTTGGAGACATGATTTAGTGGCAGACCTGGTAGAGTAGGGTCAATGGTTGGACTGGATGATCTTAAGGGTCTTTTCCAACCTGAACAATTCTATGATTCTATGATTCAGAGCAGAGTCCTTACACCTCAAGGGACTGTGTGCTGGGCAGAGACTCTGCTGCCTGCCAGACTCCGTACTCAACCTGCCTGGGAATCTACCCACAAGCACTGCAGGAAGAAGCTGTGGCTGGAAGGAGCAACCATTGACAGGACAGGGTCCTTCAGTTCTTGAGAGTGTGCTGCTCACAGCTCCACATCACCGCCAGAAAATGTCCTGGGGGACTTTTCAAAAGGAAGGTCAATGCAGGGATTACTGTAAAGACCTTTGTAGGGTCTGGGATTTTGTTTGTTTCCTGCTGTTGGGAGGTGGAGGGAGACGAAGAAATGGTAAAGGAGCTTTCAATTTTGCACAAATCACTGAGACTCCTGGACTGTAAATTTGAGTGATCAGTAGGTCTGCTAAGAGCCTCCTGAAGTGCCTTGAACCTTTCCTCTGCCTATGGGCAGCACTAGCATCACCCTTGCTGGACCACTCAGGGTTGTTCTCATCTTCCCTTTTCCACCTGCAAGCATGAACATGCACCCAGCCAGTGCCCTGCAAACAGGCAGGGGCCTGTAGAGACAGAAACCTGTAGAGCAAAGATGAGTGCACAGAAGCAGGGATGGGGGATGTGAGGACTGACAAGGCAAAGACATGGGACAGGGAAACATCTCCCAGGAGGAAAATTTCCAGGCAGCAGGGAATGAGAGGAAACTAAAACCAGAAACATCGTGCGAGGAGCAATTCAGAAAACTCTGTATCATCCCCTCCAATGCAGACTCCTTCCTCTGAGCAAGCTCTCCTGACTTTTTCCCACCCAGCAAAGCCTCTGCCCTCATGGCTGTGGGGTCCAAAGCATGAATCACCTCCTCTGCAGCCAGAGCTCCAGCAGAGCCATAGTGCAGCTCTCTAGCACCTTGCCCATTTCCCTCTGAAGAGCACAGAGGCTGAGAGCAGCTGCTCAGCAATGTTGATGTCATCCCTTAATGAGATACCATCATTAGGACTCTTGGCTATCTCCTTGAGGTTTCCTTCCAAGCTGTGAGCTGCCCTCCAGGATGCAAATCTGTCCCATAGCACCTTTGTGTTACCTGAAAGCCCCTTGGAGAAGCACAGAGACCAAAGAAATGCTGTTGAGTTGGTGAAATGGGCCATGTGCGTCCTTGGCTTCAAAGTGGGGTGCAGAGACCTTGAGAAGAGGTGTGACATTTAATGGTCTGCAGTGGATCTCTCTGCTCTCAGCACTGCCTGGTGGCTTTGCAGAAAAGCATAAGTGTGATCTCCCTACCATCTAAGATCTGGCACCTGCCCCTACCATTCACATGAACTCACTGCTGCAGAGCAGGGCTGACTCCTGGGCAGCCAGTCAGCAGATGCTCAGCTCCTTAGGGCACCCTCAGCCAGCACAATCCAGAGCTGAAGGAAGGTCTCCTGCAAAAGGAAAATGGGGTGAGTGCATGTCCTGGTTTGAGGTAAAACAGGACCAATTTTGTTCAGTAACTTTACTTTTTAGCTAGGCCTCTTCTAACTGTTGAAATTAACAGCATGTTGTGCAGAAAACTGTTCATTCTCAGAATGATAAGACCAATGCTCATAGTTGATGCCAAGGAACGGTATGCAGAGAGGCTCTTGCTTATCCTTATTGCTGTAACAATGAAGGCCAGCCAACTTTGTTACTTGCCCCATTGGAGGGTCGGAAACGAAAAAGCGTAGAGGGGTCACATCTGCGGGGAGGAGCGGACAGGACAGGCGACCTAAAACTGACCAACAGGGTATTCCATCCCACCTGCCTCATGCTCAGTATAAAAGCTGAGGGATCAAAGGGTCAGCCCTCTTTCTTCAATGGCCAGCGTCCGAGAAGGACTCTGTCTGTTTGTCTGCCTTGGATCCTGATCCTGAATCCAGATCTGGAATCCAGTTCCCGTCCGTCACTGAGTCCAGTCTGGGACTTCCCCAGTGCCTGCTGATAATGTGGTTGTCATCCTGGGAGCTTGATACGGTTTTGTATATTTTTAATTGATTTCTTTTTATTATTTTATTATTAATATTTTCATTAAAGTAGTTTAGTTCCTTCTAAACTCTTAAGTCTCTTGTCTGTCTCTCTCCTGCCTCCCTTTGAAGCAGAGCAGGAGAGAGAGCATCTGTCATTCTGCCTGATTGGGCCAATCTGACCCAAAACACGACAGTGTAGCAGGGGGAGGATTCATGAGAAATTCCTTTGATTTTGCTCAGTGAAGCCTTCCCTAACTTCTCACTGAATTTTCCCCCATGCCCAGAGGCAGCAAATGTCCAATGACAGCTCCATCACTGAATTCCTCCTTCTGGTACTCGCAGACATGTGGGAGCTGCAGCTCTTGCACTTCTGTCTCTTCCTGGGCATCTACCTGGCTACCCTCTTGGGCAACGACCTCATCATCACAGCCACAGCCTGTGACCACCACCTCCATACCGCCATGTACTTCTTCCTCCTCAGCCTGGGCTCAGTCTCCACCACTCTCCCCAAATCCATGGCCAATTACCTCTGGGACACCAGGGACATTTCCTACTATGGATGTGTTGCCTGGGTCTTTTTCTTTCTCTTCTTGATTGAAGGGGAATATTTTCTTCGTACCATCATGGCCTATGACCACTACGTTGCCATCCACAAGCCCCCCCACTATGGGACCCTCCTGGGCAGCAGAGATTGTGTCCACATGGTAGCAGCTGCCTGGGGCAGTGGCTTTCTTTATGCCATGCTGCACACTGCTCATACATTTTCGCTACCACTCTGACAAGGCAATGTCACGAACCAGTTCCTCTGTGAAATCCTCCATGTCCTAAGCTCTCCTGCTCCAGCTCCTCTCTCAGGGAAATCTGGCTTCTTGTGGTTAGTGTCTCTCTTGCTTTTGAGTATTGTGTTTTCATTCTCTTCTCCTATATGCAGATCTTCAGGGCTGTGTTGAGGTTCCCCTCTGAGCAGGGAAGGCACAAAGTGTTTTCCACGTGCCTCCCTCACCTGGCTTTAGTCTCCCTGTTTATCAACACTGGCATGTTCACCTACCTAAAGCCCTTCATCACCTCCTTGCCAGTTCTGGATCGGGTGGTGGCAGTTATTCAGCATTGAACACCCTCATCTACAGCATTAGGAACAGAAGCTCAAAGATGCACTGAAGAAGCTGATTCAATCACTTGTCTTTCAGCAGCAATAAGCTGCCCATGTCTCTTCACAAGGATTCGCTGTTCATCTCAGCAACTTCCTCTGCTTTGGGCATTTGGCTTGTGATCACCATGTTTGTCCAGGAATGGCTGCATCCAGTCCACTTCTCCAGAGACATGAATCCAGTCTGTCTGACCCAGACGCCTTTGTACGTGTCGCTGGCATGATGGTACAGCTGGTCTCCTGTATTGCATTTCTGTAATAACAGGGGATTTCCTCAGTGCCAGTGATGGGAGGTTGGGCTCTTCTTCCAAAGATGAAGAACAGGCTGAAGAGGTGGCCCCTACAAGGCCATGCCACTGTGCTTGGGTTCTCCATGGGCTCAGGGGAGGAGGGCATGGAGTGATGTGTTGGGGAAGGAGGCCTGGGCTGAGTTTTCACATGTGGGTGACCACTGCCCCTGGAGATAGTGAATGATCAGAAGGGATCTGCCAGGGACTGTCCCCCTGTGGCTTTTGGGCACCACAGCCTGCTTGCTCTGCAGAGCAGCATCACCAGCTCAGGGCTCTGCGGGGAGCACAGGGAGGGGGCAGGAGTGCCCGGCCAGGCCTGCACAGATACTTTCCCATGGGGAAAGATTCTCTGGGGAAGGGATGTTCCCGGAGAAGAGCAGAGAAGCAACTCTGTGCTTCCAGGGCGGAATGAGTGACAAGGAGAAACCTATTTCTGTATGCACCAACTCAGAGCGGGCTGGTTTTTCACTGGCAAGATGAGAAGAACAGAGAAGTGGACGGGCCAGGATGGAAAGTGTCTGGGAGAGGACAACTCCAAAGTTAGCTGAGCTGTGTGACCATGCAGGGTGAGGACTCACACCAGGGGGTTTCTGGTGCAGAGCCAGGGCTTGTGGAAAGGAGCCAAGACATGCAGGCACAGGAGAGAGGAGACTGGCCTGGAACATTTGCAGCTCCGTTGCCTGGCCATCCAAGGAACAGGTTGATGATGGGGTCACAAAACAGTGTCCAGAGGGTGACAACAAAGACAGG
Source organism: Burhinus bistriatus (assembly GCA_013397275.1). Taxonomy (NCBI): domain Eukaryota; kingdom Metazoa; phylum Chordata; class Aves; order Charadriiformes; family Burhinidae; genus Burhinus; species Burhinus bistriatus. Next base: position 13,258 of record VYXH01001295.1, read on the forward strand.
TACAAACAAGGAATTAATGTGCATTGCCTTCATTGTGCAGGTATGATTTTGGTAAAGGCATAGCTCACTTGGAGTTGGTTTCAAGGAAAGTCAAGAGCAAAATGAAGAGCTTTGATAGCTCGTTAGAGAACAGACTGAACAAGGAAAATGTAGGGCTGCTGCTGAATGGGAAGGGTGATTTCATAACAGCATACACAGGTGGTCCTTAGGGACTCAATTTGCTGGCCTCCATGCTCAGGAAGAGGATTCAAGGAGGATGAGAGCATGTATTGACAGGAATCTCAGGAAATTAATCAAGGACAAATGCCAGTTTCTGCTCCTGCATGGGCCTAACTCTGGCAATGGTACAGGCTGGGGGCTGCTGGGCTGGAGAGCAGCCCTGTGGAGGTCTTGGTTGTCAATGATCTGGACAGGAGGTAACCATGTGCCCTGAACATAGGGAGGTCAACAGTATCCTGGCCTATGTGACCAGGAACATGGCCAGGAGATTGAGGGAAGGGATTATCCAGAGTACCTCATCCAAATTTCAGATCCCCAGTACAGGTAAAATGTTGACAAGCTGGAGTGGGTTTAGCAAAGGTCTCCCAAGATGGTCAGGGGCTGGAGCACTTGGCCTGTGAGGAGAGGCTGAGGGAGCTGGGCTTGTCCAATCTGGAGAAGGGAGGGTGGAGGGGGACCTCATTGCAGCCTTCCAATATCTACAAGGAGGTTATGGAGAATACAGAGCCAGGCTTTCTCCCCTGTTGAGAGGGCAAAAAGCAATAAGCATAAGGTGATAGAGAAGAGCTTCAGCCTAGAGATAATAAAAACCTTTTTTCTCCATGAACTCACTCCAGCGTTGAAACAAGTGACCCAGAGAGGCTATGCAGTCTCTGTCCCTGTGGGGTTTCAAACTACAACAGGATCAAGATTTGAACAACCTGGTCTGACCTTATTTCTGACAGATTCGACTGCAGACACCCTGAGATCCCTTCCAACCTGAGTCGTCTTATGATCCTGTGACCTCAGGCCCTGTTCCTGATGTTTACGGGGCATGAATCATCCTGTGCTCTATGTGGCCATCTAATGCAAGGCATGTGAACTTCTCCTCTTCCTTGCTGTTGACTGCAACTGAAGCCTGGGAGGCACTGCCTCAGAACTCTGTGTCACACAAAACTCATTGCAGTCAGCTTTAACCACCTAAAAGTCCCTTGTCTGGATATGCACTGAGATGTCAGGAGGAAACATGGGCTTTCATGAGGTGTGGTTTCTCCACCTCTGCAGTCTGCTTCTCTACATCTTCACCTTCTTTCCTACTTGAAGTACAGACGTGTTTTGAGAATTAGGGGAATGAATCCCACACAGGACTACACGCCATGTATTCATGGTGAGGACCCCCTGCCCAGCCTCCATCTGCAGGTCCCAAGGGTCTCTGGTCTCCCACAGGTCCTCTGTGATACCTGCCAGTCCCCAGCAAACACCTCAGGTACAGCGGGGCCTCCAAAAGAAGCACTGAATGTTCATAGTCAGGCAACTGAGGTCTACCTGGAAAGGTGAACAACTTTTTTCAACATTATTTTAAAAATAGAAGCACATTTTCATCAGTTGAAACAATTGAGTACTTTTAATAAAATGGCAATGTTTTCCCAACATGTCAGAATGGGCATTTCCAGGAAGTGCACTAATCATAGGAGAAGAAATATTGATCTTCCCCTCTACTTGCATTGCCACTACTCTGTCACTACACTGTGTGTTTAATCTCCGTCAGCTTTCAGGTGTTCCCACCTCTCCTGATTAAGTGACCATGTCTAAGGGCATCTTTTCAGCAGACTGTCTGGACACGTGCCCTTCCCATTGCTCTCCAGATTTCCCCCTCCCCTTGCTCTTTGATCATTCAGATACCTCTACACTATCTTGTTGCTGCTTTGGGTTTCAGGGAGTTAGAAACTTGCCCTATCTCTGAGAAGTCTAATTAACTCTTGAGTCAACTCCTTAAATATGTTTATATCTATGCTTCCCTAGCTCTTTGTCTAAAACAGTTCTTGTACTAATACCCCTTGTGGAAGGTGAACTTCATTAGATGTAGCTTGGATTTGACTTGTAGTAGAGGAGAGTGTTTTAAAGCTTATTAAATTGCATTATGTGTAACTATTGGTTTTTTGCCAATAAGAAGTCCTCCTCTGTCTATGCATAGCCAGTTCCCTGAGGAAATCAAGTGGGAATTGGTGCCAAGGAGCTGTTACATCCACCTGCAGACTTCAGTGGAGAAGTCTGATGTGAGGAAAAGTCATGCAAGGCCCAGGGGGCCAATCAGAGAAATGGTGGTGTTGGGGAGGAAAGGAGCAAGGATGTCCATAGAGTGTCTGGCCTCAAAGGACTGCTTTTCTTCCCTGCCCCTATCTAGATCAATGTCAATTGGAGAATGCTGCTATCTCTTCTGTAAACAAAAAAACATAATAAAAAATTAAAAAGCTTTTTATATTAAAATCTCATTGAATGCTTCCTCTTTAACTGCCATCCTGAAAGCTTTCTAATTAGCTGTAGAAGTCTTGAAGACTTGAAGACTTATGGGAAGAGACAAGACACGTGAGGGATTTCTGCCTTCTGTTGAGGCCCATGGTGTATTTGGTGCCAAGTCCACGGACATGCAATGCTGAGAAGACATTGTACAAACTGTTCAAGGAGTCAAAGTCTGAAGCAAATGCTGAAGTTTCTTGGAGTATTAATGAGACCCACTGAGGGCCATTACCAACATAGCCTCCCCATGGACTCATTACAGCAGAAAATTGGAGGCAGTGATGATAGGCAGGCAAAGGTAAAGTGCTGGTGGCTCTGATGCTGAATAAAGCCTTGGTGTGTTTTATCAAGACAAAGGCCAAGCCCTGACTCCAGCCCCTCAGAAGACAGATCCTGTCCATCACACAGGGCTCTTCATGGAATGTTGTGGGGTTTGACGCCAAGTGAAGGACAACAATACGACACCTCCTGATCTCCATGGGGAGGTGCAAGGAGGCAACGTAGCCTCAGTGTCATGAGGACAACCTGTCTCCTTATAGGCCTCGGTGGCAGATACATCAGCCATAGGCAAGGGGACAAAGATCTCAGTTCTGTCAGGGCCTTTCAGCCTTGCCAGCACCCTTGGCCATCTCCAGCACAGGCTGTCCTACACCATCCCATGCCCACACATACTTCCTTGCAGGCCGTAGACATCCAACACACTTCCCCACCTTGTTCTCATCACATCATTTCCCTACCCTTACTAATATCTCTCCATCCTCACTGGCTGTTCCTTCAAATGCAAAATCATGGGCTAACCCAGACTCCCTTTGAGTGACGTGTTGTGCCATAGCACCACTTTCCTTCAAATGACATTTCTTCCTCCTCACATCTATGTGGAAATCCAAAACTGCAGTTTCTTGTGCAGTTTTCCTTTCTCATGCTCTATCCCACTACCAAAAAACATGCAATCATCTCTGAAAGTAACAGTGAAGTTTTCTCTCTATATATATACTTCTCTGTACTTCCCTGAGCTTCCACTTCACCAGGCCAATGGAACCCCCATCTCTCAGCTTTTCCACACATGGCCCCATCTTGGCAGACCTCCTATGGGTCTGCTCCAGTTCTTTCCCACTCCTCCAGAACAGGGAGCTCCACATAAGGACACACTATTGCAGATGTGGCCACACCAGTGCTGAGTCTGAGGGTGTGATGAGTTACCACCGTTGCCTGAGTGGCAATGCTCTTCTTCGTACAGCCCAATACGCACATGGCCATATTCATGTTTAGCACCACTACCCCATATGGCATCCTTCATAATGCCCAGACCCTTCTCCTCAAGATTGCTCCTCATCCATTTCTGGTCTGAGCCTGCCTTCATGTACAGGGTTGTTTTGCCACCTTTCTCAAGGTCCACTTGGACTGAAGCTCCTGTGTGCCAGCTGTTAGTGTGAGTGTGCAGATGACTCACATGACTTGTGGTGTCTCTAACAAGATCATAGCATGATAAATTAAAAGAGGAGATACTAGTTAAATGAAATTGCAAGCCAAGGTAGGTGTTACTATGGTGACCATCCTAGAAACACTAAATGAGGGGACAAAACCAGAAAAAACAGGCCCAATGAGGAAAGGATAAACTGAGGTGGGCTGTTTGTATGGGCAGGCATAAGGACGATCAAAGGGAAGAACTTGGGGGCAGCAAAAGAGGGAAAAAGAAAATACAAGGTGAAGCCAAGGATAAAGTCATGGATGACTTTTCTGGTTTCCACTTGGAAGGTGTGAGAACCCTGTTCTGTTGTCTCCCCAAAGCCGCCTCTTCTTCTGACTGAACAAATCCAGCTGCCTCAGCCTCCCATAGTAAGAAAGCTGACCTTACAAACTCATGCCTGAGATGTTTAAGGCTCTTCCAATCCTGTTGGCTTCTCTTGGATCTGCAAAGGACTTCGGAGTTGTGAAAATATCATTACCCTCGTGCTATGACTTTCTGCATGTGTTGCTCTCACTTGTCATCATGATGTCATACATAGGTTTTGCAGGCTGTTAGGAGGGCCCAATTTGAATAAGTCATCATTCACAATTAAAGTTTGAATTTTAAATGTTTCAGGTTCATGAGACCATGTCACATCACTAGGAGAAGCTGGTGCTGGGAGTGCTATGCTTGGTGCTAACCGACATGCAGAGGAGGAATTCATGACTCCAAGAATCAAAGTAGCTATGATCAGTAGTGAGAGAACACCAAAACATTCGGGTCAGAAGGGACCTTGGAGGTCCAAGACCAATATTTCACTGATATCAGGATAAGCACTGAATTCCCACCAAGTTCCTCGGGGCTTTGCCCAACACTGTCCTGAAAACATTTTGAAAAGGAGACTTTGTCTAAGATCATCAGGGGACTCATGGGTACCCTCTGAGGAAGCTGGGGGTGCCAGATAAGGAGAGCCACAGGATCCCTTGACTTCCAACAAGCTGCTAGCAACATCTGGTAGCTTTTAAAAGACTCCTTCTGCTGTCCTTGATAAAAAGGTGCATTGCTGAGAGCCTGCCAAAGCTATTCCAGCTCTTGGACTGCTACTCCTACTGCTGTTCCAAGTAGGCACCAATAACACAGCTGAACTTGGAACTACAGGCCTGTCAGCCTCACCTTGATCCATGGGAACATGATGGAGCGGCTAATCCTGGAAAACATTTCCAGGTACATGAACAACAGGAAAATAATCAGGTATATTTAGTATGAGTTCACCAAGGGGAAGTCATGCTTGACTGACCTGATAACCTTCTCCAATTAAATGATTGCTTTCATAGACAAGAGGTTATTGTCTGCCTTGATTTCTGCGAGGCTTTTGACACTGTCTGCCGTAAGATGCTCACAGAGAAGCTGTTGAAGCGTGGGCTGGATGAGCAGACAGTATTAAAAACTGGATGAATGGCTGGGTCCAGAGGGTGGTGATCAGGGACAAAAAAGCTAGTTGGATGCCAGTAACTCACGGTGTACCCCAGGCGTCAAGAGGCAATGGGAACAAACTGAAATACAGGAGGTTCCCTCTGAACATCAGGAAAAACTTTCTCCTTGTGAAGGTGACTGAACACTGCAAGCCATTGCCTAGGGAAGTCGTGGAGTCTCTACCCTTGGAAATATTCAAAAGTCTTCTGAACATGGTCCTGGGTAAGTGGCTCTAGGTGGCCCTGCATGAGCAGTGAGGTTGGACCTGATGATCTCCAGAGATCCTTTCCAAGCTCAGCCATTCTGTGATTCTCTGTTTCTTGAAGTCCCACACTGCTGAGACATCAAGATTGCCCTCGACCCCCAGCCAGGCAGGGATGTCACCACAGTCACTGCAATGACTGTGGGAACCCAAGAGGCACCAAGGATGAGAGATGTGGTGTGCGTACCACCCCCCCGCCCCAGCTCTGTAAGCAAGCCCTCTGCAGTCAGAGCGGCTCCCAGTGGTTGAGATGGGACTCACTGCTGCTCGCAGGATCAGGGGTCTCTGGGGGCTGCAACTCATGGTTCCTCCCCTCCTGTGGCACCATCCTCTCTCAGAAGAACCACCAGGTACATTACTCCCTGTCCTGGTGTAAAGAGGAGCTGCTGGAGTTCTTCTCTTTTGCTTGTTACAGTAATGGATAACTGTCTTGATCTTGACCCGTGAGATTTTTTGTCTTATTTTCTTCCCCTGTCCTGTTGAGAAGGGGAAGTGGGAGAGCAGTTTGTTTGGCATCCGGCAGCCAGACATGATTAGTCCACCACAGTTACTCAGCTCCACAATCACAGCACATATGCTGCAAATAAAGACACTGTTTTTTGCCTGCCCCAGCCTCAGCAACAGACTGCAGGCACTTCCTGCAGAGCCAGACCTGGGCAGCTGCATCTTGCCTCTGCAGCTTTGTCTGAGTTTAGTCTTCTGCTGTGCCTGAGGTAGTTACTCCAGTCAGTTCTGGAGTCGATGTCCTGTGATGTGACACCATAAATACTGTTGAGTGCAATGTTGTCTTCAGCAAAGTTTCCACTCCTTCCTGCCCCTCATCTTTCTGTGTGCCCTTCTGCACAAATTGCTGCTTCTGCCAAAAGCTGTTCCCAGCAGAATTAGGATGTGAGCCTAGACCCACTGCCTGACTGGAAGTACCAAGAGCAAACCCCAGCCCAAGTGGTGTCCTGGGCCCTGGCCCCTACATGGGCCTTGCCCAACAGTCTACCCTGTTGGCTGTTGTGTCCTTGACTGCAACCTGTTTGCAGCACTCCCTAAAGCCCTTAGTCAAGTAGCAAGTGGAAGCTGAGCACAGTTGCCCAATGCTTCTGTGCTATGGCTTCCACTACCGACCTAGTAGGTCCCTTCCCACAAGACCATGAAACTGCCCAAGCAGCCCCTGGATGCTCTTCACTGACCTCACAAATGCCACTGCTGCCTCGTACTCCCATCTCCAGTAGTATCCTCACAGCCCTCACAGTCCTTTTGTTTCAAGCCCTGGCTCTTGCTTTTTGTCTTAGGTCTTAGTTATAGCAGTAACTCAGAGGTCTCTGGATGGAGGGAAAACGTGTGACTCAGAGTGGCCCAGCAACAGTCAAGGGGAGTGGTGGTCGTGCTGCACCCTACACAATATATTCTACCATCTCATTCTGTTATTGTTAGAGAAAGAAGTGTCTGTCAGTAAGTGTTCATTGGTGCTTGTGTGGAGCGACATGCTTAACTCAGCGAATGATCCTCCTTTCCTGGACAGAAATCCTAGCCGAATGAAGTGGTAAAGCCTGAACCGTCAGCTGCAGTAAGAAAAGCCCAACTGTATTAACAGCAAAGTAGACCACTCCCTTCTTCATGTCCGTGTCCCCTTCCCTTGTACAATACATTGAATGCATTTCTTCGGGGTGCTTCCATTGCCATGATGGAAAGGCAGGAATGGCTTCTGCAAAACATCTTGCAGCTAAATGTCCAAATAGGAACTAGCCAAACTGTGCTTACTTGCAATAAGGTTTTATTTTTGGTTAAAGCACTACAGAGGAAAAATGCACGGAATTTTTAGGGGGAAAAGAGCATAACCTCAGAGACACATCCAGACACACATGCGTGACACCTCACTGTCCTGGTCAGTTGTCTGGCAAGACACAAGGCACCTGAAGAGCAGGGCGCCTAGAGAAGGCATGTGGGGAGAGGGACAGCTGGTCCTTTCAAACGGCAGGCAGGGAGAGACAGGGTGTTGAAGGAGGCAGGCAGGGTATGTTAAGGAAGTGCCAGGGCTCTTGAAGAAGACAGGAAGGGCTCCTTGGGTGCTCACACCTCCCAATACCTGCAGTGATTTAATAAGAGCAACCCTCATCATGTTAATCCCACTCCTTTCTGAAATTCCAGATTTTTGTCTTTTTATAAGAAGTTTGAGCCTGTAAGGAGTTCTCAGCCTGTGGCCTCTGCCATCTGCACTACACACTGTACAGTACTGGAGGGTTCTGGTTTTGCAGGCCATGGTTGGTCTGTTCCAGTCTTAGTTTTAGGGTTGGTTCTGTTTTATTTTTTTTCTTTTTTGAGGAACTTCCTTTCTTGGTTATGCTCAAAGCAATCTTCTAGCTCTCAAGTTTAGACTTCCTCAGTGAACAGTACCTGACCACCAGTGAGCTGTTTATAGTTCTGGGATGATGCTTACACTTCACATCATAACAAAAGACACCTGATCCCCAGCTCTGGTTGACACAAGTTTTCATAAGAAGTTGACAAGCCTTACAAGGTAGGACTGGGACCTTGCATACAGAAAATTTAGTGTAAGCAACAGTTGGCTTAAGACCTGTAGCATGGTACTGGCAATACTGCTTTTGCTGATCCACTGGTCAATACTTCTAGAAGGGAATTGCACATCTACTGGTGTGGACACAGTGGAAATGATCTGGGAGGAGGGCATAGTAGCTGGAAATGAACTGCCTAGGCAGTGCAGACCCTAGCAGTGAAAGCTCTCCTCAGGGTCTCCCTGACTTCATGGTTTCTCAGGCTGTAGATCAAAGGACTAACAAAAGGAGTGATGACAGTATAAACAAGAGAGAAGAGTTTGTTCAGGAGCCTCAGCACGTCAGTATCTGAGAGGACATACACAAAGATGATGGTTCCATAGTACAGGGTGACCACAATGATGTGGGAGGAGCAGATGGAGAAGGCTTTGTGCCAACCTGTGGAGGACAGGATTCTCAGGATGGCCGCGATGATGCACACGTAGGAGGTGAGCGTGAGGAGGAAGGGGGGTAGAGTGAACAAAACAGAAAGCAGCAATGTCACTAGAGCCATCAGGCTGGTGTCAGAGCAGGATACTTTTAACAGTGGGGTGAAATCACAGAAGAAATGGTCAAGGTCAGTGGGACTGCATAAGGCTATGCCTGACATCCAGTAGGTGTTGGCAATGGTGGAGAGGAACACACCGATCCATGACCTTGCTGCCAGGTGCACACAGGACCTAACCCTCATCAAGGCTGTGTAATGCAGTGGTCAGCAGATGGCCATGTAGCCATCTAGTGACATCACAGCCAGGAGACAACACTCTGCTGCTGTCAGAGAACCAAAGCAATAGTATTGCAGGATGCAGCAGCAGATGGAGATGGCTCTCTTCCCCATCAGAAAGCTGGCCAGCAGCCTGGGCAGGATGGTGGAGCTGCAGCAGACCTCCAGGCAGGACAAGTTGCCCAGGAAGAACTACATCGGGGTATGAAAGTGCCAGTCAGCCACCACTAGCACAGCAATGGAGATGTTTGCAGCTGCAGTCATGACGTAGATCATCAGGAAAAGCAGGAAGAGAGGAACGGGGGATGGCTGAATCCCAGGAGAGTGACTTCTGTGATGGATGAGTAATTCCATCTGACTACGTTTTCCATGAAAGATTCTCTGGGGAATGAAACACAGCCTGGGGGAAGGTGGAAAGATGGTTAACACACATAAACCAGCAACTGGCTCCAAGTGGCCCTGCTTGAGGACAAGATGACCTCCAGAGGTCCGCTCCAACCTCAGCTATTCTGTAATTTTATAAAATAAAACAGACACACAGACCTGTGTCTTTCTACCCTGAAATCTCTTGACCTCTAATATTTTTTCTTTTCATTTTGTTCACAAGACCTTCTAGTATTGTAATGTGTCAAACATTATAACATGATCTTAGTTAATTACTGGTTCAGTTGATGAAGAAAACCTCCACTTAATGGAAGGTCTAAAAGATTCCCTTCTTATTGCTGCTTCTGATACTGGTGCTGTGTGTGAGAGACACAGTCCTATAGAAAGGACAATTGCTTCCTCCAATTTCACTTAAATTGCTTTTTAGTAGGGCCTGTTGCGATAGGACAAGGGGTAATGGTTTTAAACAAAAAGATGGAAAATTTAGACTAGATATAAGGAAGGTGGTGAAACATTGGAACAGATTTCTCAGAGAGGTGGTAGATGCCATATCCCTGGAAACATTCAAAGTCAGGCTGGACAGGGCAACCTGATCTAGTTGAAGATGTCCTTGCTTATCACAGGGAGGGGGTGGACTAGATGACCTTAAAAGGTCCCTTCCAACCCAAAATATTTTATAATTCTAAGTGATACTGTGCCTCAATGGACTGTTGCTGTGTGCTACAAACAGCACCCATGCACACAGATAAAAACACGTGCACACACCTGTTTACACACACAGAGCGAGTATACAGAAACACACACCGAAACAGAGTATGTCTCCACTCACACGCACAGATGTACATGAATTCACACACAAAAGACACATCAACAGAGGTAAACGTATATGATCATGCACAGAAGTACACCAAACTTCATAATCCTAAGGAGGCACACAGAAACAGAGGCACACACAGATGCACACACACAGGAGTTACAGTGTTGGTGGATAAAGGAAGAGCAACTGATGCCATCTACCTGGATTTGTGCGAAGTATTTGACACTGTCCCGCATGACATCCTGGTCTCTAAATTGGAGAGACATGGGTCTGACCAATGGACCACTCAGTGCACAAGCAGTTGGCTGGATGGTTGCAGTCAAAGAGTTGTGGTGAATGGCTCAATGTCCAAGTGATAAGCAGTGAAGAGTGGTGTTCCTCAGGAATGGTACTGGGACAGGTTCTGTTTAACGTCTTTGTTGGTGACATGGGCGGTATAGGATTGAGTGCACCCTCAGCAAGTTTGCCAACAACACCAAGCTGTGTGGAGCTGTCAACACATTGGAGGGAAGGGATGCCACGCAGAGGGACCTGGACAGGCTTGAGAGGTGGGCCCATGCCAACCTCATGAAGTTTAACAAGGCCAAGTGCAAGGTCCTGCATGTGGGTCAGAGCAACCCCAAACAAATACAGGCTGGGCAGAGAATGGGTTGAGAGTAGTCCTAAGGAGAGGGACTTGGGGGTGTTGGTGAATGAGAAGCTCAACGTGAGCCAGCAATGTGTGCTTGCAGCCCAGAAGGCCAACCGTATCTTGGGTTGCATCAAAAGAAGGTCAAGGGCCAGCAGGTCAAGGGAGGCGATTCTGCCCCTCTACTGCACTCTAGTGAGACCTGATCCGGAGTACTGTGTCCAGCTCTGGAGCTCCCAACATAAGAAGGACATGGACCTGTTGGAGTGGGTCCAGAGGAGGCCACGGAGATGACCAGAGGGCTGAGAGAATTGGGGTTGTTCAGCCTGGAGAAGAGAAGGCTCCAGGGAGACCTTGTGGCTGCCTTCCACTACTTACAGGAGGCCTACGAGAAAGATGGGGAGGTACTCTTCATCGGGGAATATAACGATAGGATGAGCGGTAACAGTTTTAAACTGAAAGAGAGGAGATTTACATTAGATATTAGGAAGAAATTCTTGACTGTGAGGGTGATGAGGAACTGGCATGGGTTGTCCAGGGAAGCTGTGGATGCCCCATCCCTGGAGGTGTTCAAGGCTGGTTGGATGAGGCTTTGCACAACCTGGTCTAGTGGGAAGTGTCCCTACCCATGGCAGGGGGCTTGGAACTAGATGACCTTTAAGGTCCCTTCCAACCCAAACCATTCTATGATTCTATCATATTTACACACATGCACACCTCCAGTCTGAGTGCCAGTGTTCCCTGTGCCAGCAGTCCAGCAATTTAGATACTTGTCCCCTGCCTCTTTTTTACTGCTTTGCATCCGTTGCACATTGGGCTTTAGTGCTCCAGCAGACTTACACAACCTTTATACCATACCAGCTGCAATCATATCAGTATCAAGTGCATTGCAATCATCTGAACGTTTGCTAGTCCCTTTTTATAGTATGAGGTGGATTACAAGGAATCAGGATGTCCATGGTAGTAATTTTTTGTTCCCCAGAAAGCAATTTTATTCTGGTTTTCTTTTGCAAAATATGCTAACTTAGTGTCAGATCAGGGCACAAAGCAGAACTGTCCCAGAAAATGACCAAGTGGGATTTCCCACCATTGGATCAGATTTTGTGACATAAATGCCCAGATACATTTTATATAGAAAGTTTCAGTGACATACATAAAAATATGTATCTTTCTGGTTATACTAAGCTCATTAATGCCCATTTATATCAATATAGCATAAAACATGAACTTAAATTGTGAAATGTTTAATAGAGAAAAAACCCTTCTCTCTTTCTTCCACAGGGGAGGATAAACACAGAAATATTTGCTCTTCTGCCTGTATCTCTGGATACATATATCCAGGGAGGTCCACAAAAGTATTGCCTACACTGTGTAGGTAGAAAAAAATTCCTAGTTATGCTAGTTGTAGAGTGGTTTTTTGTTTGGTTGGTTGGTTTCTTTTCCTAGAAATGTGTTTGTAAGCTTCTGTGAGGTTTTCAAGCTGTAATACAGATAAATAGTACCTACGTCACATCTCAAAAGTCTTTTAAAGGGCTGATATGAACAAAACCTTCCTCTGGATGAGAAAGGATTCAATTGTCACATATTCTCGTGTTCATATACCAACACAGACAATTTCACAAGCACAACTTAAAACCTTCATTTTTCCTTCTTTGCATTATTCTTATTAATTACTCTTAACAGCACCACAATGTTACCCACCCTGATGATTTCTCTGCAGCTTCTGATGGCTTTTCAACACAGGAAAAAGTTGTGCAAGAAATTTGGATTTGTAGTTTTTCTACCTGCCAGCCTGTCTGTCCGCTGCTCTGGTCCCTCAACAGAGGTGATTCTGTCTCTCTCATGCTGTGATAGATGCACAAACACATCTCTTGAAAGAAGTTGGAGACACACTGAAACTGCTGCTGTTGGAAAGGAAGCTTTATCTGATATCTCACCAACAGCCAACATCAAGACTGAAGATGACATTGTTGATTCAACTTCTTAAAGGGGGGTAGTTGGGAGATTTCCCTCCCCAGAGCCCTCAGCACCTGGATGCAGAGGTTCAAAGGCACGATATGCCAACCGTTCCCTACAGGTTTGAGTAGAATTGCTCAGAAAAGGTAAAGCAAATATCCCCAAAGCAGCAGGAAGGACTGGACCTAACACAAGGCTGGAAAAAAAAAAAAACAGCTCCACAATTTCATCAAAGGCAGACACTTGAAGAAAAGGGGCTCAAAATATCCAGGACAAGGTATTTTTTGGGTTTGGCTGATTAGGTCTCAATGTGGTGGCTGAGCATTTTGTTCTCTTGAAGAGTGGGAGACTTCAACCGCAGGCTTTGGTTCGTCTATGGACCGACTGTATGACATTGCAAATCGGACTAGTTTCTCCAAATTTTAGTAACCAAAGGCTGAAATGGTGAAGGTGGAATGGAGAGGAACATGTTTTCTCAGGCCTGCTGAGATATGGACATACCATACCCAGACTGCCGGGAGTGATCCAATACACATGTGCCGGTATTGCTCAAGGTCTCATCTCTTCTCTACCAGTCCCCTCTTTCCCCAATTCCACAATTTCATTTACAGCATTGATTTGGGGCTCTTACAAGTAGTGGGAGCACCAAGAAAGCACCCCAAAGCCTAGCCCTTTCACCCAAATTGCAAACAGGTGTCTTGCATGGGTTTCATGTTATTGTGTACAATATGTTTTCACTCCACAGGACTGATCTGTCAGCCTCTCAACAAAGGCTCACAGCCAGGTGAGGACAAACAAAGAGGGAAGTGAGCAGCTAAGATATCTGATGGTAGGAATGGAGCCTGGTGTACCACAGGGAGGTATAGTCTATGTTTACACCAATCAGTACCATGGAACATGTTTGCTTTCAGGCCTGGATGGTGTCATTTGTTGCCTTGAGACACATGTGAGCCCAGTGGTTATGTACTAAAAATAGAGGCAATAACCCCAAACACCCTTCAAGAGAAATTTTGCAGTTACCCAGAGGAGGGAGTGAGAGAGCAATGGACAATCCTGAAACAAATCTTAAAATCTTTGAAGTGTTTTGTTGCAAATGGAGTCATGACATGAAATGGAGAAAGGACTGTACTGCACAGAGATGTGTATGGGTGTGCCAAGGAGCTCTGCCTCTGTTTAGGAGAGTGGTCTGACCTTCCGGTGGCAGGCCAGAGGGTGCAGAAGTCAGGAGGTGGTAAAGAGCAGGGGTGTTTGTAGGAGAGCAGTGAGTTGAGAGACCATTTGGAGGCCTTCCTGTGGGTTGAGAGAAAGGTGACATCTCCAGGTGACACAAGGTCAATGTGACTCTTCAGGGGTACCTTCCCTCTTCCCTATAGTCACAGTTATGGAAGCTGTTGGTAACCTGTGCATGGTTGCATGCCTCTGAATAGTAAAGAACATTGTCAAATCCTTCCACATCCCTTTTCCTCAAAGACTTGACCCAACTAAATCAGCGGATTCATGCAGGAGGAGGGTCTGCTGAACCATGTTGCCTGTAATGGAGTTCTGGAGTGAATATTTGAGATGAAGGCATGATCAGTGTGGAACCACAGGGATAAATGAGCTCCGCCTGTCCTGGTTTGAGGTAAAATGGGACCAATTTTGTTCAGTAACTTTACTTCATAGCTAGGCCTCTTTAACTGCAGAAATTAACGGCATGTTGTGCAGAAAACTGTTCACTCTCAGAGTGATAAGACTCATGTTTACAGTTGATGCCAAGGAACGGTATGCAGAGAGGCTCTTGCTTATACTTATTGCTATAACAACCAAGGGCAGCTAACTTTGTTACTTGCCCCATTGGAGGGTCGGAAACGGAAAAGCGTAGAGGGGTCACACCTGCGGGAGGAGCGGACAGGACAGGTGACCCAAAACTGACCAACAGGGTGTTCCATCCCATCTGCCTCATGCTCAGTATAAAAGCTGAGGGATCAAAGGGTCAGTCTCTCTCTTTCTTTCTTGTCTCTGCATCTTCCTTTGATCCTGATC
>VYXH01001296.1:0-54793 GCA_013397275.1 Burhinus bistriatus
CACTGTGCTGGGCCCTGGCCAGTCTCTACCAAATCAATATTATGCAGCACCCTCAGGGGAAAGAGAGGGAAACCAGACCAACAGGCACCACAGTTACTCCAACCCCTCCAGCAGGTATCGTGGCTATGCCAACCCCTGCAAGAAGCACTGCAGCTACTCAAAGCCCGGTAGCAGGGACTGCAGCTGAACCAGAAAACCAACCCATGCTGGTATCAGTCACCCCTGTACAGAATAAGAAATACATGAAGAAATCAGTTTGCTTAGTAAGGGATGACGATGAACCAGGGCTATCACAAGAACTGAAGGAAGAGGCAGAACCAAAGATAATCACCCAATCCCTATCCCCGAGTAAGCTGTGAGATATGTGAAGAGATTTCAGGTGCCATCCAGATGAGCACATTGTCACCCGGCTGCTCTGATGCTGGGATAACAGGGCCAGTAGCTTGGCATTAGAGGGTAGGAAAACCAAGCAGTTGGGATCCCTGTCTAGGGAAGGGGACATGAGGAACTCAGATGGACAACCTACTCTGATCCTGCAGGCGTGGGTACATGAGTTGCAAGGAAGAACAATCACAAAAGGGGATCCCTCCAGGAAAAGTGCTGCTTCAGTTTCCAGCAGGCAGTTCTCCAGACAGAGTAGAAGGCCTGATCTTTCTTCTCATCCTCTTGAAGGGACTTCTAAGTCTTTTTTGCAAGAAGTAACGGATACTATGACCAGGATAAGAGGGGTCCTGCCTCCAGCCATGTACGGGAAAGGGACAACCAGGTTTATTGGACTGTGTGGATTTGATAGCCTCACACATCAGACCCACAGGAGTATAAGGCTCTAGTGGACACGGGTGCACAGTATACCCTAACACCATCAAGCTGTAAAGGGGCAGAACCCATATGTATTTCTGGAGTGACAGGGGGATCCCAACAGTTGACTGTATTGGAAGCTGAAGTGAGCCTAACTCTTGGAGGACCCTTCTGTTGTGGAGTTGCTGAGGGTCAAAGAACAGGTGCCGATCACCACCACAGTGGCAATATTGCACTAACCCAGACTCTCTGATTCCCATTCATAAGCTGATTATTCAACTGGAGAACCAAGGAGTGGATCAGCAAGACTTGCTCACCCTTAAATAGTCCCATACGGCCAGTGCGAAAATCCAATGGAGAGTGGAGGCTAACAGTGGACTATCGTGGCCTGAATGAAATCACGCCACTGCTGAGCGCTGCCATGCTGGAACTTTAATACAAACTGGATTCAAAGGCAGCCAAGTGGTATGCCACAACTGTTATCGCTAATGCATTTTTCTCAATCCCTTTGGTAGAAGAGTGAAGGCCACAGTTTGCTTTCACTTGGAGGGGCGTCCAGTACACTTGGAATCGACTGCCCCAGGGGTCAAAACACAGCCCTACCATTTGCCGTGGTCTGATCCAGACTGCGCTGGAACAAGGTGAAGCTCCAGAACACCTGCAATACACTGACATCATCATACAGGGCAACACAGCAGAAGGAGTTTTTGAGAAAGGGAGCAAAATAGTTCAAATCCTTCTGAAAGCCAGATTCGGCATAAAATGAACGACAAGGGACCTGCAGAAGAGATTCAGTTTTTAGGAATAAAATGTCAAGATGCATGCCGTCAGATACCAATGGATGTGATCAACAAAGTAGCAGCTATGTCTCCACTGACTAGTGAAAAGGAAACACAAGCTTTCTCAGGCGTTGCAGGTTTTTGGAGTACGCACATCCCAGACTACAGTCTGATTGTGAGCCCCCTGTATCAAGTGAATGATTTTAAATGGGGCCCTGAGCAACAACAAGCTTTTGAACAAATTAAATGGGAAATAGTTCATGTAGTATCCCTGGAGCCAGTCTGGGCAGGACAAGATGTTAAGAACGTGCTCTACACTGCAGCTGCGGAGAATGGCCCTACCCAGAGCCTCTGGCAGAAAGCACCAGGGAAGACTCGAGGTAGATCCCTAGGGTTTTGGAGTAGGGGATACAGAGGATCTGAAGCCCGCTATACTCCAACTGAAAAGAGATACTGGCAGCACATGAAGGGGTTCAAGCTGCTTCAGAAGTGGTTGGTACAGAAGCACAGCTCCTCTTAAGCACCTCAACCGCCAGTGCTGGGCTGGATGTTCAGAGAAAGGGTCCCCGCTACACATCATGCAACTGATGCTACGTGGAGTAAGTGGGTTGCACTGATCACACAGCGAACTCAAATGGGAAACCCCAGTCACCCAGGAATTCTGGAAGTGATCATGGACTGGTCAGAAGGCAAAGATTTCTGAATATCACCAGAGGAGGACTTCACATATGCAGAACAGGTCCCACCGTATAATAAACTACCAGAAAATGGGAAGAAATACGCCCTGTTCACTGAAGGGTCTGCCGGATTGTGGGAAAGCATCAAAAGTGGAAGCCTGCTGTGTGGAGTCCTACATGATGAGTTGCATAATCTGCTGAAGGACAAGGTGAATCGAGCCAGTCTGCAGAGGTGAAAGCCATCCAGCTGGCTTTAGACATCGCTGAACGAGAAAAATGGCCAGTACTTGATCTCTACACTGATTCATGGATGGTGGCAAATGCTCTGTGGGGGTGGTTGCAGCAGTGGAAGCAGAGCAACTGACAGCGCAGAGGCAAACACATCTGGGCTGCTGAACTGTGGCAAGATATTGCTGCCCAGATAGAGAATCTGGTTGTGAAAGTACATCACATAGATGCTCATGTACCCAAGAGTCAGGCCACTGAGGAACATCAAAACAATCAGCAGGTGGATCAGGTTGCTAAGACTGAAGCGACTTAGGTGGATCTGGACTGGCAACAAGGGTGAATTATTCATAGCTCGGTGGGCTCATGACACCTCAGGCCATCAAGGAAGAGATACAACATACAGATGGCCTGGTGACCGAGGGATGGACTTGACCATGGACACTATTGCATATGTTATCCATGGATGTGAAACATACACTGCAATCAAGCAAGCCAAGCAGTTAAAGCCTCTTTGGTATGGAGGACGATGGCTAAAATATAAATATGGGGAGGCCTGGCAGATTGATGATATCACACTCTCACAAACCCTCCAAGGCAGGTGCCATGTGCTCACAATGGTGGGAGCAACGACCAGATGGCTGGAAACATACCCTGTGCCACATGCCACCGCCCTGAACACTATCCTGGGCCTTGAAAAGCAAGTTTTATGGCAACATGGCAGAATTGAGTCAAACAACAGAACTCATTTCCGAAACAGCCTCATAGGCACCTAGGCCAAAGAGCATGGCATTGAGTGGGTATATCACATCCCCTATCATGCCCCAGCCTCTGGGAAGACCGTATGACACAATGGACTGGCAAAACCTACACTGAGAGCAATGGGTGGTGGGACCTTAAAACACTGGGATACACATTTAGCAAAAGCTACCTGGTTAGTTAACACCAGGGGATCTACCAATTGAGTTGGTCCCGCCCAATCAAAACTTCCACATACTGTAGAAGGGGAAAAGTCCCCGAAGTGCACAGGAAGAATACATTAGGGAAGATAGTCTGGGTTGGTCCTGCCTCAGGCAAAGGCAAACCCATCCGCAGGATTGCTTTCGCTCAAGGACCTGGGTGCACTTGGTGGCTGATGCGGAAGGATGGGGAGGTCCAATGTGCACCTGATGGGGATCTGATTTTGTGTGAGAATAGCCAATAAATCAAATTGTATGATGTTAATTGCTAAATAACCCTGCCGCTGTATGTCATCATTACTGTAATTGCTATATGCCATATCATTGATACTACAGTAAGAATCACTCAAAGTAATGACAGATAGACTTTGAAGAAACCGAGTAAAGTGCAGCAGTGATGGGATCAGAACTGACCTCAGCAACTGGCACCCAGCAACTTCCTCAAGATTGACATCTTCAACCCACAGACCGTGGGTATGGGCCACACCAGGTACACCAACTATGAACTCCGAATGCAGCATGCAACAGCCCAGCACCATGCACCATCGCACCTGCCCTGAGAGACTGTTCTAACACATGGAGCCCAAAGTCATGGATTAAATGGACTCAACAGACATTTTAGAGGGATGGCCCATAGACTGATGGAACGATATCTGTATGTATCTATATGTATCTATATAGCAAAGACAGGGAAAAGTGGTGGTAATTGATTGGAAAGCGTAAGACCTGGGCATGACATAGATGGTATAGAATAAGGGGTGGATAATGTCCTGGTTCTAGCGGCGATAGGGTTAATTTTCAACAAGGAGCTGGGACAGGACACAGCTTGGTCTGCTGACCCAAACTAGCCAAACGGTCAGCATTTAGCCAGGGAGCTGGCTGGGGTAGGGGGCAGGAATGTCACTAGCAGCGGGCTGGGGGCTTCCTGGGTTCCATCAGTGAGCGGTGGTACTTTATTCGTGTTTTGCATATTCCTTTATCAGTATTATTGTTGTTGTTTTCCTCTTTTTTTTTGCTGTTCTGTTCAACTGCCTTTATCTCACCCATGAGTTTTGCATTTTTCTTCTGATTCTCCTCTCATTCCAGCCGGGGGTAGGGGGGTGAGTGAAAATGCCACGTGGTTCTTTGTTGCCATCTAGGGCTAAACCACGACACCTTACCCACTTGTCAAGAATATAAAATTAGCTTATTTAACTTACCTAACAGGTGATACTTTTTCCTCTAGCATGTTGCTAATGTTTCCTTAGAGTCTTTCTGAATTTCCTCCCTCCTAAATTTTCTGGCATCGCTTCTTATTTTGCTTCATGTAGTACAAAATTCCTCTCAAATTTCTCCAGAAATTTCTCACTTTAGAGTGTAGACTTTTCAAATGCTTGCTGATTATTAAAGTGTTATTGTTCTTTGGGCACTAAATAATAAGCTTCCCAGACAGACCACTTCAGCACTCTTCCCCTCATGCAGTAATCATTCAGGTTCCTAATCACGTTGTCCGTTCTCCTGATAATAAACTGCCATTATTCAGTCCGCACGGCCAGACTCCTCCATGAAAATCAGCTCCTACCTGGGTGCCCACGTGGAAGCCTTTGAAACGGCGACCAGTGAAAGCTGGGCCACATTGTCCCACCACAGCCTTCTGAACATGGCCAAATATCTGCCTTGGGATTAACCCCCCTGCCCCTCCCCAAATATCTCACGCTCCCACCGAGACCTCATTCTCCCTCTACCTCCTGCTGCCTTATTTCCCACTTTCTTCGCTAGCACCTGCAACACCTCCAGCTTGGTATCATCAGTACATCTCACTAATAGACTTTCCTCTTGCTTCAGATCAGTAATGAAGAACTTTAAAAAGACATTAAAAAAAGATTTGTGGCCAAAGGTCCCATTAATTATGTTTGCTGTACCCCACTAGGCACCTTCTTCCAACGCAGCTCATTCCCATTTATCACAAGCCTTTGTTTACAGCTTCTTAGCCAGTTTTCAACCCTCAAGTCAGTGCTTCCTCTCCCAGGGAATCTGATTTCTTTTCTTTTTTTTAATTAATGGCAGGATATCTTTCTTCCAAAATGTTCTCTGCATATAACCACAGATTTACGTAGCAAGAAAGATACATAAAGATTTAACCACAGAGTGGAAATTAAAACAGCATCAATTTCATACAGGTAGAGTTTCATACTGATAAAAGGAGCAGACAGTGTCGCAGATGGGACAGTCAGGGGAAATTCAACAGCCTGCGCTCTGCAAAGGTCAGACGAGATGATCGAAAGCGTTCCTGGTGCCTCCACATGGGCAGAGCGGGTCCCTGGTGAGCCAGTTCTGATGCTGCTCACACAGCTCCTCCCAGGGCACTTCCTGCCAGCAGGGGGGCAACTCCAGCTGTTCCAGCTGATAAATAGGAATAAAACAAGGCCTCGACTTTTTGTCAGTCAAGCTTTACTCCTGACCGCCAGTGTACAGCAATTAACATGGCAGATGTCTGCAGGAGTCAATTGGATACCATCCAAGATGCCCCCACTTACCACCAAGGTTAAGTCTACCCTGATAACAGGGATCAGCCCTAAAAGGGGTCTTTGAGCACAGACTCATGGGACTCCTAATGCAGCAGGGAGGAAAGGGGGCTGCACAACATGAGGATGGTCCTGCCCTCACGCAGCCAGCCATACGCTTCATGGAAGGGAAGCCATGCACGACCTCTGGGCCACCCCCTCACAGAAGAGATGCGCCCCCCTGCTGCAGTGCACACCCACAGCCACGATCCTGGCTGGCTCCCAGCCCTCTCCTCTCTGGAAAAGGAGTAGAGAGCAGGAGACAGGCTGAGGGGAGTTTTTTTGCTGATAGTCGATAGCCAAAACGTTGTTACATTGTTCTTGGCTTCCATCTTTATCACCCCATGATGGACCTGTTCACTGTCTGGGTGTGCACTCAGTGCCCAAACCGGCTGCTTCTCTGCCCGGTGCCCTCCTGCCATGTGGGGCACACAGGACTGTGCCTCAGTTCCTCCAGCACACCTTCAGCACCCTCTCCCCCTGACTATTGCCCTGAGATAAAAATAAACCCAGGAAGAGGGACAAGATCTCTTTCTAGCAGGGCTTTGCATGGAGCCAGAGACCCTGAAATCCAATTCCATAGTATGTTCAAGAAATAGGTAGCATCGTGAAAGTGACTTTAGCACAAGGGAAAACATATTATGCAGACCAGAAAGTCAACTGTGCAAACTTCCTCAGATCTGTAAAAGAAAAAGGAGCACCTGAGCTCAAGAGAAGGATCAGGAGAGCTCTAGCAAGGTCTTAGCCACTGCAGACAGCCTGATTAGGGAGATCATGGGCAACAGCGGAGACTTCCTGCCCCTCTGCAAGACAGAAACTTGCGGGAGAAAGGCCTAAAGTCTCACAGGGCTGTATGTGGCAGCTGCTGCCTTTGCACAGGGAATAGCCAGAAACATTGGAGGGACACAGCGGACCGAGTGCAGTGCTCTTGCAACCCCCGGGTCCCAACAGCACACAACCTGCCCACCGGTTCACTTCCATCCACCTGGATACAACCACTGTTACGCCTGAGCCACTTCCATTGATGTTTCCTGCAGTTAAATAACAACGGGAATGCCTGCTTACTTGCTCCAGAGTTGCAGGGAGAACACCACTGACTTGAGGGAAAAAAGAAAAAGAAAGAAAAAAAAAACGAGAGGCAAAGGAAGGGAAGAAGAGGGAAGAAACAGTTCAGCACCAATAAAAACTACAAAGCACAGCAGAGAGGCTGGTCTTGTCCTCATCCTCTGGGAAGGGAGGAAGTGAGGGTTATGGAGATGCCACCTCAGTATGGGAGCAGCACGTGTGCATGGCACGTGCCCCAGGGCTGCGGCTCACATCCCAGGGCTGCAGCACCTCACCTGGTTTGCATGCAGACCTGAGCTGGGGACTGCGTCTGAGACCTGAACAGTGCCAGCAAGCAGCCATGTGGCTGCTGACACATCCAGGCTCACACACAGCCCCATGCCCAGCGGCGCTCAGCCCGGCTCATACACACATGCCAGCCCACAGGGGATAGTCAGCACAAAAGGAGTACAAAGCACAGGGTGAGGAGGACAGAAGAAATAGCCAGTGCTACGCGCCCCTAAGCTATAATGGCATGAAAGTTTTTCAGATGAGAGGATCTGGAAGAGCGTGTGAAAGCCTGAGCAAACCAATTCTCCCTGCTTCCACCAGCTCACCTCTCTCCAGACCTCACACACATCCCATTTTGAGCCTGCAGATGTTATCAAACCTGCAATGTCCTTCAGTAGGAGTGAGAAAAACCACTTTCCTTTACTGCACATTGTTTAGCTTCAGCTCCTGAGCCATCAGTACGGTCCTGCATGAAGGATGACCAGGGCAGATATGCTGGGAGACTGTAGTTTTCCTGCCCATCCAATAAAGCCTCTTGTCCCCATGATGGGGAAAAGCCTGCACACACAGTCCAGCAGCCTCCACTCAGTTTGCACCTGAGCCCAGCCTGGAAAACACCACTACACACAGCCTGACTGATGATGTATTCCCCACAACCCAAGCTGAGCAGGGGTGAGAGGGAAGCATGACTTACTAGGCACACGGTTGATAGCTTTCAGGGGTCTCAGGACGCGGACAGTACGGATTGCAGACAAATTAATGTTTTGGAGATCCAGGGAGTACTCCACCATCCTGCAGAAGAGGAGAGAGAGAGAAAAAAAAGAAGTTTAAAAGAATCCAAAATCTTGGCTTGAGTCACAGAGTCATCATTTCCTCATTGAAGGCTTTCTGGAAGTCATGGGGACGAAGCCTGAGTCTTTGTGAGCAAAGCTAAAGCCTCCAGAAGCCCTCCGGGAGCAGGACCAGAGCCCACAGCAGCCCTGGCAGAAAACACAGCCTGTCTGTGGGACAGCAGCAAGAGATCGAGCAGTGAGAGTGTGTTGTGAGGACGCTGCGATACCACTTACCTGCTGTGACCATCAGGAGGGAAAGGAGCTGCAAGAAGATGCCCCAATGAGGAGCATGTGTTCCTGGTGAGGGCGCGCACCTGGGCTGGATGTTTCCCACGAGGCCAGGAGGAGGCGGGCTGCAGAGCCGGCTCTGATGAGCATTACCTGCAGCACAGCAGGGTGCTCCCCTCAGTGCAGGATGAGGTCCCTGGAGGCAGCTTCAGCTAACTTGTTTTACCTTACATCGAAGCAAACTCTCTACTTAAAGCGGTAACTGTTTCAGCTAGGTGGGAAGGCTTCTCCCATAGCTGTAAATCACTCCTTTCTGACACCAACCAAAAGGGGAAAAGCATAATTTTAGGACATATGCTAGACTTTAGCTTTCCTAACCCAACAGCATGCTCCCTGAATAACCTCAAAGTGCAAATAGCTATGACTAACACATTGGCTTTGCTGCAAGAGCAGCAGGTGTAGGTGAAAAAAAGTGACCTGGCCCAGCATCCCTTAGCCCAGTGCTGCCCTCCTCGCCCAGTATGGCAAATGTCCAGTAACTTGCCTGCCTCTTGGAAAGCACAGCGAAAAACTGGATTATAATAACCATTTACCCTGGCCAGCAATTTTTCCATCTGAGGATCTCAAAGCATTTTGCATGTTTCAGTGAAGATAGGTGCATGAGGCCTCCGGGAAGGCATGGGCTGTTGTCACCAGCATCCCCGGGGTGATCCTGATGTGCAGAGGGGATCAAGAGGGTGACAAAGTTGGCAGGTGAAACAGCAGCAGGGTCAGGACAGGAATAGCTTCTCCTGAATCTCTTCTCAGATGTGAATAATGAAGCTACAAAAAGCTCCATTTTCCTTTTCAACATGCTCAAGAGACAGGGAGGGAACAAGGGACACAGCCTTTTGTTAGTGCACCCCTTCTCAAACAAAAACATGATTTATATAGAAAGACCCACAACTCAAGAGTCTGGTAACATAAAGTCCACCCAAATCCCTCTGCCCAGGAACCAATGAAGAGTAAATGGGAGAGCCTAAGTGAGATGTTGAGAGGGAAACAGGGTACAGCCAGCCCGTAAGGAATATCAGGGAGAAGACTTGAGTGAAACTTGAGTGAAACGGACTGAACCTTCCATCGATCACCCTCATCATTCAAAAGGACCTTGAAGAGCAAATGTCTAGTTATCTGTCTACACCTTTCACAAAGGGGACTTGTCAGAGTGATAGATTTTCAAACACAATGGGGTAAACCTGTCGAAGTGTTGTGATTATTCTCTCTCATGCTCTCTTTCTTTCTCTCCCTCATTCCTTTCGCTCTGTTCTCTCATGCACTTTTAGGGTAATTGCATGAAATAATTCTTCCTCTGAAATGCAGTGGCATACATTTACCTCCCTGGAGCTGTCAGTTCCACATACACTGAGTGCAGAAGGAGAGAGGAGGGATCTTAGGCAGACAATGAAAATATTCACACCCCTAAAAAAATGCAACCCAAAAAAGCCCCACCCCAAACCAAGCAGCAACACTCAAACAGCTTACTGAAAGCACTAGTGATAAACAGAGGCTTGGGATCTGGGCAGCTGAAACTAGGAAAAGGGTATGAAAGGAGGAAGAATGCACACTGATATAAACGCACAGACACGACTACAGGGCATCACACAAAGGACGTAACTATGTGGTGCAGATGAACACAGTTCAAAGGGCCTTGAGTAAGCACTGATCAACCTTGCTCCAAAGATACAAAGCAAGATCGCCGCATCGGCGTGTTGTTGCTCCAGAGTTAGACAGACCTGCTGAAACTTTAGAACTACGGTACAGGCAAACCCCTCTGAAGGCAAAAAAAATATTTTTAAACAGTAGCCGAACAACCTTAAGCACACTCTGTCAGATGCCAAATAAGCAAATGGCCCCCAAACATGCCTAATTTCAAAAAGTGGTCTTTTCTGAACTGCAACCGACCAAACGAGAAGTCCTGAAGAACACCGTGACCCTCACAGAAATGGAGCACAGAGCTAGGGCTGAGATTAAATCAGTGGGAAGAGGCGACATCTTTTCTTAGCCATGCAAAATTCATTTAAAAAAAGAACCTCCATTTACAAACCATTCAAGTTTTGTCCTCTTGCAGCTACAACCACATTGCCAGTATTACAACTGGAGTCACCTTAACCAGGTGCACATTCCTGCCCTCTCCTAGGTGGAATGAGCTTTCCACTGATATGGCACAGTCCACGTGTCACTAGAACAGTAACAATCATCAAAGTAGCGAGCATGGGTCCTTTTGGAGCGAGGCGAATGCTAACGTAGCTGCAACTGTACAGTTCCTACAGCCAGCGAGCCAGCCTCCTGCAGCCCTCAGTGGCTGCACATTTGCTGCGATTATGTTCATTAGCTAGGAAAAAAATGCTGAACAGTCAATCACTCTGCCAATGAAAACAGCAGGCTGTTCCCAAGGATGGGTCAGAGAAGGGCAACTGTTAAATTTTGCAGAGAGCAACTTCTAACAAAAACGAGCTCTGCCCTAGCGGGCTCCAGGGCTTTGGCTCGCTTAGCAGACCCCTTCTGCCTACGGTTCTTCCTGAGGCCTCCTAGTCTTGGCTGTAATAACAGAGACACATCCAGGATGCTTAAATCCCTGTGGATGAGTTATGCCTACTGTAGTCACGTAAATCGTATCCAAAACAACAACACAATTCCAGTGCAATTTTGCATTAGAGATACTCGTTCTTGCCTTTTCATTCCTAGTGATGGCTTTAGCATCGGCTTACATTCATGCTTCTCTTTGCACAAGGGTAACAACACGCCCAATACAATGATGGACTGTGAGTGAATAGGGTGAAATGAAATTCCACTGATTAACGAAAAGAACATTTTCTGTGTAGGTAAAACTGATGAATCCAAATGTTGCCTCCTTCCCTTAATGAAATGGGATCTCTAAGCAGCTCCGCTGGAGTCACTGGACATCTGCAGCACTTCAGGGATTGCCAGCACAGCTGGTTTTGTTCTTAGCTATCTCCAGCCAGCCCTGCTCCCCACTGCCTGGAAACCCTGTACACGTTAGCCCCTCTAGGGTTGGGCTGTACCTGATCTCCTACTGACACGTGTGGAGGTGGTGACAGGTTGACAGAGTCAAAAGGGCATTTCACAAAAAGCGATCAGCCAGAAACCGGCCACAGATTTGTGTCAGGAGGTTCACATTTTCCCATGTCTGTGTCTCAGGGTCTTGTGATGGTGGATTAGGTGCCTGGGGCTTATTTGGACTCTCAAGCAGGCACCCAGCCTTCGCTGCTTGGATCCTTATAGCACCAGCACTGCGGGGAACCGTGTGTTTGCTGGGTGTTCGTAAACCAAGAGCATGGCAACTTTAAAGCTAGTGCAAAACGGTTGCCTCCTTGTTAAAATCCAGGAGCTTTCCAGGTTCCTTGTCCTTGCTTTGTGGCAGCTCGGTGCCATAAGTAAGGATAGTCCCCGTCACCTGACCACTCTTCATCTAGTTCTCCTCTCTTTCTTGGCTGCTTGAAGCATGTTTTGTTTGTAAAAGCCTTAGTTTCTTTAAGGTCCAGGGCAGTCAGGCAAAGCTTAGGATGTGGAAAAAAAAGCCTGTGCTGGTTGCGAGCTGTCCTTTCTCCTTATCGTGACGGGGCAGGGGGAACGCATCCCTCCTGAGGGAAATGGCAGCTCATTTCTGGCACCACTAAAGTATTTTGCGGCCTCTGGCGTGGGTGGGTGAGGGCAGGGGCAGGTTAGGAAGTTGGAACTATGCTAAATCAGAGAGAAACTCCTGATCTGTGATGGAATTTGAGCACTGAGCTGTCAAGATAATTGAATTTATACAGTAATTCTTCTCTCACTAGAGATTTTCTTCTTCAAAACTTTCCACATGAAACTTTTCTGGAAGGAGAGGGGATTGACGCATGCATTGTTCCTGCACCATACAGCTCAAGCTTGACGCATGGTGGGAATGCTGACAGGGTGGGAAATGGGGCAGGGGAACCTGGGTCCGTCACCATGCAGAGTTCATCCTGCAGAAGCAAGGAAAATGTCTAGGAGGGAATGCCTCTCTGCTCAAGCTCTGCCTCCCTCTCCACTCTCAGGGTAGCCCACTTCCTCCCTACCCCCTCTCTCCATCCCTCTGACTCATCCCTGCCTGCAAACTTTCCACCTCTCATTTTAATTTTCCTCCTTAACTTCCAGTTTTTCTGTTCACCCCTTGTCTTTCCTTCATCTTTTTTCGATTTTGCCTCATATTTTTCAATTCCCTTTCCAATCCTTTCTTTCCTCTCCCATCTTCCTCTTTACTCTTTTTGCCCCTTTTCTTACTGATCTTCCTGCTGCCTCCTCCCACTTAGTCTCTGCCTTGCTGATAAACATTAGCCTACAACCAGGTAAGTCTGTTCAGCTGAACTCAGAAGAGACCTTGAGTTTAACAGAGACAAGGCCAAGCTAGCACAGGGAACAAGTGAGCAATTTTTTAGCACATTGATCCTGTCCCAGAAAGCACCTGGTCTGGTGTACCTCCATCCCATGCCAAGCTACTGGAGTGGCCAGTGAGCACACAGAGATAAGGGGGCACGCAAACCACCAGCATCGCAAACCTTCCCTGTTCATGAGGTCTCAGCAACAGCAGAAGAGCTTCATCAGCTACAGCTTGGCACTTCTTTTGCTTCTCTGCACCCATGAGCTTGAGAGTGAGCTTGGATCTGTTGGCACTCTCCACTTCTCCAGCACCAATGAAACTTGCGAGAGAAGAGCGATGCTCATTGCCCAACAACAGCAGAAATGCCTGGCCAGCGTGGCTTTCTGCCAGGCACAGGAGAGCAGACTGACAAGCAGGACGGAGGAATAAAAACTAACACTATTTCAAATAGACATAGCAAGAATATGAGAACCATGTAAGGAGTCCAGAAAATCCAGACTTTATCTTGCTGTACGTGTAACCCAAGTGCCTGGCTAGCAGCTTCCTCGCAATTACATTCAATGAAATCCATGATTACAACAGTTCAAACATTACCACTTACCTCTTCATATTTACATCTCCTTATACCTTTATTAAATACTTATTAACTTTCCTAATCTTAGCTCCTCAACTTCTGTTTGCTGAAAATTAGCAGCCAAAAAATAATATTCAAATGTATTCTGGAAGCATTCATGAAAAATACCGAGGCAGTATTTTTCTTATGACACAAAGCCAATATGTTTTTGTCAAATTCAAAAGCTGCCTAATTCCCCTTCTCTGATAGGAGTTTTCAATTGAAATCTAATTAACTGCAGTCTAATCAATTCATATTTCTTTGTCAAATAAATTTGGGGTTGGCATGGAAGTCAGAAACTTCTTGGTTGTGACTTCCTAGCTGTAATTTCAGGCTTGCTATGAGACTGTGCAAAATGAAGATTTTCCTGCCTGTGGACTTTTATTTGGTCCTTACATCTATGAGCACCTGGGGTGACTGAGGCAGAAGACTTAGTTGCTTTCTGCTCTGAATTCCTTCAGCTTCCCAGCTATGTCAGAGGTCTAAACCTGATGTGTACCTATACCATGACTAGATGTGATTTAACCAATGTCTTCTGCATACAAGAATATGTCTTTCTGTCCTCAGCTCCTTGATATGGCCATCAAATGCCACAAACTGGTATTTCTACCACTTCAAAGGTCCAGAACATAGGAGTCACGGGGAAAATATGTTTTTCCTGTTGGAATTTTTAATTCAGATATCAGCACCGAAAGTTGGAGCTGATGTCTTTCCATTCACCAAACTGTCCCCCTGATATGTGAGCAGTGTGGAGGTGGGGGGATCCCACAGCTCAAATCTCCCACCTGCAGCTTGTGGGGTGGTGGTGGGAGACTGATTTACACTTAAATCTTCCCACCTCTGTAGCACACAACAGGATGAGAGGAAGGTCTCACTGCCTCTGCTCTGGCTTCAAAGACTGAAGCTACAATGCAAAGAAGGAGCAAAGCTGGTCCTCTCACTGGACAATGTACTCCAACGGTCCCATATCTCCCCTCTTATATTAATGAGCCACTTTGATGAAAGGCAATTAAAAAGCATGTGCATTGCTAGGTCAACCCAGTCCTGACCCTCTGTGGCCAGAGATGTAGCAGTAGGCAGGGGACATGGGGAACAGGGCTGGCCAGGCTCTCCCAGGGGCGCTATTAGCTGAACCTGTGGTGTGCCAAAAGGGGAGGGCAGGCAGCAAAATCCACTTACTGGTGCCCACGACTGCCTGGATAGTGGGGCCCATCAGTGTTGGAGCAAAAGCAAGGATGCGGGAGGAAGAGCACACACCTGAAGAGCTAAAGAGTGGGGCACGTGGGGCATTCAAGACACCTCCCGTCAGCCCTAGCTAAGACTGGATATGCCCTAGCTTGCACACAAGGAGAGCTGTAAGCAGGCAGGCACTCTTAAGGGATGAATCCAATCTCTTGCAAACCCATCTAGAGTCGTCAGAAGTAGAGCCAGGAGATTCTGACAAGGCTTGCTGGGCAAGAGAGGAGGGCTACTGCTTCCACCCCGAGTCTGCAGCTACAGGGCGCACAGGTATCAGTGGAAGGAAAAAACACACAGTGCACACAAACAGGCTACTTGCCAGCCCCAGGACTGCAGGACTCCTGGGCAGGACTTATTTTTTAAGATTTCTGCACCATGCCAGCCCTTTTGCTCTACAGCTGGAGCCACGTCCTTACTTCCCACCAAAGGTCCCAAGGACTACGGCAGAAATTAAAGACTCTCTCTAGGTGCTCCCTTTTCCCTGCTTAGAGAGTTGTGTTGTGGCCTGTGCCCACATTTCCTTCACTTGGCCACAGCTGAAAGAAGGCACAGACTTGACCAGTGCATTGGGAACGGGCAGGGGCTTCAGAGAGCCCTCGTGAGGTGTGCTATGCACACACGGCCCCCAGGCACATCAGGGCTGCAGTCACCTATGGACCCTTCTTTAAAAATGTTGTCTTCGGGTATGCTCTAGCTCCCAGCTGACTGGTTATTTGGACCTGATCTTTTGGTACATGGACATAGGTCGCTCCATGGTGCAGAAGGCATTGGGCTGCTGGGCAGCCCCCAGCACCAAACCTTACTATCAGCTTGCTTGACATATATACTTGAAGAGCAAGACATCCAGGCATTTGCACACATTTTGCACAGCTTGGTGCCTCCGGGGACAGGCTTCAAAATGCACACTACGTAGATGAGCCGAACTCCTTTCAACACCTGCCACAGAAATGATGGAATAACATCACATGGGATGTGGTCAGACATTACACAGTAGGCCTCTAAATTGCTCTGCAAACCAGAGTGTACTCAGCTAAGTAGACCCACTTATCTGTTTTAAAGTTAGAGCTCATTATGCTGCAGAAAGACGAGTCTCTGTGTACATAACAACTGGAAGATAGAAGAAAGAAAAATCCCTTGCTAGTAAAACAAGGACTGCAAAAATGGCATCCTTTTTTTGCCCTTTATTAAAAAAAAAAAAAAAATCAAAGAGGCTATAATTTTGTTAGTAAAAAGTAAGACATTTCTTCAGGGAGTGATAAATCAATTACTAATTACACAGTCAGCTCCAGAGCTATGATGCTTAGTATTCTTAAAAAAAATAACCTGTAACTGTCCCTCCTTGCCAGTACAAAACATTTTTTTTTTACTTTTCTTTTTTTTAATTGCTCTGCAAGCAAAAGCTGCTGAAAGCTTCCAGATCGTGTGAGACTGGTCCCTTGCTGCCTAGAATGTGATTACTTCACACCCCTGAACACTCAAGATTTCTTTCCAAACTATGTACGCTAAGAGAAAACGTCAGAGTTTCTTAATAGTTTTGGAGACATGATATGAAAAGACATAAGCAGGTTTTCACACTGTGATAAGAAAGCCAGAGGGACTCGCCAAGCTCAGATGACTGAAGACGAGTGACAGGGCCTCACTTTTGAAAACCAGGAGTCTGAACACAAGCTCTGAGCTCTGTATTTCATTGCTTAGGGGGAGAATAAAAAAAATAAAAAATAAAAAATAAAAAAAAGGTGTCTGCATTTTGGTCCTGCAAGCTTGCTGGTGTTGTCTATTTTTCTTTTTTTTGATAAAGCTAAAGATTCATGTGGTAGGGGATTAGCTTTTAGAGAGGCAAAAAATCAGAGGCAATAATTGAGAACTACACATAAGACATGCAGGGTACCACTGCCTCCTTGTTTTGATTCTTCTCTGGTGTGATTCATTTCATTTTGATGACTCCTTTCATTTCAATATGTTGCACATCTATGGATAGTTTTACTAGCAGAAAGCAAATGAAATAATTAGTATCATTAAGGAGGAAAAAGTGAGCGTGTGTTGGGGGTGGGGGGGGAGGGCTGCGATTCTGATATTTCTGCCTTTGGTTAAGATGCTGTTTAGCCTGCTGCTTGCTGGTTTCCATCTTTATCTGATCACTGCTTGAAACACCTAATTGCTGTATTTATTACAGTTTTCTCTAACTTGCCATAATTTTATAGAAACTTTCATTTGGCATTGAAGATTAGCTAACTAGGGTTTTCTGAGCATTCTGCTGTTTACACTGCTGCTAATAAGTATTTAATGGTCTGTGATTTTTAAGTCATAACTATGCAAATTCTGGCCAGGTCCCTGAAGGACCATAGTTAATTAAAAGCAAAGAGAAAGCGGAAGATTGGCAACACAGTTCCCCATCTTGTGAGATTAAGGCCAACTGGTGTGTTTCAGGCTAAGCGGCATCTTCCCGGTGTGGAAGGGCACCGTGTGGTGCCAATTTTGTTTCCTGGGAACAGGCAGGCATTTGAAGCGGGGGACCGGTACTTCTCATCCTTCAGAGAGCTGCCAGCCCCCTTTCCTGGGCTAAAACTAATAGGGGGATAAATTTGGGGCTGTAAGTGTAAACTGGTGAAGAGAAAGTCGGTGTTCAGAGGTACATGCACTGATGATGCACAGCACAGACAAGAACAGGGTTGAAAAGAGCTTGGATGGATGGATTCGGGAAGCAGCATCACCGCAAGTTTATGGAAGAAAGGAAGCAATAAGCTAAGGAATTAGGGGAAGCAGAAATCAAGGACAGTAGATAACTACCAGCGAGACAAGGTACAAATACTACTACTAATAATAATCTCAGTTAATAGAGAGTAATACTTTCAAGGCTCCCAGTTGGAAGCTGCCTAAAACACTCCTGAAGAAGCAGCTAGCCAAAAGGCACAGGGAGGGAGAAGAAGTGTTCTGGTCAATCT
This sequence comes from Burhinus bistriatus, assembly GCA_013397275.1. Classification (NCBI taxonomy): domain Eukaryota; kingdom Metazoa; phylum Chordata; class Aves; order Charadriiformes; family Burhinidae; genus Burhinus; species Burhinus bistriatus. Next base: position 17,568 of record VYXH01001296.1, read on the forward strand.
AAGGGGCTATCAGGCATGCCCAAGAAGGGATCTCCAGCTGTACAAAGATGCCAGAAAACCCTCTCCAAAGGCTGAACTCAGAAAGGAAAGGATGCTTCAGAAAATAAATTAAGATATCAGGACAGCTGTGCTGCCATACTGTAAGTGAAATGAGATAAAAAGGCAAACTTAGGAAGGTTTTCAAAGTTCCAGGACAATATTTACCTATGATGATGTATTTTGAAATAAATTGTTTTTCTTATCATGATATGCCACAGATTGTAGACAACTTCTGAAAAGGATGGACAAGAAATATTCAGTTGACCTCCTTGGTGGCCCATCCTGGCCAACAGTCAAAGGAGATGATGGAGGAATCTGGTAACAAACTGCTGGCTTGGCCAGCCACATAGGGCAGGAGACTTGCAGAGCACTGGTCTACCCCTGGAGAAGCAGAAACATTAACCATCATTTCATCAGAAGAAGAATTAGTTTTTAGGGAACTGAGAGGTAGACCAGTCAGGAGATTGTTAAATGAAAAAATCAAAGGGGAAAGTGATGAAATTAGGAAAAAAGTTAATTCTTACAGAGCCTCCATGTCAAGAACAGAACTAATCAAGGCACTAAAAGATGTAAAGAGGAGAAAAATGGTATCGTCTATACACTAGTGCCAGGGGCCTGAGTAATAAAAAGAATAGGAATTGTTCATTTTATGAGCATAAACAGCCTAAATGGCATTAAGAAAGCCTGGTGGGAAGATCTGCATGAAAGGAATATTAAAATCAATGATTTTAACCTAGCTAGGGAGACTCAAGTGGACAGAAAAGGAGGGGGAGTAGCACACTGTCAAAAATGGCATTTTCTAGCACAGAATCAGTGACAATTTGGAAATGAACACTTACAGATTAATTTTCTACCATATAAAGTAGAGAATTCCTCCTGGCTAGAAGAATGGGCTGACAGGAGCCTTATGAAATTCAACAGACAAACAAGGTCCTGCACCTGGGCTGGAGTGACCCGCTACCTCAGTACGGGCTGGGGAACGGCTCTGCTGAAAAGGACCTGTGGGTCCTGGGGGACAGCAGGCAACACATGGAGAGGAGACTAATTTTGGGACCTAACAGCAGCTCCTTTGTACCCATGAGGAGGTCAGTAAGAGGTTGGAGCCAGGTTCTTCACAGCGGCGCACAGCAGGAGAACAAGACATTATGAGCATAAATCTAAGCAGGGAATGGACTAGCTACAGTGGGGCTGCGGCCCAGAGAAGGGGTGCAGTCTCCATCTGCAGAGGTTTTCAAGACCTGACTAGACAACTCTGAGGAACCTAACTTGAGTTTGAGTGAAAGGACTGGACTGGAGACCTCACAAGGTCCTTTACAATCTGAATTATCCTCTGATCCTATGAACGTGATTAGGTATGTCCAGATCACACTGGAAAACAGGCTGGCTGGCTAGCTGTCATGGTATTGGCCTGTAATTCACTGGAGAAAAACCCTCCCCTTATCCATCTGCAAGAGTTGAATTTGGGCAACATATTGAGGACACCTAAATATCCTTGCAATTTCCCAGCATTTACAATGATGTGTCTTACAACTCAAAGAAATTTGCATTTAAGGATGGAAGATACAGAAATTGTCTACTAACTGCTTTTTCTTTTTTGTTTTTATTTTTATCATAGAACTTAAAGCTAGGACTACTTGATTACATGCGTTATGTACAAATCAAGTAAGGTTATCAACAGTACTGGATACACTTGGTGGATTAAAGGAGACATATTCATGAAGTTGAAAACACACAGAAACAGCCATGCATCAAACCAGTCAGGATAAAGACTTAATTCATGAACTGTGAATGACAATCAAGTGGTGTTTAGGAATATTTATCAGGTATCCAAGAAGCTTCAATAGAGACAAGAAAGCTGAACGGGCTAAAAAGATAGTACAACATAAGCGAAAGCAAAAGCAGCAATGTAATAGCAAGAAGGGGGGAGTTGATACCAATGAATATAAATTAGGAGATGGAAATTGTAGAAAATTTGTAAGAGAATTGAATGAGCACATAAAATGGTACAAGTTAATCACTGGAACAAGAAAACAGAATTGTCACGAACAGTGCAAAAAGGCAGAAAACTTCAATTAAAAAAAAATTCTATGGGGAAGCCAGATGATGTATGTGTACCATAGATGATAATGAGCTAGTTTCAGCTCCAGCTGTGATCAAGTATTTTAGGCTGTGCCTATCAAAATAGGGATATTCTAAGATAAGCAGGCCTGGACAATTTATATCCAAGAGTTTTAAAAGAGATGGCCAGAAAAGATGTGGACGAGTACTGACGATTTTTGATTAGTCTCAGAAAACTGGGAAAGCATCCAAGGGTCAGAGAAATTCTGATGTTGTGCCAGTACTTTGGAAACACGGTGATCTCAGTAGGCTGACTGGACTGATCCTGATCACAGTACAGTAATGAAATCGTCAATATAGGGCTTTGATAGATTACGGATTAAAGGTGGATAATAAAATTAACCATAATCAACACAGGTTTAAGGAAAAATAGACATCATCAAACTAATGTGCTATAATTTCTTATGAGATTACAAGTCTGGTTCACACAAGTAATTATGTTGATATGGCTGGAATGATATGAAATCATCATGACATACATTAGCTGGAGAAAAACTGGCTAAGTAATTAACCTCACATGCAATAGTAAATGGGGACTCATTCGTGAGCAGATGTACTTCTGTAATGCACAATTCTTGCCACTCTGTTCTTTATTTATTTATCACAACCTGGCAGAAAATTAAAAAAAAAAAAATAAAAAAAAAACTGATAGATTTTGCAGTTGAAGCATATTTTTGGGAGAACAGAAAAAGAAATGAAGAGGACAAGTCAGCGATATAGAACAGTATGAACGGCTTTGGAAATGCAAATAGTATGTATTTCAGCGTGAACAAATGTAACAGCGTACATCTGGGAACAAAGTTTGCTGTTCCTACTAATAGGAAGGGATTTTCTCTCTTCAGAAGAGGAGACTGAGAGGGGAAAAAGTCCAACCAACCAAGCTTGGAGCCAATGAAGAAAGCAGCTGAATGAATTGTTAGGGAGATGCAGTGACTAATCAGATGGGCTACTGCAATCCTTGGCTGTAGGAACAGGGAAATTTCAGACTGGAGTAGAGAGACTGTATTACCACTGAAGACATTGAAGTGGCTACGCAGAGTACTGTGTCTTGTTCTGATGTCCACCACTTTTAAAAGCTGTTAAAGAACACTGCAAGTGCATCCTAAAATACCAAAATATACAAAGTCATGACATTCCTCTCATGAAAGGCAAGGTTAGGATGGGATTTGACCACAGTTTACAAGATCTACACGGTAAACTCCAGTGTGATAATGGAGAGAGGAAAAGACAGGGCATTTTCTGAAAGATACACCAGCCTCTCCTCAGTCATTGGACTCCAAGCAGCAAGGAAAGGTTTTGGACATATTCTGGGCACACCCTTGTCATCACAATCATCCCCCTGGCCACGTAGTGAAGCCCGCTCCCCCTCAACCTACCTACCTATTTACACAAGTAAATTGCATACCAGAACATGTTGTGGGGATGCCACAGAAGAGGGCAGACAGACATAATTCCCACCACAGATCACTAATTACAGCACTCAGCTCAAGAGAGGCAGAACAAACACAACCTCAGTGGAATTAATGCCCCCAAGGCCAGGCAGGTTGCATGAATTTACTCCTTGCACAGGGACCCTCAGGACAGAGTCATGCAAAGGGACATCTCCCTTCCCAGAGGCATCATCTCCATCCTCATGTGAACACAACTGCTTCACAGAGTAGAGCGAGCAGGAAAAATTGCTCACCCTTTTGCTAGAGAACTACCTGACTTAAAACGCTGATGAGCGTTAGCCCAGAAATAAGTGACTTTTCTCCTAAATTCATGCACATAGAGACACTGGCCTGCATTTCCAATGTAATTAGTGTTTGCATTATCTCAGCTTTCAAAACTTAGTAGGCTCTCAACTTAGGAAGCTGCCCTTTGAAGTTGCCTCAGATTGAGCTCTCCAATCACACCCATCGCTGTGGGAAACAAATGACGACAGACAAGACCTAATCACAAACAAAGGGGAAGAGGGACTCCCACGAGGACAACTGGTGACAAGCACAGTCTGCTTGAAACGTCTAGGAACCTGCAACCTCCTGTTGCCAGTGAGCAGTTGGGAACTGGAGCATCGGCAAGCTGAATTTGTAGCCCTGGTTGCTTGTACGCACAAGGGCATCAGCATTCTTCAACCCAAATTACCTCGCTTGGTTTTAGGAGCTCTGAGGGGAACAATGAAGGAGAGCATTGACTTAGTACTGTTGTTTTGTGTTTTTTTCTAATCCTTTCTGAAAAAAAACCCATGTTGAACGTGGTTGGGGGAGGGAGTGTGTGAGAGGGGAGAAAGTTCTGGTGATGTCAGCTCCTATCGCCATGGAAACTGAACATTTTTAGTGACAATGGAGTCTTCCTCCTTGAGCTGCTGGGTTGCGTGGGGAGCAGGGGCAAGCAGGGCAGGGGCACATGAGGGAATTCAGCTAACTAAAACTATAGCTTCTAGCTTTCCAAGGAAGTGAGGAGAAAACTACAAATGAATGCCTGAATATATGGTTTATGTAACCAAAACACTGTCTGGGGCAATAGCAGCAAATAATCATTATGCTCTTTGATAAAACATGCTGTCATGCAGCTAGACAGATGGAGGTCTCTCAGCTGCCCAGGAACGCCCATCAGAACAGTACCTTGCCCGCGCTTTGTTTTTCCATGCTACAGTTTACTCTTCCAACCTTTGCTCCCTCATTGGTGTTTATTTGGAAAGGGAGAAGGGAAAAAAGAAGGGGATGGGAAGTACAGTCCTTATTCTTGAAAATGAGAGAAGCTGCAAACAGTGCATTACTTCCCAACATCCCAGACATTTACTTGAGAGCCAAATTTATGACCTCCCTTGCAGGCAATGAGAGTCCAGGGCTATGAAAAGGAGAAGGCCCTTAGAGAAAACTTAGTAGCCTCTGATCAGGATCTAATTCACTGGCATGGAGAAAACATGCAAGACCTAATGCAGGATATCTTCTCTTAGTCAGAAGGCTAAGGCAGCATCTGGACCCAGAGTAAGCTGAAGCCGTGATCCAGGCATGGGACCAATCGGCATAAAGCTTGGGGCTTAAATTCGAGGTTAAATAAAAGCCTATAGTCTGTATGTAAGGGCAAGTTTGAGCCTTGGATTTGATTTAAACAGGGCAGACAATTTTAATGAATTTCAAAGAATAATGAATTAATAACCACAAGCTTTTATAACTCAAAATACATTATATAGTCATTAGTTCTATATAACTAAATGGAAAAATCTTTCTTTAGCAGAAGTCTTTTGAGATCAGATATTCTAATGAGATTACTATCATTTCAGCCTGACACCTCATCAGGACAACTGTATAGAAATCAGGAAACAAATTTCTTTCCGTTTTGGACCTGAAATGAAAAATCCTCCACACTGATTATTTTATACTTAAGGAGTTGATTCTAAGTCTCCTTGGCACTGAAAGGAGTTCAGATATGAGATTTTTTTCCTAGTACTGCTATCAGATGCACAAAAGACTCTCTTCTCAAATTTCTGCGAGCAACGGTGACAGAGGGAAATGTGTAAATGGGGTTTACTCCCTTCTCATCTAGGTAGCATGGATTTCACTTGTTTCCTGCATGAAGTAAGCAGTAAAGATCACCCTCTTTCATTTAGCATTGCCCCACTGAGTTCTTCATCTCTCCAGATAGCACCAATCACACACCATGCTTGCAGGGACACCAGGCAGACTGAGACCCCCAGTTCCCCAGACTTTGACCCCATACACCGGTGATCCTGTGTCCACCTGGAGCAGAGCATTCGTCCCAGCGTATCACATATCCACATATCACATATCCACATCACCCACATGGAGGAGCACCGTGGGCTCCAAGGTCCCCCTTTCGAACACACCTATTCCTGACTTCTGTCCTCAAAGGCTGCTGCAGTAGGGTCTCGCTTTCCCTGCATCCAGTCATCAACACTTTTTGTCGCCAGGAGCTCAGGCTAGAACATAGCTTTCTCACAGCTAGATCTGGCTTTTCTCACCACCAACTTAGCCTTTCCTGATGAACTCGCAGTCCCTATAATACTGAGCCATTTTAAATCGGATGCAAATCACAGCAGGCTCAGCCACAAGAAAGGTCTTCCCATCTCACACATGTTGCTTTAATTCAGAAAAAGCTGCAGCTTTCATCTGCCTGTCCTCAAACCAGGACACATGTACAAGCTCGCCAAGAATCAGTCTTCAAACTTTTACAACTCAACTGAGTTTGAAAATCTCTGCTCCCCCCAGAAGCAAATAATTATACACCCCTCCAGAGGGAATGACTTTCAAGTCTTGCTGTAGAAGAACTGTGTCAAAAGCAAATATAAAGACAGTGCTGCTTGGCACCGTAAGAGAAAATTCTGCAAAGTGAGCTCAAACTCAGTGCTGGCTCAGTCAGTAATACGCACATTCCAAGTAACAGCGGAATGCAGGTGATTTCTTGCTGGGAGAAGGAAGAGGAAAGCGAGGGTTTCTCTGAAAAAACGTTCACTTTTTTGCTGTGAGAACAGCAATATTACTTATTTTTTCTAACTTTGCTTTTTTGTGTTGTTTTGGTTTTTTGCTATGCCACAAGGCAATCTAATTGAAAATGGACAAATTCAAAAAAGCACTGGCATCAGAGATGGACATTTTGCTGTGATTCAATAGGCAAATCATGGTAGGCTTTCCACTTTATACATGCAGAGGGGAAATCAGAGCTTCACCATAGCAACTTTGTTGTAAAAACCACTCAAATGCCAACTTGTCCCAATAGTACCATGGGTAAGGCCAGTGCAATACAAAGACAAAAAGCCCAGAGTAACAAAAATGACATTCCTACCTTTGAAACACTACTGCTGGATACAGAGAAGCTAGCATGGTTCTGGTAAAGGTTACACCTCTTCCACTCAGACATTTTAAGAACAAAACCAAAAAAAAGGTTTCTAGGCTAGCTTTTCAGCTGGTACAAATTAGCTCCCTCTACTGAAGTTGTGTCAGATAGCTGCACATCTGCTGGGGAGCTAAGCTACCTCATCTACTGTTTCTTCCATAGACTGCTAACCCCAGCACATCTGATTCCAGCTCTGTAGATGTCTGGATTAGCACCAGAGTTGAAACTCCTCCCTCAGTTACATCATGGCAAATCAAGAGTGGTATCATTAGCTTTGTGAGGATTTACTTTCACCTCCCATCAGTACAAGAGGGGCTTAACCCTGCTTGGTACATTTAAGGAAAAATATTTGTAGTTGCCACTAATCTTCGTGTGCTCTTCAGATAGGGAGTGTTTTCCTGTTGCATGCAAGCCTCTAACAAACACAGAACAAATAAAACTAGAAACTGTCAACCTACCCAGCCATGACAATGAAGAAATCCAGGCGGTTCCAGGTATCTCCAAGGTAACACTTCTTGCCAAAGATCCCCAGGGCCACCATCTTTAAGACCATTTCCATGGCAAAGAAGATGAAGATGAAATCATCAAATACCTGCCAAACAGAAACACATGAGCATGTTTGATAAGCATTCTCAGCCTTGGACATGAGATAAAGACAAATTTTAGTGCTCTGAAAATGAGTTAGAGGCAGGGCTGGAAAAGCTTCTTCCGCGCAGCCCTGGCATCACAGATCCCTGCTGCTCAAGGAAGCAAGAAGGGGCTTTTATGGGGTTTTTTTCCCCATGAGTGAAGTAATTGATGTAGACTTAGAGACTCCTTACATGGACTTGAAAGAAGGTGTTGGCTCAGCACCAGCAGGTCCAAACCTGGCCAGGGAAAGACCGTCCTTCCAAGCTCTCCTAAGAGGGAGTCCTCATCACCCCACTGCAAATAGCTCAGCTGAGGACATAGTGCAGCTTCATGCACGGCTTAGGCAGCACAAACCAATCGCAGATGGAGGCTTCAGATATCTGAACGCTGCAGCCTCAGCAACATTATAGACGACAACCTTTGCTGTCACCTTCTCTTTGGGGAAGCAGCAAGCACAGATTATGCATTCATAGGCTGGGTGTACCCATGGCCCTTGTTGGCATGCCTTTTGTTTCTTCTCCCTTTAGGCATCCTGAATGCCACAGTACCTGAGGACTCAGAAGTACCCTTGCTCCTCAACAGAGTAGCAAATGCATTGCTGGCTGCTATTCTGTCCTGTCTGGGTGCTATAACCGTAGTTATTTCTCCCTGGCTTACCTCTGAGCTATCTATCTTGCAGCTGTCTATGTCAGGAAACCCCTGCTTACATACAGGATCAGGAAGGTTAGCAACTGTTCTGTATTGCATGGTCACAAGTAGACTTCATTCATTATTTCTCTCTCTCACCCATTCCCCTGCTCAAAGCAAGCTCTTGCCATTTTCCAACAGGATAGCTTACTGCCAGGGACATTCTTGCCAACCTGTCTGGGAAGGTGTTGCCCACACGCTGAAGGAAAGCATGTGTGAAAATTTGTGACTTGGACTGAGATACCATCACAACAAGAAGGAAATCTGCTTACCTGCAAGATTTTACACCTGTCAGAAAGGCAGTCCATATCCTCACATGGCTGGTACATCCCCAGGGTAACGCAGTTTAACAAAATCACCATCATGCTGACACACTCAAACCAGGTGGAAAAGAGTCAAGGAAAACTTCTGTAAAAGCATCATGGCTGAGATAAGCTTGCTCTAGGCTTGGGGTGACAAAATAAGAAGATTAAGGGAAATAACAAGTGCTGGTAGGCCGATTTATTACATTCTTATGTGTCGTGGTTTGGGCCGGATTGGCCACCGAGGTGAATGACAGATGCTGTCTCCCACCTCTGCCTTCAAGGAGTTCCTCACTACTCCGCTCCTTGATTATGCCAAAACTCTTTTGAAAAGGGGCATGTAGAAGTAGCGCAAAGGCCTAAGGTATTTATACAAGTCAAATCATTGCCATAGTTAAATATGCGCTCACTCCTCTCCTGTCGGTTTGCCGAGTCCCTTCCCTCACTGTTTTACTGAATCTTCCAAATACATGGAAGAGACTTTCCACAGTAGCCTATACTCAAATGTAGCAGATACCTCTATGATCTAGGGATCTAAATCAAAATGGACAGAAGGATCTCTATATGAGCCTAGTGATTACTGCCCTTCTGGGAAGGGGATACAACACAAGGCTAGAAGCGTCCCCCTTCCCTTCTGAGAGGAGCTTAGAGATAAAGAGTTGCCATATTGGAACAGGTCAATGGTCCATCTAATCTGTTCTTCTGCTTCCAACAGTGACCCACGCTGGATAAAACTCCACAATGTGCCTAATTAAGTTATTCAGTAACAACAGGGGGAAATTGCGTTTCTGACCCCAGCTGGTGATCTGTTTATGCCCTAAAGCATGAGGATTGATAACCCTTATAATTGTTTTCTCAGCTACACTGGTGTCCCTGCAGATGCTTTGCTTATTCATTTGAATCCTTTGTTGATAATCTTACTAAAATATCTGCTTCAATAATAGTTGGCAGCCGTGAGCTACATTGGCTAATTATACTTTACATTAAAAATTGTTTCCTCCTATTTATTTTTAATTTGTTGCCTTTTAATTTCATCAAGTGCCACTTCAGTTATATATTACAGAAGAGAGTAAAAATGGTGTATTTGTGACCTCCATGCTCTCCACACCCTCTACCTGCCTCCTCTTCACCATCCCTCTCCTCCTGAAGGAGTCTTAAGACCTTAAGATGCACTTATCCAAGAACATATTTACAGTATTTTAGCTCTAAAAGTGGGTACGTTTCTGTGACATCTTTCCAGCATTCACATTGCAAAGCAGTGATGTAGATCTAATAAGAATGGACCTACAACCTCTCACAGAACCATCCTCTTTGGTATTTTAACATACCTCACAAACATATCTGCTCAGTTTCCATTTTCAGACAGAATTCTTTTTTTTATCTAAAATAATAGAGCCAAGAAATTATCTATTTAAAATACAACCCACAGAGCGCACCCATTTTCAGTCCTTGCAGAACTGAATCCAAAACGGTGGCTTGTATCTCTGGTCACTTCTGAAAGACACTCAACAATTATGGTTTGCTCTGAGAAAGTCTTCCATGCTCATTCTCTGACAGTGATTCATGACTAGCCGGCACAATCTGATCTAGAAGATTATTAATTCTCTTCTCCCCCACCTGGTTTTCAGTGAGCTACTTTCAGTTGCAAAATCAGACAAGAACAGGGCTCTACTGTGCCAATCATGCTATGAGGTGATTTCAAGAACGCGTTATCATTACCCCTCACTAAGTTAATCCCAAGTGCTGTACAAAGTAATGCACACGGAGCCCACCCTTGATGTAGGCTTCAAAACTGGAGGCCTTTTTTGAGAGGGCATGAATAAAATGTTGGCCCTCAGAGGTCTACACAACATAACCTCAACTTCCCACCTTTCTCTCTCTTTCACATTTCTTTAATGACCTGAGCCAAAGCCCAGGAAAGCAATTGGAGAGGCTTCCATTAGCTCCCACAGCCTGTTCAGGTAAGACTACAATTGTCTTCCAGACTTTTTAAAGTCTGTTCAGCATCATCTTTGACAATATTACAGAACCACAGAATGGCTGAGGTTGAACGAGGCCTCTGGAGGTCATCTTGTCCAACCTCCCTGCTCAAAGTAGCATCAGCTATAGCAGATTGCTCAGGGTCGCATCCAGTTGGGTTTTGAATACCTCCAAGGACAGAGACACCAGAACCTCTCTGGGCAAACCGCTCCCTTGTTTGACTATCTACACAGTGAAAAAGTGTTTTCTTACATTTAAATGGGATATCCAATGTTTCAGGCTGTGCCCATTGCCTCTTGTCCTGTCATCAGGCATCACTGCGCAGAGTCTATCTGTCTCCTTTATTTCCCCCATCAGGTATTTATACACATGGATAAGATCCTCCTGGGCCTTCTCCAGGCTGAGCAGGCCCAGCACTCTCAGCCTCTCCATTTTGCAGCAGGTGCTTTGACAGCTGCTGGAAAGGCAGTGACAGTGAAGTTCTGACAGATGGATCACTGAGGACACTCTTCAATGGGCCAAAAGAGTTTTGGTGTGGGCTGGGCCAACGGCTGCAAAAGTCCCTCTCCCTGGACATAAGGCAGTCAGGAGAGGTACAGACAGAACCAGTGCTTAGAACAGCCCTGGATGAAATTAACACATAAAAATCACATGAGGTTCAACAAGGCCAAGTGCAAGGTCCTACACCCGGCTCAGGGCAACCCCCAGTATCAATACAGGCTTGGTGATGAAGGGATTGAGAGCAGCCCTGCCAAGAAGCACTTGAGGGTACTGATGGATGAAAAGCTGGACATGAACCAGCAATGTGCACTTGCAGTCCAGAAGGCCAACCGTATCCTGGGCTGCATCAAAAGAAGCGTGGCCGATAGGTCGAGGGAGGTGATTCTGCCCCTCTACTCCGCTCTAGTGAGACCCCACCTGGAATACTGTGTCCAGCTCTGGAGCCCTCAGCACAGGAAAGACATGGACCTCTTGGACTGGGTCCAGAGGAGGGCCACAAAAATGATCAGAAGGCTGGAGCACCTCTCCTATGACAGGCTGAGAGACTTGGGGTTGTTCAGCCTGGAGAAGAGAAGGCTCCGGGGAGACCTTATTGCAGCCTTTCATTCCTTAGAGAGGGCTCATAAGAAAGATGGGGACAAACTTTTTAGCAGGGTCCATTGCAATAGGACAAGTAATGGTTTTAAACTAAAAGAGGGTAGATTTAGACTAGATGTAAGGAAGACATTTTTTATGATGAGGATGGTGAAACACTAGAGCAGGATGCCCAGAGAGGTGGTAGATGCCCCATCCCTGGAAACATTCAAGGTCAGGTTGGTCGGGGCTCTGAGCAACCTGATCTAGTTGAAGAAGATGTCCCTGCTCATTGCAGGGGGAGTTGGACTAGATGACCTTTAAAGGTCCCTTCCAACCCAAACTATTCTATGATTCTATGAAAAAAATGAAAAGCACAAATTGTTTTAAAAACCAGGTTTTTTTCTTCAGCAAACATGCAGAAAACATGACATGAGAGACCCAGAGGCAGGGAGTACTCTCTGACTGCAGCCAAACACAGGAGATTCAAGTAAAGGGGCTCAAAGTCAGGGGTTTATTTCATACAGATCTACACTTTTGTGTATATGCTTCAGCAGAAGTAACACGTGGGTAGTCAGGACACTCCTGTGCTCCCTTTGCTCCTCTCGTTCCCCTTGCAGTGGCTCCCACCAGGTCAGACCCCAAAGCACAAAACTTTGCCAGCTGTGGCAAAGACTCCCAAAAACATTGCAATTTTGGACAGATGCACAAGGCCCTGATCTTCTTGCTCAAAAAGCTGTGGCCAGCTCCACTCGATTTCTCCTCCCCTGCTTTTTGCATACCAGCTCTCTGAAAGTTTGCCAGCATTGTCCAGGCTTCCCGAGGACACTACTGAATTGGTGGCTGCTCCCGGGCTATTAAAGGGGCATTAGGAAAAGCTTTCCTTCTGCCACCCCATGGTTTTCCTTTCAGAGCAGGTGAGGACCCTGAAAAGGCACATCCAACCTGCAGCAGAGAGGAAGAAAGTGCGAGGAGAGAACTGGAGCATCTCCTGCCCTGAGCCGGGAGGGGTTGTTCCCTACTTGGGTCGGTGGAGGGGGTAATTAGAAGTACCTGCTGCCTTCATTGTGTCACCACTGTCAACCACGGTGACTGCCTCTCGTCACCACGGCAACAGCCTGCAGCCAGGTTTATCATCTTTCTTTCGGTGATGCCTCCCCCTCCCAGTATCCTTCACCCCCTCCTTTTCCCTGTGCCTGAGCCTGTAATTAATTTCAGCTGCTGACAAAGCCAGTCTTCACAATCTGCATCATTCAGTCAGAAGTTTCATTACTAATTAACTTCTTTCGAAGTTCAAATTTCCTAATTACAAGCGCACCCGCGCTTATGCTCTCTTTCCTTGCCCTGGCCCTTCCTTCCACTGTTCCCCCTTCCCCCAGCAATGCCTGGGGCCTTCAACAGGTTTTGGAAACTAAAAGGAGACCCAGGCATTTCTGACCAGTGTCAGCTCCTCTCTTTTGGCCACCACAAGATGCTTCAGAGGAAGGTACCAGAAAACCTGCAGCAATCCACTATGTAATAGCTTGCCCCTAAAGGGAGGTTTTTCCTTAACGCTGACAGTTCCCAGTTGATTCAAGCCCTCGAGGATAAAAGGGTCATGGCACTCATTTGAAAAAGGAAAAATAGCAAAGGAGAAAGGTTTCCTGACTCCTTTAACGATGGGATATTCTCATCATCCACAGAAGTGTCTCCTCCTTGTCTAAGTCCTGTTCAGCTCTTGGCTTCAACACTGTCTTGTGGCATCAAGATCCATATCTAGGTTAGTTATATTTTGCCTAAAACACATTTCCTTGTACTGGTTCTATAGCTGGTGCCTGCCTGTGGCAGCAACACTTTGCTGATGCATCACCTCCTTGTCCTTCCACACCCCAAGCAGAGCGGATCCAGCTGCTACCTGAAGGCAGCCACTACATCCATTGACCCTCCACCATGTCTTCCAACAGACAGGGCAATTCTGGGATGGGGAGAGACTCAAGGGGGACATGCATCACTAGCACGCACTAGGAGAGGACCGTCACCCACCCCAAACCATGTGGGATGGAGTCAGTGCTGAAAGCCAGAAGTTACTGGACAGCTAAGGACATGTGCAGGTGTTTCTGGGAGCTGGATATGTTGTGGTAGTGCTCGATAACATGACTATGCATAATGCAAGATGATGTTAGAAATGAGTGATGGGATACAGGCAAAACTTTTGGTCTCAATTCCTGAATGACAAATAGCAGAAGCAAGGTATGCTGTACTGGAGCTGTAAATAGCTTGCACCTGGAAAACTGGGTACCACTTAATGTTCTTGGGATTGGCCTCAATCTCTGCTTTTTATCACTGACAAAAATACAACAGAGCGAAACAAAACAATACTTTGGGGTCTTTTCTCCTCTTCCTCCATCATCAGCTGAAGAGTAAGAGTACACCAGGCACAAAGATCTCCCCAGTGGCGGGTGCTCCTAACAGCACAGAAAATATATAAGCTTTACAAGTGTAAGAATCCCTCAGTCTTTCCTGTTGCTATCTCCAAACTACTTCTAGGGTATGCCTTGTGCCAATTCAGGTCTTGAACATCTCAGACTTCTTTAACCTGCAGTAAGTAGAAACACCTTGGCTACAAAGCACTTACAGCAAGGGGAAAAAGCCAACCCTGTGGCGTGCCTGGTCATGGCAGCACCTGTTCCTGCCCCAAAACAGAGAAAAGAGCCTGCTACGGTAGAACAGTTCAGTGACTGAACTGGAAACATGGAGCTCCCATGCAGTGCATCCCAAACACCAGCCACCTCCACACACAACTCCTCCCCGGCCTCCCACCTCTGAGCTGGTGCCAGGCAGCACAGCTGTGGGCACTCTGGAGGTAAGACATCACATTTACATGATCACACCCCTCTGCCTTCCCTTTGGGCTCCTCTCCATCTCCCTTCTCATCCCACCATGCTTCCCCACCAGCTAAATGGCTACATCCTGTGATTCCATTTTGCAGTAACTGCATTTTCCCTCCTTTTGAAATAAGCTAAGGACAGTGCTGTGTTCCTTCCCTACTTTCCTCCCCTGCTTTGTGACCCTCCTGCAAGAAGCTGGTAGGATGCTGTAACTGCAGTAGGACAGTTAATATTTCATTTATAATGGAAGGAGTGATTTGTGTTGCGAAGGTCAGAGAAACAAGTAGCTCCAGGGAAAGAAGTGCTTATTTTCTCTCCCTCATTGCTGTTGGCTTTTGCAGATGCTCTCACAGGTGAGTCTCATTTTTCCCCCTCCCCCCAACTTTTTCCTTATCACCACTTTTTTTTTTTTTCCTCCTCTCCTATGCTGATGCATAGGAGTTTTACGGTCTTTTTCTACAAAGCAAGCTGACAGAAGCAACAGGGTTCTTCCTCTTCAGCCTCAATCTGCTAAGCTACCCCACTAGAAATCGAATGTAACACCTGATGTTCACTCAAAGGAAAATACATCTCAGAATGTGTTTGTGTTCAAATAGATCAAAACAATCAAAACATTTCTAAGAACAAAAAGCTTTAAAAATCCTGCTTTGGAAAGGCTGAAACATTTCTTCTCTGTCTTTTTTAGTGCAAAGAAATGTTTTGACGCTACAGAGAAAAGGTTGTGGTTTTTTGACCTTAGAACTCTCTTTTTTTGAGTTCTGAGTCAATGGGAAATTAAATGCCAATACCCAGCATTGCAATGCTGGGATTTTGTAGTGGCCAAGCCATAGAGGACAAGTTAGAAAGCCTTTTTACAAGCCCTCAAGGTCGACATGCTCTAGGTCTTCCCATGTCATGTAATCTCTTGTACATATTTGCTTTCATCATGTCATCATTTATACACTCTTCCCAAGACAGAGGAGCACCTGAACAGACACAGCTGACACACGCACCACTGAGGTCTTCAAGACTTTCATAATATTGATGCTAAGGAAAGGACTGCAGTGCTGCCAAACATGGCAGGACTGTTACCTTGATTTGAGAGGCACTAGGGAAGACTTACACAACTTGTGATGGTGTCACTGGGAGGCAGGACAACAAACTACAGAAGAGGGAGGCAGTGGAGAGATTTTAAATGCTTGGCAATACTTCCATGTTTCTGCCCTTTTGAAGGGACTTTCCATCAAGAACATATTTATTAGAAAAAAAACCAGACTCAGTCATATCCATATTAAATCAGATAAACACCAACAAAAAGCATCATAGGTCAGCCTTTCTGATTGGTTTAACTTCCCAGGACCGCTCAGAAAGCGGGTCTCGTGCCAGGCCGCACAGGCTCTTGGCTGCATAGCCCAAATTCAGATTTAGTTTAGAGACTAATGAGAACTAAGTCAGTTGTATCTCACACACCATATCATATCCACCTGTGGAGTTAGGTGAGAACTGAAGACTGCATTGGGAAAGTTGGTTTTTGGGGGGCTTGTTGTTTTTTTTCATTACAGAAACAAAATGAAGCAAATCTCTCATTTCTTGAAACTCCTTCCATAATGATTTATTCAGAGCTGCTAAGTGCATCCATTAAACTCTCAAGTCCAGCAAAACCAAAAATACTAGAAAGAAATTTAACCTCTGGCAGGAAAAACATACAATGGAGATTAAGAGGCTGAGAAGGAATCTGAAGAGCAAATAGACAGAGGTATTAATACAATGAGACAAGTCTCTGGATATTCCAGAAACAGGAAGCCGAGAGTGCTCTGACCTCACATAGGGCCTCCACAGGCTACACAGGGCCCCTAATGAAACGGGAGGCTGCAGAAAGCAAGCAAGGCTTCTTTGTGATGCTCTTCACAACAGTGACCATGGGAGAGCCCATCGGTCCTAAAGCCAGAGTGAGTTATGCCAAGAGTTCTGGCTGGCTGTCACACCACCTGGATGGATATACATCAGTCTTCTAAAGCAACCTGGTGTTTTCTTCAGAAAAGGTGTGCAGATCCCACTGCTAATTATTCAAATATCTCACAAATACCATGCATCTTCATCAATGCTGCTACACTGCCCTACTGTTAATGATTACCTCCTGCCTGTAGTAGCTGGGCCCCAGAGCTTCTCTACTGAAAATTGCACTGCCAAATTGCATCCAGGTTTTGGGGTGCAACAGAGCATCTGTTTAACAGCATGTAACGTTACTACAAAGCGGTTTACTATCGGAAGCATGAAAAAATATAGTATCTAGAAAAAAAACACCCCAAAAATTTTTTTTAGGTCAGATGTTATTACCCAAATTTAAACTTGAGCGGGGTATTAGAGGTAATGACTGTTCCTGAAGAAAGAGCTTTTTAATATCCTCAGATGGCTGCGACTGGGGCTGCATGCCTTACTTGCCAGCAAAGCAATACTCCACCACGCTGTGGGATCAGTTCTGGACTGACTTGAGGAATTGCACCTCCTGCTGACTCCCAAATGGTGCCTCCTGCAGCATTCTGGCTCTGCCTTGGAGATCACTATCCAAAACTGACCTGGCTTCACATTAGGAGCTTCAACAAGGTCACAGCATGAGGTGATAGGGCTGCAGCTTGGAACGTTATTATGCTATAAGACAGTTGAAAATTTTGCTCTAAAAGCTCCTAGTCAAAGCGGCAGGTTCAGCAGCTGCTTCCTGCTGCAGCTGGAGCTGTAGCGGTGACAGACATCAGGGAAGGACTACCAGAAGAAACCCCCTGAATGACAAAAGTGGGATCCAAACTGTAAAGCTCTTAGTGCTTATTGAGATTTCACTTTCCTCCTGACATCAGTGGCAAAGTAAGGATCATAGAAGAGTTAGTCTTTGTTTTTGCACTCAGTTGGACTTCTGCTCTAGAGAAGACTTGAACTTGGCAGGCCAAGGCAAGAAGGCATTTGCAGCCCAGGAGTGATTTGGATTAGTGATGTGCTCCAGAGTAACAAAATCTGAATTTGAACTGAGCAGCTGAATGCTCTGATACAGGGCTTCCATCATGCATGACCCCAGGAAGCAAGAAGACCAGTTGGGGATGCTGGTGGAGTCGCCGTTCTCAAACCAGAGCATGACCCACAGTAGGGTTTTCTTGTTGGCTTTTTATCTGATTCAACCTGGATGCAGTCAAGCTCACCTGGTGAAAATTTCCTTCCAAAGTGTAAAAACACAGTGCTTTGCACGAAAAATCAAAATCTCTCTGGCTTCTCCCTCTTTGTTTCTGTGCTTCGCTGCCCTGCCTTCCAGAAACACCAAAGTTGTCTAAATTTTCCCCAGCACCTTTCAAATTGATGTAACAGTCTTGCCATGTTTGGCAGTATGCAGTTCCTTCTTTGGCCTTCATGTTATGATAGGTTTGAATGGGGTCCTTATCTTGGGTGGGTGCACTAGACATATCTAGCAGATAAATATAGCACTATAGTATCAGGGGGTGTGTGTCTGACTAAATTTCAAGAAAGGGAGAAGGAAAGAACTAGTGATGATGGATTTGTGAGGGCAGGGAAAGCAAGAGAAGCAAAAAAAGAAAAATGGAATGCATTGCCTTTTCCCCCCTCCCTATTGCTCCTAATGTTTTCTGGTTTGCTTTTTTCTTATGCCTTGGTCTCTCTGTTTTGCTTTCCAGAGCTGTCCTTCCCCCACCCTAATTAATGGAATTAATCCTTAAATGTTTGGAATGAAACAACATGAAGAGGGCAATAAATGTTTCTTCAGGAACCAGGAACAAAGGGCCAGGTTTTGGAAAACATGCAGGCCCTTAAGCATGCACAAGGATATTTTGTGGGACCTTTTACAGCATACAGATCTCTGCCTCCCATTGATTTTGGCGAGAACGCATTCTGCCCCTCAAGCCTACCAGATAAACTGTCTGGTAGCTCACAAAAGGAAACAGGCAAAAGGAAGGTGCATGTGAAGGGGGAAAAGTTGGCTGCAAAGTGCTGAGCAGAGTCTAAAGCAAAGGAAGGTGTGGTTGACTCCTTCCATTTCCAGCACAACTTTCATCTTTCCAGTAAAGAGATGTCTTCTCATCTTCCTCTCTAGTGCTTTACAGGTGTGGGGTTTCTCCTCTTATTGCAGGTTTTAGGCTCAGCGAGCCTTGGGAAACAGTCTGTGGGGCACAAAGCAGATATTTCAATCAATCTCTTGAAACGAGCGCTGCTACATAGCTGCCTGTCACTGCTCAGGCTTGGAGGGCTGGGGGACACCTCCCCAGAACTACAGCACAGACATGTGGAGGACAGACAGACGTGGGTCCTGGATGTTGATTTTAAGGGTTGTTTTTCTCCCCTACTACTTTACAGCAAATACAAAGGGATGGTGAAAACATCTGCCTTTAAATAAAAAGCTGTTTCTCTGGAGAGGAAAACAGGTAGAAGAAACTTCACCAGCACTGAAGATCTACAACCCAGCAAACACTTGCTGTCTTCCTGTTTCTGCTCTTTTTTCTTGTACTGGTCTCTCTGTTCATCACTGTTGTCCTTCTAGTCCATCCTAGTTTTCAGATGTTACAGACAGCTTTTTCCACTCTTTGCAACTTCCCACCCATCTCTGGCAAAGGTCACACGAGTCCAAGCTGAGCTCTCAGAGACACACTACTCAAATATGTCTGAAGGGAGTTCAGGTCACCTTTGATAAAAGGCCATCTCACCTTGCAGGAATGTGGAGGTGACAATGAAAGCACAAAGGATGGATTATGGACCTTCTCACAGTTTAAAAAGGAGTATGTGTCCTTCTGTGCCAGGGCTCTGCTCTCTGCAGGTGCCAGGGCACTATCCTGTACTCCAGCACATCACTGGGTGAAGGATGCAGAAGTGAGCACCTTGCTCCTCCAGACAGCCAGCTTCCAAGGCTAACTGATCTTAGAAAGTACTCAGACTCCAGTAGCAGTCCTGAATTAGAAAGGCAGAAAGAGGGGATAAAGCCACTTTGCCTTTCTCTCTTCTTCTAGCTAGGTGATGCTTTCAGTGGATACAACATCACTGAATACGTGCTTGGTGCTTAGCTTAGCAGGCTTTTCTGACTAGTGCTTCAGTACAGAAAAGAAAGTCATGCGATGATGAAGCTTTGCAGCAAAGTAAATAAAGATTAATTCAGAAGTGTAGGGAGTGCTCAGTAAGGTCACTTAGGAGAAATTGCATACAGTCTAAGCAAAATGCAGGGCAATAACAAAAAGAGCTGGGTATGAGCTCCTGTTGTTTGTTTCATTATTAGCTGTAATTAAATAAAACTCCTCATTTTCAGAGTTTCAAGATGCCACCACCCCTTACTTTGAATGCACAGTTTTCCCTCACTGTTTTGGATTTTTTTGAAGGCTTGCAGCTAGATGCATCCCAGGCCCTTTTGCCCTGGTTCCCAGAGGGTATGCTGGAAGAACTGGCACCAATGGCCTGGAGGAAGGACTGACTGTAAATGACTGAGCCAATCTGTCTCAGCAGATAACTGCAGGCTAGGAGCTCCAGCCAGCATGCAGGCTTGCACCAGCTGCTGGAACCTCATACAGAGGACACAAATGGGCTATGGATGGCCTCCTGAAAAGGAGGCTCCTGACAGGTACGTGTGACAGAGGTATCTGTGAGGGGCAGGAGAGATGCTTATTATTTAAGCTTCTCATCTGAGGAGGAGAAGGAACCCTGTGGTGAATGAGCAGATGTGCCAGTACTCTCCTTGTACACCTCCTCTCTTTCTCTTCCTTCCCTTCTCTTACATCCTGCAACAAAGCACTCAGTAAAAATGAGATTATTTAAACTACGTTGTGCTTCCTTCAAAACACTACATAAACTTTCACTCATTTCCACAACTACGTCTTAAGGTACATAAATACTTCCCCTTTGTTACTGATCAGAAAGCAAGCAGATTAACAGCTTTTCCCAAAGTGGTCCCTGATTTGGGTTCGCCAGTGCATGAGCTTCTTAGAGCCTGGTTTTCAGGAGCATGTAATACTTGTCATTTCTAACACAACCAACAAGAATTGTGAAGCTCCAAGCCTCCGAGCATCTGGCTCCCACTGCCTCAAGTTGGATGGCCAAAGATCAGACTCCCCTTTAGAAAGAATATTACCCAGAGATCACACAGTAAGTCACTGCCTGGGACTGCATTAAAATTCAGGTGTTCCTGACGCCCAGTACATATTCACTAAACCTCTCAGCTTTCTGGCTAGCTGACAGATTGCACCATGCCAGGGAAAGGAGCCAACATGACTCATGCTCAATCACTGCGATGCCGACAGCATTGAGTGCTGTTTTAGGAGGGTTAAATGCTGTGAATGTGCAAAGCATTATCAATATTAAAATATTATTAGTATTATTTATGAGGTATCTCCACGTGTCCTAGATGACACTAGCCGAGATCAAATTCAAATTATGCAAAATGTTACATAAACATGCGGTAAAACACGCTGCCTGCTCCAAAGAGTTTTTCATCTAACCAAACAGGACAGGCTAACGAGGCATTACGATCTCTGCTTTGCACACAAGAAGCCAGAGCACAGAGAAATGAGTGGATTTACCCAAGGGCAGACAGGACACATGGGGCACAGCTGGGAACTGATCAAGAGTCTCCCAATTTGTTCTCCAGCGTCTTTGACTTAAGATCGTTCTCCATCTCAACTACAACTGCATTTGATGAGGACAGTGCCCACAGGGAGAATGGTTCTCCCATAAATCTTTCCCGAGAACAATGGAAAATGTCTGCAAGTTCCACTTTAGAGAGGCAAGTAACGTACTGCATTTAGATTACCGTAAACGTAGGGCTCCCTGCATCCATTCCAAGAGGTCTCTGGCTGTTCATGTGCACAGCACAGACAAGCTGGAGCCAGAAGACCTATGCTCCCTACCTCCACCTTCCACTGATACCTTCATTGGGATCTCAAGATAAAATTCAGTCCATAGTTATGATAGTGTAACACTAAGTCCAGTCTAATACCCATGCATCTTTCTTTTTTCCAATCTACCAAAGAATTTGCTACCTTCCAAGGGCATTCCAGGTTCCTTCGATAAAAGCGTGCTATGTGAGCACACATTATTAACACGTTTGACTGCAGAACAACCAGCTCTAAAAAAGGTGGTTCCTACACAGCAAGTTGCTAATAGCACAGGCTAGCTAAAGTCTCCATCATCAGTATGGCATAGTTCAGCTACCTCTTTGATGTCTTTCTGCCTGTTGTATTCGCCACCTCTCTTCAGATTTAGGACTAGTAGTACATTGCTATTACCACATTCATATTCCTGTGACCTATTTGCTTTCATATAGCTTCAACTTCACACTCTATTTATTCTGGAGTTTTTGACAGCCTCTGGAAATATATGCCTCTTCCTCTTATTTACAGCCTAACTTATTTTTCACTGTACAGTTTCCAGTCAGAAACTATGGATGTGCATTAATCTCCTTTCATTTTGGACATACCAGTTACAGCCTAGCTCATTGTCCCATCCTTTCCAGCCATGCCAAGTATTTCCCTTTCTCTTTTCAAAATCTTTCTTATGAGCCTATTGGGTTTGCTTTGTTTTAACTTTTAACAACCATCCCCAATTCCATGTGACTCTGCAGGAGCTGCTCCTTTATTGGATTAGTCTTCACTGTCTCACAGCCGTCCATCTTCCATCACGTTAATTACTGAGCACCAAAGGATCACTTGCATTTCCATTGTCCCACGCAGGTTTCATTGCCTTCTCCACTAGTCAGCTACCCTCAGATTCCTCCTCCCTCTCCACAGTACATACATTGTTTAAATACCGCCCACTTAACTACCTCATTTCCAGCAGCCTAATTCCCTTTTGCTTATAGCAATGAAGTGACTTTACCATAAAGATGGAATAAAGACGATTGTTTAGCCGGGATGTAGCTAGTACAAAGTGTTGGTGAGCAGAGTACAAAAACCAGCCATCTTCCCCTGCCCCAGAGGACAGGGCTCAGGTGGGGTCACAGCAGCCTGCAAAGGTCCACTGCAGGGAAGGCTGTGTCGTGATGCAGACGTTTTACCTCTGAAGCCCCCTGGATCAGTAGATCACCAAGCCAAAGAGAGACATCAAGTTATTGATAACTGCCCCAGCTCAGCAAGACGAGACATTGGCAATGGTGGGCACCAGCGACCAGATATATGTGATAAATTCCTTCTTCATGGATTAGGACAGCTGCTTTATGCCCAGTGCAGCCCTGCCAAGAGCCCATCAGGAGCAGCAGCTTCATATGCTGTTCTCTGAGATAACACACCAGCAACTACTAGACTCAGGATACCTGCAGTTAGCAGACCCATCACCTTCTGCAAATTTGTTCTCCTACCCCTTACGCATAGCGTATCCCTTTCCAAACAGATTTAGCAGTGACTTAACAAAGCTCACATCTTCTCTACACAATCTTTTCTTTCATCTGAGAATGATTCTTCCTGACCAGATACAATCAGACATAGAGCCAGCAGTGTACTAGAAAAGACTACCATAGAAGGTTTAGCTTTTGGCTTTCTTGCTAATAATCTACCCTCATATTTCAAGACTTCTTTCCTACAGATTCTTACATCGTTGATACTAAAACCTACCGTGACCACAGGCTCCTTCAGAGCTGTCTCTAATGTACTTGCATACCTCGTGGGGTTGGACACCCTTGCATCCCGTAGGCAAATTATCTTACAGGTCTCACGGCCATGACACATCCAGCTGTTTGCCTGGCAGACAACAGAATTATCTCCTCTCCCTATAATCTGTTCACACATAACATCCACTCAGCTTATGCGGCCAACGTAGCAACTATCAAACCCAAAACAGAAGCTATATGTGCTCCTCCACAAGCTGACATCTCTCAAACCCAGAATGTCACCTGGCTGGGAAAGCACCGCAGATGCAAACTGACAGTACTGAGTGCATCCTCATCATCACCATCAACAAGGTGCTACTGACCTTGATGGGAGCTCTGGAGAAGAAAGAAGAGAGTTGGAGGGAGAGCCCCCTCCTCTAGTCGCATGTCTAGTACTCTGCTGACCACATACATGTGCTTCTCCAAGCAGAAGCAGACTACAGCCCTTGGCCTGTCCCACTTCAGCTTACCTGCAGCAACTCAGCGATGACAGCACTTGACAAGGAATGTGAGAAAAATGCAGAAAAGAACAGTTTTTCTGAAGAGTGAGGAGGCAGAGAGAGGCCTGAGGGGTGAAAAGTCATCGCTGTGACCTCTGCCTGCTGCCAGGATGCACGTTGCTTCACATGTCCATTCCCATGGAACATTGTGCTGTGCAGGAAGGATGTCTATTTTGCCCTGAGTCAGGTAAGGGACCAAAACATTTTCCCTCAGGTAGCTGCAGTCACCATTTATCAGGAAGAAAAAGAAGGGATGGTCCTGCCATACAACCTCTTCAGAAGAGGAGAAAACCCCTCTTCACCATCAGTTTTCTGGAAAAGAAGTTGCCATACCTGTTCCTACAGCAGAAGGCTGAAGCAGGAGGCATCTACACCTCCACGGCATGTAAAGCACAGACTCCTCTTAGGCATTCTTTGAGCACCCACTTAGCTTCACTGCATTTAAAGAGCTTTCACGTTATTTACGACAGCAAGTGGAAGAAAAAGAAAAAGCAGAGCTTAGGTCAGGATAGTAAAGACAGATTTGGCATGCCTGGAGGAGCCAGCCGCTGAGGACCTGCAGTAAATCTTGAAAAACGAGCGCAAAAGAGCTCCCATCACTTTCCCGGAAAGAACAGCCTGTCCCTAAATCCAGCTCTGCTCCCAGCCCCTCCGCCATCAGGGAAGATGACAAATCACCAGCCAACAGCCAGGTGGCCAAGGTCCTGTGGCCCCATGGGGCGAGAGACCCTTTCCAGGCAGCGGCTGGGGGCCAGGACAGCCACCATGTGCCAGGTCTGGCGTCAGCCACACGCTCGAAGCCCTGCATGCTGTGCTGGGCTGATAAGGCAATTTTCCCCAGATACACCCCCCCTCGCTCTGTACCCTTTCCACCCACCTGCCACTAAGCCTGGGGAGGAGGGTACAGCAGAAAATCACAAATTTGCACCAATATTTTGTGCACGATGACCCCTATTATTTTTTTGTTTGTTTTGTTTAAGTCCAGCTTCGTTTCTCCAGGGTAATTAGTTCTAGTGGCCCTTCAAATGTACTTTTCAGCCTCACAGAGCCATAAATTTCCAAGTGACAATCATCACGCCAGGCTCCACTGTCACGTACAAAGTTCTTTGCTGGTCCTGTCTATCTCTCCACGCTTTAAGACCATTTCCATGAAGCCTACACACATACCCAGGCCTGATCCTTTCCTCCCCCATTAGCAGTCACGCTTCTCTCTCACACTCCTCCTTTCAGCTTCCCGGATGCT
This sequence comes from Burhinus bistriatus, assembly GCA_013397275.1. Taxonomy (NCBI): domain Eukaryota; kingdom Metazoa; phylum Chordata; class Aves; order Charadriiformes; family Burhinidae; genus Burhinus; species Burhinus bistriatus. The sequence continues at coordinate 42,437 of VYXH01001296.1, forward strand.
ACTTTACGGGGTTTTGTTTGAAGGTGTATAAAAAAGAAATGATAGACTTAGCTGGCCCTGTTACAGGCTACTGCATGACAGCTTTTCAAAGGAAGTATGCCCATGCATGTGTAACATATACAAGGATATAGGCCACATACATACGACAATCATCAGCTGATAGAGGACTTTCATTGGGAAGGCATATACGTTCAGGTATTTTGATGATTTGCCTAGTGTTTTATTTCTTCCCCTAGCGTACCCAGGCTTTTTGATGACACATTTGATGCATATGTTATTTTTAATTGGTGACGGTCCTCTATTTTAAACCAGCCTTATCTATTTGGAAACTTAATCTTTCTCTTGAGAAGGCCTTTTCTTCACATGTCTGAGAATTCCTCTACTTTTCCCAATTAACCCTAATTTAAAAGAAACAGAGCAATAAAAGAGATCATTATCCCCTGTCCTCATTGCACCGAAACCCAGCGCTCTGCAGAAGGAACTGCTGTGACCCTTTAGCACCTTCCCCTGTAACTACCACCATCGAGGTCCAAAACAAATGCACTGAAGTCAGCAAACCCCCCCAGGCCGCACAGACAAGGTCCTGAGTAAAGCAACCACCTTTCAGCCCACAGCACAGAGACAGTGAACTTGTCCAAACACAGAGAAGACCTTGACAATTTGAGGTGGGGCTGGACAACCATTTCCAGCTCCCCTTTCCAGACCCCATCACATCTTGGCCACCACATCTCTAATCTCAATAGCACATAGATTTGGGGATCCATATTTAATTTGTTGCACAATACATCAAGAGGGAGCGGTGTAGACATGCATACAACATTTGCTTGTTTGGGGGAAGAGTAGAATTAAATTATTCCCTTTTCACCCAGTCACTGTGACCACTCTGGGTCAGTTTTTCGGCTTCCTGTTTCCCATCCCAGACCACTGTCTCCACAGCCAGTTCCACCAGCAGGCTGTTAAGACACAGCACAAGACTGGGATAAAGCAATCAGGGCAGAAGGGAGCAGGAACCCACAAAACGCATGTCATTCCCAGGGAAGCAGCTAGTTTTGTATGCAACCCAAAGAGAGAGAATCACCCTTTCATAGGAAGGAGCCTCCCCCTTTCTAGCAGTGCTTCTGCTTCTCTTCTAGTTATGAAATGGCTCAAAACAATGAAGTTAAAAAAGCAGTTTAGCATTGCAGAAGTTATCGTGGGTCATCTTTTAGAAACAGAAATGGTTCTTTCCAGCCCCAGTAGAGTGAGGCTGATGGCAAATTACGCACCTGACCCTGGCAGGGACAGAAACACAGCTGCAGGAAAACAAATCTGAATTCCCCAAGCCCTTCATAATGCAGCCGCTTTCTAATGTGCTTTAGAGCATGTGGTGGTATGATGGAAAGGTTTTATTAAAACAGAACCTGCATAACTCAATTGTAAGTTTTAATCCATTCCAAATCATGTCAATAAAGCCCGTCTGCCTAATCCCCATTCTACAGCTAGAATAGCAGAGGATGGTGGCTCAGCTTGAGGAAATATAAACCAGGACAACTCCAGTGCTTACTACTTTCAGGCTTTCCAAAAGGGTCATAATATTTGTACCTGGGCAGGAATAGCCCGTAACTCCATCGGTCAGTGGAGCTCTCCACCAATTTACCTATCTCAACGCACAGTCCTGCAAACCACTACAGCACGGGAACAGACACATCCTGCTCAGCCCTTCTTGCTGGGGGTCAACCTCCAGCAGAGGGATAGAGTGGGGAACAGAAGATGGCAACTGCTTCAGCCTTGCCACTGTGACTCAACAGTACACATGGACCAAGATCACGCAGCTGCAGTCAAAAGCAGAGCTCAAATTTGTTATGGTTGATTTATTAGACCACTTGCACATACATAATCGTGTTTTCTGCAAGGCAGAGGATAGCGTTGGACATCCTCGACCTGGTTTTGAGACACACTCTGAAAACTGCACAAAAAATACCTCATAGCAGGTGTGGGATAAAGATCTCATACCCAAGGGAGCTGGGCTCCTTAGTAATGTTTAAAGGGAAGTAGGGAAGCATCCAGCACACACTATCCAGTATGGACACCAGGTGGTAAGCCTGAAAGACTTTTCTCAACTCTAATGTGGAAGACAGTGAGACACAAGGGTTTTATCAGTTACCACAGAAAAAGCTGGATGGATTTGGTATCTGTGACAGCATGATGAAGAGAGAAGCTAAAATCCAGAGCAGGGCTTGCAAGACAAAATTCAATCACTCAGCTCTGCCACTTCTGATTTCAGATTAGAACCTCCACCTCTTTCTACAGCAGCACCTCCAGCTTGCCCAACCCTATGCACAGGCTGGTGAAACATTTAATTGTGGTTATAGGTTCAAGCCTAGGAAAAAGCTCTCTATGTTCTCAGGCTCCTTTTGCTGGTGTTCTGTGGACAGGATCTCTGTTCAAACACTTCTGCTCTCTTTCTTTGCCATGAGGTTACTCTGTTTCTAGACTACATAATTATATTATGAAGGGTTATTTATGAAGGTTCTCAGCAGCAGTATCATTTATTTGAAGATTATCAAATCTAGACAAAAAAAATAAAACCACAGATCCCTATCATGTCACTGGATGTGTAGGGAGGGAGGAATTGTTTGTTTTTCACTGACCCTTTAAAACAAATGTTTTCCTGTCTGGATTAGAAAACATGCCGTGTCTGAGTAAAATTTAACTCAAATCTCCTTTCTGTTTTCTGTTGCTCTTCAAACAGGGAATTTCAGAGACTGCTTCACTGATGAGAAAAAAATGGATTTGGTTTATTTCAGGAGCGGAGGCTGTGCCTTGGTTCTCTCTGATATATGAAACATCCCTTGATTGTGCAAATGCATCCTGATGGTGTCTTTGTGTTCCTGTCACTCCTGATTTATGGGGGCCTTTTCTCCACTCCAAAGAAGAATTTGCATTTCAATTTCCATTACTTGTACCTCTTCCTGCAGCGCTCCAGCCCTGGAAGGGAGCTCGTGCTCTGCTTTCCCCCCAGCTGCCCCACATAGCATCAGCATCAGGGAGGATACGGGAGCTGGGGTTGTACAGGCACTACTCTGTGGGAACAAGCTCAAGCTGCTGAGATCTCTGGTGAAGTATTTGTTTGCTTATGCGCAACGAGGACCCTTGACACGTTTGGTCTTATTTCTCACCCCTTCGTCCATGGTGTGATGGAGAGGGAAGGCAGCAGCCCTCTGTCCTGCCTGGTTCCCAACACAGGCCCACGCTTGCTCACCTGTTCTCTGAGAAACAGCAGCCAACAAAAGAGCAAGAAGGACTTGGATATACTCAGGCTTCTCCCTGCAGGTGACACACCCCCCTGCCTTCACCATTCTTGCAGGGGTGGCAGGAAAATGAGCGGGAAGCCCTCCCTTGGGGACTCATCCCTGCCTTGTTTCCTGGAGGGTTGTCCCTGTTCTGACAACACAAGCCTGCAAGCAGACTCCTATCCAAAATCAACTTAGAGCATAGCAAATACCTTGGACAGGTGGGTTGAACAGGGGTCCGAAAGCTGCTTTCCTTCCTAGGCTTTGTCCTTACCTCTCCTGCAAACCCCGGTGGTCACAGTAAGTTCCTGTGTCAGCCCAGGCTCTGCACTCCCGGCCACACACTGCCTCTTCTCATTTGTGCAGTCTGGATGGGCTGTCACAGGCAGCCTGAGCACACTATAAACCCTCCGAACCTGCACGAGGGGTGGGCTTGGAGCCAGCAACGTGTGGGAAACCACACGGGCTGCATTGCAGACCCCACTGTCCACCTTGCAGCTAAACTTGCGCTTTGATGGATGTAGTTCATGTCTACCTATGAAACATTGCAAGCCTTGAAAGAAAAAAAATAAAGAGAAAAAGATAGCTTCAGAAACGGAGGAGGAGTTGCCAGGACACATCAAGCTTTAAAGATGCGAGTCGCAGAAATGCATTAAGGCTCGTTCTTCAGAGCTGTCAGCCCCGCAGCCGTTATCAAAACTAAACTCTGTTAAAAAAAGAGAAACAAACTGAACCTTGTTGAGCGTTTGTTTCGACATTAAGGCCATGGATTCCTAATATGTTGCTGGAAGTGAGATGTCGTGCCATGTGCTATGAGCCTGTGTCTTCTGAATTTCCAATGGCCCAAAACAATATATTCAAAAAATACATTTTGCTTCAACTTCTTTGAAGTAGATTGTTTTGACCTAAGGGTTTCGACTATCGCCCATTACCATGTTGACTTTTACATTATCATACAAAGCCAAAAGGAAACACGCTGAGCTGATTAAAACATGCACATCATTTCCAGGGGGTGGAGGGGTGACAATAAATTTATGCTGATTTCACTGAATCAGCAATTTCCAACTGAAACCAGTTCCAGGGCAAAGTTCTCCAGAAGCACCAGTGGGAACTCACATGCTGTTCCCAGTGCGCACCTGAGACACTATGCATGTACAGACAAACACCCAATTTTGATCCCTTTTCCTCCACTGAGCTCCTTTTTTTTATTTTTTTGGCTTTCAGAGGTTTGTACAGAGTGCTGAAAGCCATTATGTTAGAGAGTATCTGCCCTATTTATCCAGCTCCCAGCTGGCTGCAGAGGAGCTTTCGTCAGTGGGTCTGAACTCACGAATGCTGACACGGAGATTATCTGCCCCGTGAAGAACAGTTTAACCAGATTAATCTGTGGGAGATCTCATCAGCTTCTTCCCCGCAGAGCCCTACAGCGAAGGACTGGCATAATCTCACAGCCTATAGTGTGTGGCCCCCCCAGGAGGAAGCTATCCCATTCCCCAGGATGCCTAATCCTGTTTTCCTCCCTTGGCTTAGCCTCTTTGCAGTCCTCACCATCCCCTTCAGGGAAGGGCCAGCCTGAACGGATACGAGGGGCTGGGGTGGGTTATGTGGCAGGAGACTGCACCCTCCTTTTCCATACCCTGGAGCTGGCAGCCCAGCTCCCAGCACAGTGTACCATGCTAATAGGGACACAGAGCAAAGCCCCATAGCCCTCAGCCCCTTAAACCTAGCAGGTTTATGGAGCAGGCTGGAGTAAGGGGAATTACTGAAGGTCTTTTTCTCACCTGCTTGACTCCATCTTGCTTGCTTTCATTACAGCAGATAGAAACATAAACCAGTTAGTTGGCAAATCCAAGGCCAGAAATCACATTCCCTCAGCAACTCCCACAGTTTCAGAGGAGATGGGAGCAGGAAAGACCAATCAAGTCACATCTTACACAGACTCTTAAATAAGGGAGGAAGGTTCGACATTAGCATTTCTACTACTGGATCTTCGCCCCCCCCTTTTTACTTTCCCCCTCCCATTCAAAAGCCTGGCTTTAAACATCTCAAAATGGGCTGATTTTAAGGTGAACTAGAAATCCTGGCAATGGATGATGACTAATACACTATGAATGACAGAAACTTGGTGGAACGCTAAACAGCAAATGGGATATTATAATACCATGCTGCAAGTTATATAGAAAAGTGGGTTTAAGCCAAAGGGTTGGAGGAACAATACAGTCTTTTCAATACCTCCATGGAGTTAACTCAGAAGCCTTAAAACTCTTAAGGGGGAAAACTCTAAATGCAGAGGATCATAACATCAACTCTGCATGAATTCACAACCGCAGGAGTTGTAATACATTTATAATCCCATGCTGCACGTTTATCATTAGGGCTCTAGATAAAGACAACTGGGTGTGCAGTTTTGAAAGAAACAGTGGCCCAATTTAAAGAAAATGAAGATGGGCGAATTCACCTGTAAGCTGGCACAAAGAACACAACAGCTCCTCAGTGCTTTAAGCAATTGCTTTTTGGAACAGATAATTCGAGCACCCACAAGGAAAAGCAGCTATTCCTGACTTCATTTTCAGTAACATGCAGGAACTAATTCAAGAAGTGACAACATCCGAGCCCTTAAGTAATAGGGTTCACAACGTAATTAAGTACAATATCCTAGGAGGAGGCAGTGAATGAAGAGACACACGAGTGACACTAGATTTTAGGAAAGTGTTTAGAGCACAATGAGAGTCATTCAGAAGGACATTAGTTCAGAGTAAAGGAAGCGAGTGCTGTACAGATGGTTTGAATAATATATAAGTGATGTGGGAAGGGAGCTCTTGGTGGGGTCACAGAATCTACAGAGAATACAAGTTATTTTGGGTAGGTCAAAACAGCGTCTCAAGACCAGAGAGGACTCTTGGGTACTGGAGTGAGACTTAACCAAGCAAGGCAGATGGCCAACACAATGATAAGTGACACTGTGTCAATAAAAACAAAGTGATTATCTTAGAAAACCTGCATTAAAGCTATGCCAAGTCATCTTGCAGGATTTTGAGCAGCAGCAGCCTGTGCAAGAGAGCTGAGGTCCCCACACCCAGCTCAGGGCTCCTCGGCCAAGCACACCGCCATCAGGCAAGGTGTCCAGCTGCAAAAGGACTGGGAGGAGGAAGGCCACAGATACTAGGCAGGACTCAGGTTGTGATAGATTTTGCAGAACATGAGGAGGTTCAGAGAAAGGCAACAGAAGCGATAGACAGCCTGGCAACACTCTCCTCTGCAAGGATAGGGGAAACTTTGGGCCGGTTTCTGGTCCCTTTTACCAAGGAAACCCTCTTCCCCACTACAAGCACTAATTACATTAGCAATACACTTGATTCCTCCCAGGACTGTCAGCAAAGTGTATTACCATTTGAGATTTTTGATCTGCTATTGCATAGGTCCTACATCTGCTGTAGAGCTCACAGAAATATTTCACAACCTCTGATGCGTGAGAGTACATTTTTGGTAGCTCATTCTGGATTTAACAGCACAGTGGCTTATGATTGCAGGGTGCTGGGTAAGGCAAATCCAGACAACCCTTTTTGTCCCAAGCTCCTCTGAACAGAAAAAAATAATAGAAATGTACAAAATAACAAAAACAGCAACTGGGGAACTTCTGCGCTCCCAGCACAGGGCCAAGAGGATACACAGTGGCATTAGACAATGGCAAATCCAAACCTGGTAGATGGGAAATACCGCTTCCCCGCCACCCCCCATTTCAATATCATAGAATGGTTAGAGTTGGAAGGGACCTTAAAGATCATCTAGTTCCAACCCCCCTGCTATGGGCAGGGACACCTCCTACTAGACCAGGTTACTCAAAGCCCCATCTAACCTGGCCTTGAACACTGCCAGGGATGGGGCCTCCACAACTTCTCTCAGCAACCCGTTCCAGTGTCTCACCACCCTCAGAGTAAAGAATTTCTTCCTAATATCTAATCTAAATCTACCCTCTTTCAGTTTAAAACCATTACCCCTTGTCCTATGGTTACGCTCCCTGATAGAGCACCTCCCCATCTTTCCTGTAGGCCTCCTTTAGGTACTGGAAGACTGCTATAAGGTCTCCCCAGAGCGTTCTCTTCTCCAGCCTGAACAACCTCAACTCTCTCAGCCTGTCTTCATAGGAGAGGTGCTCCAGCACCCTAATCATCTTCTTGGTCCTCCTCTGGACTCACTCCAACAGGTCTATGTCCTTCTTATGTTGGGGGCCTCAGAGCTGGACGCAGTACTCCAGGTGGGGTCTCACCAAGGCAGAGTAGAAATATATGATTAAACAGCAGAAGTCACTGCCACAGGAAGGTAGCAAGACCACAATCCTCACATCATTCTATACAGGACCATGCAATCCATAGGAAAATAAAACCATATCCGGAGTTATCATCACTAGACACTCAAAGCCCCAGCACTTACACCAATCTTTAACCCATACACATGGAATTAATCTACACCTGCCTGCAGGAAGGTCTGGACGCCTTCTTTTAAGATGCTCCCTGCTGTGGTTAATCACCAGCAGTTATCTACTGGACCAGCCCCAGCTCAGCCATTCCTCTTTCATCTGAGCTGGATGACATTTATAATCAAGGCAATCACATTTACTGCTTGATTTTTTGAAGTGCCTAAGCATACAGCGTCATAGGCAGGCAAGGAACAGGTCTCTGAGCTGGAGCATGGAGCAAGTAAGGCATCATATGAGGGCAGCTGTGAGTCGCAGCAGATGAAGTGGGCATGAGCGTTAACATTTCTGATGCTCATTTGTGGTTTTTTTCCCCTTCCAGGATCAGTTTACTCTCATCATTTTGAGTCAGACCTTCACAGATCAAGCCAAGCAAACCCTGCTTAACACCCTATTTTCAGTTTATAAAAATAATCATTTTTATCAGTACAGCTGCTATGATTCATGCTAGTTAATGCCCCGGAAGGTAGAGACACCTTTCAGAGAGCTGTCACCTTCCACACCAGTCACTGTCGGAGAGAGGCCAGACCAGCAATTCAGACTTAGCCCAGCACTAGAAGTGCCCAACACCCTTATCCTCTTCGCATCAGCTTCTTCTGTAATATAAAGAGGCAGAGGAATGTTTGCTTAGCTCAGTGTCCAGGGAAAATGCAGCTTCAAGACCGTATTGCACTGGGATGCTGCAGTGACACAAGCCACTTTCAGGATAAGTAGATCGCTTTGCCAGCCAATTTTTTTTTTGCAATGTTTTATCTAGCTCAGTTAGCCTGAGTGCCAAATGCCCAAGCCTTCTCTGAGCTCCAAGCTCCTTTTCAGTCATGGCACTTGACCATCTTTTCTTTATGGATTGCCAGCCAATCTGAACAGTGCTCCCAATTCCTAATTAATTTGCTACTCATTTCCTTATCATTGAAAAAGCGTATGCATGCAGGATTGCAGCTTACACACGTGTATTATGAGTGGCTAGAGCACATGTCACTTCCTTTCAATGTAAAATTGGTCTAAATCTCAATGATGTCGCTTCCCGCCTGCTGCTGCTTTTCACTGCTCCCAGGATATTGTTTATTCCTTCTCACATCCCTTAGGGTATTCCTCATCTCTTGTTCCTTTTACACCACTTCCCACCCCACTGTCACAATTCCGAATTTCTTCTCCTCCATTACTCTCCTGCCACCTTGCTAGATGCCACAACTTATACCCCCTGCACATTCCCACCTTTACCCTGACATGTTCTCACTTTGCAGCCCTCCCACTTCTCAGGAAAGCAGGGAGGGGGGAAATGCCACCTCTCATTTTTATATACGGCATAGACCCAGCTTTTTTTTAGATCAGGCTCTGGCAGAGCCAGAGCACTGGAGCTGCCTGGATAGCTAATGATCTCATCTTCTGCAAACCATGAGCTTTTCTCTTGGCTCGTTCTCTTTGACCTTAGCACAGCCTTAAATATTGAGCTGCTGCATCCTCCTGGAATTCAGCATTGACATCTCTTGCTCCTGCCCAGCCTGTTGTGTGCGATGCAGCTACTCTCCCTCCTTCTGGAGGCAACTCCTTTTCTGTCGCTCTGTCTCCATACATGTTTTTGCCCACTGTGGCCTTCTGATCCCCTTTTTTAAAATGAAACTGTAAGTGGTCCCTCCTGGACTGCAGCGATACCTGGAAACTGCTGCCATTGTGGATGGGGGTACCTCCAAGCCTTTGTCACTGCCGATGACGGTACCCAGTAAAGTCTAGGACACTCTTAAGATCTGTAGGTTTTAAAAACCTACAGCTAAGGAAACATGCTAAGGCTTCCAGTCGGGATGACTGGTAATTGCCATATTGCTTCTTAATTTTGTGCTTGAGCTGATGCTTCTCTCCCTAGAAATACACAAGTCAGCAGTGACAAAGGCACACAGAGCAGCCAGGCATTTTCTCTAGGCTCTGACTAGCAGGATCCTAGCAACACAGTTTCTCCTGCATTTCAGCTGGGTTGCAAGTGTCACAGGCCATGGGGCATTCATCAGCTTAACAACTTCACAGGCACAAAGCTCTGTTGAATATTCAAAATATTTTGCCCCTTTCCTCCTCCATAAGCCTCCAGCATTTCTACAATCTTAAATCAAATTCTCTCCATCTCTAGTACAGAAACTTTTCCTGTTGTAAATTTCTTTCAGGCTCCTCCTTGACCTGTTGCTAAGTCACACAACCCGTAATTGGCACTTTTAATCTTTCCTGCTGAAAAAAAACCCTCAGTCCTTTCAGACCCTTCAGCATTGCCCTTCTTTTCTCTTCCACTGTTTTCTCTCATTTACTTCTTCCTAGAATCCCCCCAGAGCTCAGAGTACTCAATGTGCAATAACCCTAATCCCACAGGAAAAAGGAGTACAACATACCAGGCCCACAGTACGATGTCTTGCTGTACACCTAGACATCAAACTCTTTTGAGCAGGGACCATCTTCTCTGCCTGTGTTTATACAGGGTCTCCCACAATCAGTTCCTGAGCCTCCTAACACAGTAGTGAGAGCAAGGTGCTCTGAACTGCAGAATTTATGAAGCTTTTACAATTTGTGTCTCATCCCTCCAAAAACCCCCTTTTCAGGAACAGGTCTCTACCCCAGTGCTCCTGAGGGCCCCCCGCTTCCTACTTCAGAGAGAGGGTTGCAGGGGATGAGCCACAACCAAGAGGCATCATCAGTTCTGCTGCTTGTAAAATTACACTCTCCATCCTCTCTGAGTTTGCCCATCTTTCATAAACCTTGCAACACACCTCAGGTTGACCTTTCCTGCAACTCTGTGCACTCTGAATCACACTACAATGTTTTATCTCCTCCCTGTGTTCCCAACATCTTCTCAATTGTTTACCCCATCCCTAGCCTAGGTCCATTCCTTGTTCCCACCAGTGCACCCTACTCAGCACGGTATGCCTCACCAGCTTGGCAAATGACAGCAGCCACCATCGCTGCTCCTGCACTGCACAAGTGCTGGTTGGCCATCTGGCATGGCACGTTGACTGGCCAGGCAGTCACTGCCTTTCAGTGGCTGGTGGACCAAGCAGAATAGATGAGGACGTTTCTCTTTCCATCCTTCCTTCAGTGAGGGCACCAGTAGCACCACTCTCCTCCATTCACCCACCTCAGGTTATGAGATTGAAATTGGCCAACAGGTTCTTACCAGGGGCATCGATCATCTCCACTTCATTTCCTTAGGAAACGAAGCTAAAAATAACAATAGTAATAGCATTAACAGAGCAGCCCAAGACTGCACTGAACTTTTCTTCCGATACACTGATTTGTAACTTCATATCTAATTTACTTACCTTTATTACCTGTAGGACACTCTAAACGTGTGCTGCACATCTGAACAGTTTTCAGTGCATCAGATGGGAAATGTTATTTAATAGAGGAGCCATATTAATGAGCGTTACAGTTTCCCTGAGTCTCCCTTCCACTGCAACCTTTATCCACACTTTCATTTCCTCTTATCCTGACCCATTTCCCTTTTTTGCCTCAAGTCCCACTTCACTGGAACATGCCCCCAATATCACTCTCTTACTGTTCACGTCGTCCAAGGAAAAGCTATCATCTTTCTTGCACTTGAATAGCTTCATTAATCTCCAATTCATTTAAAAGAAACTAGTTTAACATTTCCACTTTTTAAAATTTCTGCTCTGGCCTCTTTTCCATCCTTTTCTGGGCTAAAACTAAAACAATACTACTGAAGATTGAGAGGCCAGGAGGAGAAGCAGCTCAGGAACAAACCAGTATGGTAAAAACCAAGAAGATGCTACTCCCAAATGTTACACCAATGACCTCTAAATGACTTGCAATATGAGACAGCTCCATCACTTAAGAAATTCAGTAACATCAACCAAATTGGGGAATTAAGAGGCCACACACTGCGTTTGGAAATCATCCCAGGAGCCAACCCAGAGACCTCTAGACAAGGGAGTTTTCAAGTTAGGCCCAGCAAATGGGATGAAATAACCTTTAAAAGCAGAGTATCTAAACATCTGGAAGAACATGGCCTGGCTGAAGAGGGAGCTCTTGCTGGGACTCAGGGAAAAAAGGAGAGTTTACCACCTTTGGAAGAAGGGGCAGGCAATGCAAGAAGAGTATAGGGATCTAGTTAGGTCACGCAGAAAAAACATCAGAAAGGCGAAAGAACAGCTAGAACTTAATCTGGCCACTGTCGTAAGAGATAACAAAAAAGGTTTTTATAAATACATTAACAACAAAAAGAGAGCCAGGGAGAATCTCCATCCCTTATTGGATGCGGAGCAGAAGATTGTCAACAAGGATGAGGAGAAGGCTGAGGTACTTAATGCCTTCTTTGCCTCAGTCTTTAATAGTAAGACCAGTCATCCTCAGGGTATTCAGCCCCCTGAGCTGGAAGACAGGGATGAAGAGCAGAATAAACCCCCTGTAATCCAAGAGGAAGCAGTTAGTGACCTGCTACTCCAACTGGACAGCCACAAGTCTATGGGCCCAGATGGGATCCACCCGAGAGTGCTGAGGGAGCTGGCGGAGGAGCTTGCCAGACCACTCTCAGTCATTTATCAGCGGTCTTGGTCAACAGGGAAGATTCCAGATGACTGGAGGCTTGCCAATGAGACACCCATCCACAAGAAGGGC
>VYXH01001296.1:55196-83536 GCA_013397275.1 Burhinus bistriatus
TCTGGAGAACATGTCTTATGAGGAGCGGCTGAAGGAATTGGGATTGTTTAGTCTGGAGAAGAGAAGGTTGAGGGGAGACCTTATTGCTCTCTGCAACTACCTGAAAGGAGGTTGTAGTGAGATGGGAGCTGATCTCTTCTCCCAATTAACTAGCAATAGGACAAGAGGAAACGGGTTCAAGTTGCGCCAGGGGAGGTTTAGTCTGGACATTAGGAAAAAATCTTTTTCACTGAAAGAGTTATCAAACATTGGAACAGGCTGCCCAGGGAGGTGGTTGAGTCACCATCCCTAGAAGTCTTTAAAAGTCATGTAGATGTGGTGCTTAGAGACATGGTTTAGTGGCAGACCTGGTAGAGTAGGGTCAATGGTTGGACTAGATGATCTTAAAGGTCTTTTCCAACCTAAACGATTCTATGGTCCTATGATTCTAACATGCTGTGACAGATTTCACATTTTGGGGGTTTTTTATACACACTGAAGAAAATCACATCTTACCACCCCCAAAATATTTTAAACCTGACAAGCTAGTGAATGAATTAAATTGGTCAATGTTTATACTTCAGCAGGACTAAAATCCTTACTATGGCAGTGAATTAATTTTGTGATGGATAGAGATTCATTTCTAGGCTGTGTCACGTTACTTAAACACACTTATTATCTGGAAATGAGAACACCCAGTGAGCGACAAAATTGCAGACAACACCAAGTTATTTGAGGTAGCCAAGACCAGAGGAACAAGGAAGAATCTGAGTGAGACCTAAACAAATAGACAATGTGATAATAAGTTATATTCAATGTTGGTAAATGCAAATAATACCTCTAAAGAGGGGAAAAATGTACATTATTCACACATCTTTCAGATTTATGAAATAACTGTCTTACCAAAGAAAGGAATTGAGATGGCAATACGAACAGCTGAATGCTGAGCTCAGCTTACTGTGCAGCTGTGGCAAAAAACCCAACCACGATGTGAGAACGCAGGAGGAACAGGATGAAGTGATACAAAGACTGTGCTGAGCCCTCTATAATTCAGGGGTGGGATCACACCCAGATTATTATACGCAGTGCTGGACACCATCTCAAAGGAAAAAAAAAAACCCACACTATAAAAGGGGAGGGTGGGTAAAAGATAGCCATGACCATGATCATACTACACAATTTAGGAGGAGATACACTGACAGCTCTTGTAGATGGAGTACCGATCTGGCCTAAGCCCATTCCCCATGTCCCTACCTTCTCCACTGCATTTCAGGCAAAACAGCCACCTGGATTTCCCCACATATCACTCCCTACAAAGGTGTTTCAGTTGTTTCAGGACTGGCCCGCAAGAATCAATCTTGCATTGAATTTAACTCCTATGAATATTAAAGCTCATAGCTGGAAACATCTCTCAGTTTTTTCAGTGGTTGATTTCCCCCTTCCCTCCACTGTTGCTATTATTGAATTCCCTACTTCTGTTATGTAAAGTAATTTGTGCTATTGTGTTCAGAGAATACGGCTAGCACAGCAGATAGCACACAAAATAAGATGATATTGTATCACTTATCTGAAAATCTGTGCTTACAGCACAGGAGAAAGGAGGAGAGAGGACGCCTGCAGAAACAGCAGGTGAGGGGTCTGCGAAGGTACCTGGACTACAGCAGCAAGGTGGGCACTGCCCCATGGCACTGCTTAGGCCACTCGACAGCAAGCAGCCCAGGGGAGATGGCACATGTGTATTGCAGATCCTTGGTCCCCACCATCCCAGGTGACGCTCACCAAGGAGCAGAGCAGACACAAGCAGCCAAAAGGGGTCTTCCATCCCTCCTCCATTCTCTTTCTACGCCAAGGGCAACAGCCTGCAGCAGAGCAGGCTCCTGGCAGCCCTCGGGGTTGCCAGCTACTGGCTCCTGATTTGTGTTTCTGAAAGAGAAGCTGTGGCAGAAATGATAAAACTCTCCTCCATTTGGACGAAGGAAAGGATTTTGTAGCACATGGGTTTGCTTTGGCTAATTAAAAGCACGAGGCCATGCAAGGAAAGCAGTGCTTTATTCGCTGAAAATAGCTGGAATTAAAACTAATCACGAGCATTTAGCACGCCACGGATAAAGATGTTTGAAAGTGTTTCTGCCAGGGGCCTGTGGGCTGCATTTACATAGCTACAGGAAAAAAGGTACACAGAGTTCCTCGCTGATGCAGCATCATGTAAACCTGTATGCTCTGCCACCCTCCTTGGGGACTTAAGAGCCTTACCAGGAGGGGACAGAGAATACCATGGCTCCAATCCTCAAGCAGCAAAGCCCAGCTCTCACCTTAACACAAAGTCACCTTGCTCCTGGATCAAGGGAGTCTCTCCACACTGTGCATTAACAGGCCAAGGAGCAGGAGACCCCCAAAGGCAGAGGGAACCACAGATCCCATCCCCTTCCCTCTGTCTCCTGCTGCAGCTCATTACTCCCTGCAGTCATGGCTCTGCTGCCAAGATATTCCTCTCTTTACACTCAGTGATGGTGCACTGGGGCTCTCTGGTCTGGAAGGTGCTACCAAAATAGCTCCACCACCCACTCAGCCAACCTTAAAAGACTCTGTAAAGCAAAGTCCATCACAGCCCTGAAGTATCTAGTGAGTATTTGCTTTGCATAATGAGGATGGACGAACTGCAAGCTCCTAAGCCAACCAACCACATCAAACAGCCACCACACAGCCAAGAGTCACCACGTACCTCATGTTGCTGAGGGAAGGTGGCCAGTTCACCCCAATCTACCTCCCACCCCAGCCTGAAGCCCCAACTTACCCAGCAGCTCTCCCATCAACCAAACCCTGCTCTCTAACACAAACATAAAATGGGCAATCACTTGAAGCACACGAACACACATACAGTTCATGGGCCACCAGCTGGCCTAGCTAATTCATTAGTTGGGCCTTTCCTTTTAATTTGTTACAACACTAAGTCCTTAGCTCCACTGGAGATTCCCCCAGATGTGGGCAGAGCACAGCTTCAGCAAATCCCATCTCCAAGCTTTGAAGGAAGGTTTTTATTCATTTTGGGTTACATCAGGATAGTACACTCTTTCCAGCTTCCTAGGAATTTCCTACATCTCCATTTTCTAGTATCCTCCTACAGACCCTAACACGAATAATTTATAACCAAATTCAAAAGAAAGGGGACTCTGCTTGCCGTTCTGAAAGGGTTCTCCCTATGAATTGTCTGTTACTCCTCTTGCTGACTTTCTACTGTAATTCTGAATATTCAAATTGCTTAGGAAATGCCTTGTAAGTCATTAATTCTTCAATTAATACTTCAGCTACTTAGACACAGCAGACATACAAGTGAATAATTCTAGCCCACAATCACAGGGTCGTATAAAACCAGCACTGAAGTAAAACAGCTTTTGAACATCTACTGCAGGTTATATTTTTGTGAACCCGTAGCTCAGCAGTCACGCCAGGCCACACAGGTGAGGACATCTGCTTGCATGAAGACAAGCTTCCATTGTGTGAACAGCAAAGGTCTGTCACGCTACACTGAGATTCAGAATTTAAAGTCCACAGGAAAGTCCAAACAGATTGCTTCAGCAGCACTTTTGCAGGCATTTTTTCTGCCCTTGACCACACTCAGAGAGGTCTAAGACTGCTGGAGGAATGAAATTATTTAAACTGACCTCCTGTGTGACAGTCAGACAATGTGACAGTTACCTTGCAAACCTAAACGCAATTCCAGTGTTTTAGTGGTACTTGGTGGCCCACGGGTCTGATTCAATGCTACTAAATGATAGATGCCAAAACTTCACTATTTCCAACTGAATGACTATGAGAAATTATTTTTGTTGGCTTTTCCCTAAAAGAGGCAAGCTTGTGCTGCTCCAAGCCGCAGATCCCTTTGTAATAGCTTCCACTCACTACCAAATCTTCCTCTTTACTGATGACAAGGTCAGCAGCTCCATCTTACCTTCAGAGCCCTTACCACCCCCCAGGAGACTGCCTCTCCCACATGCCAAATTCACAGCAGAGATGCTGAGCCATGTCCCTTCCACTCAGGACCAAGATGGGGAACAGTTAACTGTCAACCAGGGTGATCCCCACTCAGATGCCACAACTGGCCAAATCAAGCAGCGTGCTTTAAATCAAAAAAAGGTTGAGGAGTCCACGCTCTGCCCCAGCAGCATGGGTAGCTAAGAGCATATAGGGCTGTATTCACAGGACTTTAACCAGTAGGTTAAAGAAAGCGATTACTTCCCTTCATACAGTACTTGCTAGATCATATATGGATACTTGGCTCAGCTTTGGATCTGTCAGTACAAGAAAGATGTTGATAAACTGGATCAGGTTCAGTAAAGGGCTACCAAGATGCTCAGGGAGCTGAAGCACTTGCCCTGCAAGGAGGGGCTGAGGGTCTGGGGCTTGTTTAGCCTGGAGAGAAGATTTGAGGGACCTAATAGCCCTCCATCCAGTACATAAAAGGAGATGAAGCCAGGCTCTTTACTGCAGTACATGGTAGGAGAACAAGAAACAATAGTCTTCAAATGAAACAGGGGAGCAAAAGAGTTTTCCCTACGTAGATAGTGAAGTTATGGCAGACATTGCTCAGAGGAGTGGTGCAGACTCCATCCTTTGAGGTTTTCAAAGCCCAACTGGACAAAGCCCTGAGCAGCCTGGCCCAAGTTCAGCACTGACTTTGCTCTGACCAGGAGGTTGGACTCCTGAGGTCCCTTCCAGTCTGAAGGATTCAATGATTCCCCCCCCCAAAACTACAGCACCCATTTTCTCAACTTCCAGTCCCATCCAGGCATTCAAGTACAGCGGACATCTCGGGTAACGGAATACAATGGGATGGCTTTGAAAAACTAAACCTGTTCCTTAATCACAAAAAAATCAATACAAATATCCAAGGGAATCTTCCCTCCCTTCATCCTTCATGCAGGCAACGTCCCTCTGCCCTCCACACAGAGCGACCTTTCCTGAGGACGGATGCTCCTTTTGCTCTTTCACTCTCGTTTATTAGGTTACAGCTCTACCGCTACCCTTACTCTAGGATCTGGCAGCCTTGTTCTCTTGCCAGAGAAGGAAGAAGTTTCTCTGCTGTGACATGAAGAGATGTCACTTCTGTATTCCTGTCATTTTCCCCAGATGCACATCACTCTCCCAGTCTCCAAGGGAATATGTGCATATTCACACAAAGTTGGAAACGAATATGCCTGGATCAGCCCCCAGACCGGGCATGCATACACAGCCTTGTGCTAACACACCCACCCACTCAAAGATTAACTAAATTTTGACCTGATTGCATCCAATTAACCTGAATTTCTCACTTTCTTGCAAAGCAGTTCCCTTCACAAGCCCATTGGCCTTTACCTTGTGGCTATATTATAAGTATGATGCTCCAGAAAAATTGAACGGGAGAGGAAAGCAAGGGTATGGACGGAAAAAAAAGCCACATGAGACAACAGTGTAAGAAAAAGACAAGGGAGCAGGAAATTATCAGGCGTATTAGTTTCTTACCCAATGTAATTTTGCTAAAACAACCATTTGTTTGTTTCATGCCTCGCCTCTGTCTGCTTGTAAATTCAGCGATGGGACAGGTATTTCACCTTTTGACACATCAGGAAAGCACCTCCTGTTCTGCAGGTGCCTGCTGGAGCAAAGCACTTGGGCACTGGCTTTAGGCTAGCCACGTGCTAGGGGAGACACTGCAATCCCAGAGATGAGAGCAATGCAACAAGAGGAAAATAAAGCAACAGAGGGAGTTAATGGGAGGAAAAAGAAATAAAATAAGCAGGAAGATGTGCAAATAAAGCGAAAGAGAAAAAAAAAATTAAGAAGATAAATTAAAGCTAAGTAAGACAGAAGCAAAAGAAGAGCGTAGGGCTGGTGAAAGGTGTGTGTGGGGTGCAGTGGATGGAAGAAAAATTATATTGAAATATATTTGGATCAAGAGAAAAAGGCCCCAGTCCAGGGGAAAAAACAAACAAACCAACCAACCAAAAAAACCCCCACACCCCTCAAACAACACAGAGCTAGTTAGAAGAGATAAAGCTACAGTCAACACAGACTGAGTTCCTGCAGCCCACCACTCCCCAGTGCTCCCTGGGCTGAGCCACCAGTCTCCTTCACTGCAGGTTCAAGTCTGGCACAGCAGATCCAGCCTCAGCTGGGGACATCACGCCCAGTATACTTCCAATAAATAGTTATGGTGACATTGCAGAGAGAACAGGGGCAGATGCAGATGGAAACAGAGAAAACCAGAAATGGGATTAAATGAGACCAAGCCCATTTGTCAAACAAAGCAGGAGAAAGAAACAGGGACTTATTTTTGGACAGTGCTTTTGAAGTGAGTAACCCTGCCCCCTCCTGCTTGGTCCTGTAACCCACCTCCCTCCCTCAGTTCACTGCTCTATTTTGGGTTTAATTATACACCGTGTACAGGGACTGGAACACACCAAGATCTTCCCTGGTGCAGAATTTAAACTCTTCTGTTTTGCCTTTTCGCCTTTTCATTTCACGCGTAGACTTATTAAAAAAAAGAAGAAAAAGAGAAAATCATTCTTTTGTTTCTCAGATGAACAGGAACACCATTTGTTTTTTCCCCCCTTCAATCAGGCTCATTCTCTGTGCCCCGGTGCTGAGGCAGCTCTGTCAATTATGAGCAAAGGTTTTACGGGGCCATTTCTTTCCTCCTTTCAAAAGAAGGAGACAGCCTGAAAGGGGAAAAATGCAAAAAAACCTGCAAAATAAAATAAGGGGGGCACAAAGAGAGAAAGGGGGAGAGGACGTATTTATTTTTCCTGTAAGAAAGCAAATGCCCTCACCCAAATACAGGAAACTATTTCCACTGCTCTGTCCCCTTTGGGCAGGTCACCCCTAAATACCATTGTATGCTACCTGGCAAGATCAGGTAGTCACACTCGGTGCAACAGCAAGGTGTGCCAGGTCTGGTGCACATCCTTGGCCACTAAGGTGGGAGATGACAGCGGGGAGAGACCTGCAGCCAGCAACAGACCGGCGGTGAGGACTGGGCAGAGGTGACATGGGGCTGGAAGAGCCCCTGTCCCACATGGAGACCATCTGGCATCCAGAGATCAACACCCTCCCTGCAGCCCTGGGCTGCCACCCCTGCAACAGGCACACCTGACCCAAAGAAGGGAGAGCACCAATTTTGGGGACAACACGTAACGAAGACTATGTGCAGGCTAAAACAAAACAGCTCCTCCTAGGCCACAGGTGATAAGCGCCAGGAGCCCACACAAGGTTAAAAGGAAGGTGCCACCTCTGCAAAAAGCTGTGCTGATGGCACCCAGACTCGCTGTTTCTAGACACTTCACAAAGCAAAGCCTTCCTCTGCCCAGCCAGCCAGCTCTGAAATGTTCCTCTGCTGCCTGAGAGCACGCAATTAGCGCTACAAATTGTTTGCACAATTGCAGTGCTTACGTGCCCTGGTCTGGTCAGGACCCATATGCCAGGTGCTGCACAGACAAAGCAAAAAGGCAGCGAGACGATTTCTTCCCTCCACCCCAGACCACCAAGGGAATCATGGCGATGGTTGTGAGGCAGCGATACAAAATTAGGATGGAGGGGGGTGGCTCTTCCTCTGCAGCCTCTCAGGGCAGGCAATGCAATTCCTCCTTGCAGGGGGCTCCCGGCATAGCAGGCACTCAGGGCTTTTAGATGAAGGGGAGGATGACAGAAAAACAAGGCACAGGGCTGAGATGGATGCTGAGGCAATGAGCCTCTTCTGTGCAGAGAGTTACCAACATGGGACCTTTCTTCTTTATTCTTCATCAATGGAAAGATGAATCAGTAGATGCATATGACAAACTTCAAGCTCAAATATGTCAGTCTGAGGAAATATGCTTCTTTCATGAAAAGATGAGGCTCATACACGGAATAAAAAAGGACTGAGCAAGTCACAGACTCATGTGCGAAGCTGATTTAACCTTAACCCAAGCCACAGAGATTTTTCAAATTCTGTGAAATGCAAATTTAGACTTGAGACAGCAGAAGCAGCTGTTCCAGGTGACATTATTCAAAAACAGAAATCCCAAGAGCTGAAAGATGCAGAAAACTAAAGCAACAATCACAGATCTTCAGACCAAAAGTACAAAGGGCCAACTCTACACCCTGTCACAGTCAAGAAAAATCCTCTGGTGCCTCCCCTGCAGCTGCACCAAGCCTTACACAAACAGGAAAATAAGAGCCACAACACACTCAGCATTTGGTCGATTATGTCATCAGTGCTTACACACAAGAAATGCTTTTTAAGACTGATATCGCAGCTATAGCCAAAGCCTCTTGCACGCTTGGGCAGCACCAGGGCAATGATACATGTATTTTTGGTAGCTGCAGCGACCACAGTACAAACTGCTTCAGCTTTGCAGATACAGCTGAATAGAGACAGAGTTCTATCTTTTTATGCCAGGCACTGGTGCTCTGGGCAGCGCTAATCCAGGAAAATAAGTAAGCATAGCTAAGGAAAACGCACAGAAATCTAAGGTGAGGCATGCTGCTTATTCAGGACTTGAAGTACAAGGGCAAATAACTATTTCCACCCTGCTCAAAAAGAAAAAACACGATAGTGGCACTTAGTGACAACTTTCCGTACAGCGCATGCAGATTAAGGTATCGTAGCTGAAAGCCTGCCTCACTGCAATGCCAGACACGAGGAGGTCAGCTGCAGGTGTCTTCCAGTACAGCATGGCTGTCTCCAAGGCCCTGCAGAGAAACACAGGGCTCCTCCGTTGAGTCGCCCTCCCATCGTGAGCTGCATTAAGATGGAGGGTAATCACTGCTGAGTCATTCAGATGGGACAGGAAAATAATCTCCAAACAAGAGGAAGAGGAGATGGAAGCAACCTTCAGTCTGGAGGTCAGCTATAGGATGCTTTTCAGAGGCGGAGCACCCAGGAAAAACGTTTGTAAAAATAATTTAAAAAAAAAATATCATCGCCATTGGGGGCAAATATTCATCTTCCAAACTGCACGGGCTGCCAAGGGGGGAGGATTTCCCTCCGTTGGCCAGACTCCACATTAATGCAGACGAGAGGCAGGCTCCCAAGGCACAGGCAGGGGCCTTGCAGGGAGCCAGGTCTCTCTTGCATGCACGTGTCCCAAGGCGGAACAGCTACATGGAGTCCCTGATGTCTGATACCGGGTGAATGCAAACAACAGGATTTCTGCTGCAGAGGCCTTTGTATGGTCTTTGAAGTTTATGTGGCCTTCTTGCAACAGCTTTACTTTGAGACCTCTACTCCTCTGTCAAAAGGGACTGAATTAGGACCAAGGGGGTCAGGAGATGGATGGTGTAGACATCTACGCTCTTTCCTTGAGGAAACAGAGCTAAAAAATCCAATTTCTCCTAATATGCAAAAACTGTAATAGCGTAGAAAGTCTGGAGAGTTGTATAAAAAGGAAAGCTTCCTATGAAGTCAGAGTCTGTGACTGTTGCTGAAAGGCCATATTAAGTATGGCTATCCAGTGATTCATGGGATTTACGTAAAGCCATGTGAACACTGTCTGAGAAAGCCCACTGCTGAAGACAAAGCCAAGTTCCCAAAAGGCACAGGAGATTATAAATGTAAGTACATACAAGCATTTTGGCAAAAACCAAGGGTTAAGCTTAAATTAGTGACAGTGCGCACATTGTTCAGATGTCATCTAAGAGCTCTCTACCTGGTTTTAAATCTTCTCTTCAGGTCTTGCAAAGACTAACCACTTAGATCATTACAGAATTACAAAATCGTGCATTTTAATTATTAAATAATGCATTTCTAATTAGGGTAAGCCATTAAAGGAACAATTAGAGAACAGGGCCTAATTCTCCTCTGTGTTATTCCACTTTTGTAAGGTTCTGCCATGAATAAAATGACATAACAAGTGGTGAAGAGTATACTACAGACAAGCTTTACTGCAAATACACGTGCATTACCTAGTAAATGTATTAAAAGCATGATTATAGTAGAGAAAAGCATCTGTGCTCCATAGCTGAGATTCCTGAGATGAAGCAGCTTTCAGCAAACCACCCAACAACACAACTCAGAACCATAATACAGGTTTCCCAAGACAAGTTTCCTGCTGATTTTTAAAATCAATCAATCCCACCTTTTGAGATAAGAGTCATAGACTTTAAAATATTCTGCCATGGTAAGAAATCTCACTGGCTTTGGTTTATCATACTTCACTTATCCATTTATCTTCAAACTACAGGGTGGCGAAATTCTCTGATCCCAAGAGGTGTTGGACCTTCACTTGCAGGGGGGAGGATTTTGGGGAAAAGCCGGATCAACATTCACATGTCTCATTAAATGCAGAGAACCTCAGCATGCTGGGGTGTGTGCTTTTGTGCTGTAATATTCACATACAGACATTTAAGTCTTGCACTGTGTTCAACTCAAGTAACCCACATATGAAATCCATAAGATATGGGGTGATCACAACTGTGTTCAGCCATGCAAAAAACGAAGTGAAAAAATGCATCTTCCACAGGATAAATTTGTGTACAGCGTATTCATGCATGCATGAAAGCAATCATATTTCGTGGTTGCATGTGTGCAGAAAACTGATACAAATGGACGTATATTTATATGCAAAGCTTTACAGCATACATTTCATATCTGCCAGAGAGTAAAGATCCAGCAGTACCATGGTTCAGAAAACAATATGGACATTTGTTAGTGTTCTTCTCTGCCAGGCAAACAGTTCATCTGCACAGAAATCACATTTCAGGAACTAGCTAAGGATGATTTCACACACACATAAGCTCCTGATGAAATCCAGGCAGATACCACAGAGGAGGTTTCCTCACCCATGTCCACCTAGGATCCAAGCAGCAGCCAAGCTCTGGGTCATCCCCCTTTTATGGGGAACTTGACTTGCACTGAAGGAAGGTGGCTTAAAAAAATGAACGAAATAAAAGCTATGGAGGAAATAGCCACATCAGAACCTAAGTGGAACTACAAGGATTTGTGAGCACGATAAAGCTTGAACAAAAAGCATTGCGAATCTACTATTAGGCAGTAAAACCACTTCAGGAAAGTGCTGGAACATGGCTTGCCTCCAGCAGCTGGTTTTGAGGGGTGTAAAGAGGTACTGGAACAGTTAAACACACTGACCAACAGGCCAATTTTATACTGTCATTTAAATACATCAGCTGAAACATCAATGTTTCCCCCCCCGCAAAGAAAAGCATAGAAGGCTTTTTGCCCCTTCAAGAGCAGCAGCCAGTTGCCTTTGGATTGCAGCCTCTACATGGAGCTAACAGAAGCCACATCCAGGTGTTTTGCTATCTTGCTTTCAAACACAGTATTGTATAGGAGAGAGAAAGATTTAACTGGCTGAAAACCTTTTGAAAGGTTGTATGCCCTTTAGCTTGGTTTATTTTATGCCTACCTTTTAATACAGAATAATAAATTCCCCAATATAAAATTACAATCTCATAAATATCAAACAGATGGCTGCGGGCTCCTCTTAAGAGCGTGCTTTGGAGCAGCACCTAGACTACAATATACGACGCCAAAACTGAAAAGATAATGGAGCTTGTTTCACCTGCAGTTCAATAAATCCACTTTGCACTTCTAAAAATGACTATTGTTGTGGTGCGAGGGGGGCAGCAAAAATCGCCCTTTATTTCCAGGTGGCATACAAACTGAAAAGAGAACCAAGCACACCCATAGCCACATCAGCGTTGCTTCAGAGCGACATCCCTGAATACGCAGGTCACCAGGACCAGCTTCTCCCAGAGGCAGAGGGAGAACGCAGAGGTTACTTGGGCAGCCGCTCTCCGTTTCCACAGCGATACTTGGACTTACCTTTCTCATGCGAGGGTTGCAACTGGCAATCTCAGCTTTCATTAGAAAACTTGTTACCTGAAAGCAAGTTCCCCCTCTATGCAATTTCAGTGAAAAGTCATGAAAACTGGCACCGTTGTAGCAAAGGAACAAGAATTGCACCTGCACTCTCCCAAGCATAAGGTGGTTTTTAAGGCAGCGTCTCCTGTGTGGAGCAACATGAGTGCATTACACTTTTCTCGGAGTGGGCAGCACTCGCGTAAGCACATTTTAACAGCTTTGGGAGGACCAAAGCCTGCTGCGGCCTTGTTCTCACTCAGCTCTGAGAAGTTTCACACAAAAGCAATGTCCACACAGTGTCTGGCAAGCAAGGCACACACCCTGCTTGCGCTCAGAACCGGCGGGAAGCTGTGACCACATCAGCACGGCACTGAGCCCAGCATAACACACCCTGCCCTCAACACCATTCCTTGCTTTATTTGAGTGCCACAAGAAACCGCATGGCTTTGACTTTGCTCACACCGGGCCAGTTCAGAGCGCAGGCGCGCAGAATTTGTGCCTACCTCCGAACAATAGTACAGACATAGCCTTAGCAAAGCAGCTGTCTCTCCGCATCCAAACGTGCAGCATTTCAACTTGAACGACACAGAGACGCCCGATCTTGCACAATCTGCAATTAGCATTTTCACAAAGATGGCTCGCAGCAGAAGCAAATTGGGGTGGCATTGGCCACTGAAGGAAGAAAACAGTGAGGGGAATGTTCTGTTAAATGGAGCAAGACAGATTGCTCTAGCAACATCTAGAAAGAAAAAAAAAAAAATACCCACTTGTTTAAATGCATAGCAGTCACTCTTGTCTTGGAAAAATGCAGGTAACAAAGTTACTTAATTCTGCAATGGGGAGAAAAGCTCAAACAGCAAACTAGATAGTTTGCTGCAAATAGAAACACAGGAGTCCAATTCTCAGCTGGGAAGTTTTAGAACTTCACTAAAACGCACTAATTTCATCCTTTTACCTCCTCATCAAGATGCACACAGAGAACCAGACGTCCCATCGGACAGCAAATATGTATGTCTAAAAAGAAGCTAAAATTGACAATAAAAAGCTACATCTATCTCGGCTGGATCTTAGAAACGCACCAATGGAAGAATTAGATTTCCTATCACAGATGCCAATAAGTAGACAAACAAG
Organism: Burhinus bistriatus; assembly: GCA_013397275.1. NCBI lineage: Eukaryota > Metazoa > Chordata > Aves > Charadriiformes > Burhinidae > Burhinus > Burhinus bistriatus. The sequence goes on from VYXH01001296.1 coordinate 68,143, forward strand.
GACTTTTTCCCCACAAGACATCCGTTATCCAAATCTAAGCAAACACCAGACTTGCAAATACAGCTGGGAGAGGGGCAAAATAAACCAAAACTTTACTATGACATATAAAACCATCATTTAAACAATCAACCAGTATGGCTGAGATCAAACAATGACAGCTGGAAGTCAAAAAGTAAAGCTGCTAGCCCTGCAACAGCGATACAATTATGTACCGCAGAGTGCAGCAGGTCAGAAAAATGTTTCCTCGCCTCCCCAGAGAAAAACTGTACTTTTTGGTGTTAAATCAAAATATTTATTACAGCAAGAAAGATGAACTGTTTGGATTCCGAAATGCTGCTCCGTGGGACTCTTAGCCACTCGCTCGGCATCCAAACTTTTCTCTCTGCATTGGGCTCTCTGTTCATATCCCTTTTGTAAAGCAGGGCAGCTATTTTGGCAATGAGGAACAGCAAATCCCAACAGCCAGGCAGCTATAATACTTCGTAAGAAAAGGTGTCTGGCTGATGCCATTCCCTGCAGCTGACCTGCTCTGTTATAATGAGCCAGAACACACTCCAGAACCTGGATACTCGGGGCTTAGAGCAAGCATCACAGGCCCTACGGCGTTACGCTTGTTGCCCCAAATAATCCTTTTCTGTGAAAATTAGACATTTTCCATGGCAAAGCTTCCATGAAATTGAAAAAAAACAACTTTCTATTGAAAGACGGTTGTGATGTGAAGCTCAGTGGAGGAGATCAAAATACAAAGGTACAACACAGTAAATAACTAATATTTATCTGAAATACCCAAGACAAAGCAGGCAGAAGTTCAAACAGGAAGGTAGACCAAAATGGGGTACCCTCAGAGGAACTGTATTTCCCATATTCTCATATTTCCCAAATGTGTTTTTCCCAAATACAGGGGGTTTTTTTAGCATTTCCCAAATGCTTTTCCCATGGCCCATATTTCCCTGCTTGAAAACTGGCAAGAGTTTAACATAGGTGTTTGGCTCCAAAACAAATAATTGATGGATGCTCCCACCAGGTGCCAAGGCAAGATCCCACTGATCAGCTGCCCCTGAGGGTGCTACAGCCCCCAGTCCCATTGAAATCCAGCAAGAGCTACACAAGCCAAGGGTGTCACTCCAGTGCAAGCTGAGGGAACAGCCACCATAGCATCACCTGGAGCAAATCACTACCGTGATCCCAATGTGGTGTGAAGCATCAGGACCTGTGTCCTGACCCCCACACTGCCCCTGGTCCTTGCTCCCCTGGGAATGGCTTTTACTACCATGAGAAGGGCATGTTGGTAAGACCTTCTTCCAACTTTGACTGTTGGGCAAGCCATCTACTCCAGAAGCCTCAACCAAAGGTATTTGGATTTCCCTGCTCTACTCTATAGTTTTGGTGGAAAAAGAAATCAAATTAGTAAGTTTCCCATATGGTCACTCTCCTGTGCCAGCACACATGGACTAGCCCACCCAACACATCCTGTTCTCTCCTGACAGCACGGTGCAATTGCACCATCTGAAAACCCATTCAATGGTGGCCCACGGGGACTTTCTTCCAGGGGCTGTTGCTGTCACCCTGGGGTCAGAAAAGAGCTGAGCACAGGAAGTGTCTGTCCAGAGGCTCGGAGCTGCAGGCAAAATAAGTCACTTTAAACAGGTGGTCACTAATTCGGTTATTTTCATTACACGCTACAAACCAGAAATCCCAAGTCCAGCTTCAGGGATGACTGACAGCTCACTTCTGCCACTGAAGGCTCTACATTTTGAACACAGGAAGTGCTACACTCTGCAGGCTCTGAAAAATACTAGTCCCAGATATCTCTAATTAGGATTTCAAAAATCATTGGATGCTTCTGATTTCCATCTGTGCCCACTGCCATCCCCTCTGTATAAGCAGAGAGCACAGAGCAGCCCTTTCCTCTCAGGGGTGTTGTAAAGATAAATTAATGTTTGTGAAGCACTTGGGTTCTATAGTGATGAGCACTCAGATACTACCCTGATAAAAAAAGACTATGAGGAAATCAATAATCTCGTCTTCAGAGCAGGACTTAAACAGTGTGTTGTCAATAAGGCCTAGAGGCACGCATCGAACAAACACAGGAAAACAAAGTGTAATCTGGCTGCTCATTAAGTGAGCACCATCCTTTGGGCACCAGACAGAGGTAGGAGACCTACAGGAAACACTATGGTCTTTGAACACAAAAGGAAAGGCGCTGACCAAGCTATTTCTGCACTTTTGAACAGTGGAGCACTTGGTTTTGCAACAGTTCCTTATGTTTCCATCCTCCCTTTTATCCCAGCTTCTTCCATTACTCAAGGAGGCCTTAATTAACCATCACAGTGGGTAGCGGAGGGTGATTATCCTTGTTTTCAGGTGAGCAAGTAGTACAGAGGAGTCCAGCGACATACCTAAGGTTAACCTCAGAGGGAAGTAAGGGGAGAACTTGGATGACTTCAGCCTTAAACTTTCGCTGCGGGACAGCTCATCCACTAGCCAGGTCCCTGACTAAAAGACCATGCTTACGCATAGAAAAGCTGGAACAATGATGCTTTCTGCATCCTGATGTAGGCAAAAAAGGGGAAATGCTGAAACATTCATACTGACATATTCTAGTAATATTTGTAAAAGGGTGAACAGCTGAGCACTGAAAATTATTTTCTTGCTATGAAAAACCATCCTCACACATTTTTAAGTGGCATTTCCAGACGAAACTGAGTCCATAGGTCCAATTCCCAATTCCAGTAGACACAGAATTTAGCACTGTGACTCTTGCCTGAGCTGAATGGGCAAACCTGGAAAGTTTTGCTCCCCAGGAACAGAGGCCCAGGTCTTACTGGGCTGCCATTGCTTCAGCCACAATAGTTTTTTATATCATGAATAAAATTAGGAAAAAAAAAAAAAAACCAAATACAAAAACAAACCAGGAAAGGATGCTTCCCTTGACCCTAGGGTTAAGGAGCAGATGCTATCAATGGGGCTAAAGCATACCCAGTCTGTGCGCTATGAGATAGCTATTCACCAAGGAGAAGAGCAAATTAGAAGGAAAGTGCCAAGAACAGCCACCGTGCCTTGGATTAATGACAAGAAACAACATCTTTATGTAATAAGATCCAGTGCGTCTAGCACTGTAAACTGCAAGGAAAAATTGAAACATGTACAAAAAAGCTGAAACATTTCCAATTTTGCTCTCGTTTTTTCAAGCCTTGAGCACACTGGGACACCTCTTCCTGCCAAGGCAAAGAATAGAGAGGATCTGGGGAGCGAAGGCAGAGAAAAGGCAGCGGCAGGAAGAGCTCAGGAGTCAGAGAGAGTTCCTCATGTCCCTACGCCTGAGGAGGAGCTGCATGTTCACACACACACGTTGCTCCACTGACAGCCCCGTCACCTACTGGGAACCTGTACCAGGGAACAAAGCACCCGACTGCCAGCGCTCAAAACAACCAGTCTCATCCCTGATGAGAGCACCATAAGAGGACAGGCTGCCATTACTGATGTGCTCAGAGAGCTGGTGTAATACAGCTATTAGCAGTCCGTAAGAGCAGAGCTGCCTGCTGCGAAGCAGGAGGAGGACAATCAAACGATACACGTCCAGCACGGGTAATGGCAGATACCTCCCACACGCACACCCTGATTCAGATTCCCCTCATGTCACTTCAGCCAGCAGGCAGGGAGTCCATGGGAAGGTAGGGATGCAGTTTAAACTAGTAAATCAGGCTCCCTTTCTAGTCATTGATGGGGGACAGGCACCTCCACAAGCCATCCAGCCCACCTGCCTTGGACGTCAACAACTAGCCAGCTTGCTTAGAGAAAAGACTTGTCTTCTAGACAGCTCCCCTTCACATCTCATCCCCCCGAGACAGGCCTGTCTGAATTTGAGACGTCAACTCTCAGCCAAATAAACCCACTCCCAGGGGAGCAGGCTCCCGCTGAAGTGACTCAGGTCTATCAGCACAGTACTCATCCTGAGCTCAAAAGCCACTGCAATGCCCAGGTGCTGAGGACACCCTCACTATTGACCCTGCAGCTGCTCCACTATGAGGTTGCAGCCCATCACAACTCCTTTTCCATACAAGCAGGTCTTGTTAGCAGTTCTCCGGGTGGTGCCCATGCAGAGGGAGTCCCCTCAGCCCTGTGCAGGCTACAGGCATCTGGGGTGCTCTGACTGCTCTCTGCCCCTCAGGTGAGGATGGCTGCTCAGACAGGCCAATGCTGCTGAAGGTGGATGGAAAACCATCCTGCAGAGCAGCACCATCAGCTGCCCTCCTGACAACTTCACATTCTTCTGGTCAGTTCCCTGTGACTCCACTTTGGAAATATGGTTTTGTCCCCAGGCCCTGGCCGGCTTTAACCTCTGCTTATTGCAGGCTGCCTTAACTTCTGCTCTCATCATCAAGCACTCTCTCCGTCTCACACACTGTATTTCCCTGTCCCTTGGCTGCCACTCAAACTGTCCTTGCGCACCAGGACCTGGAAGAGAGGAGATGCCTGGGGAGAGCCAGTGCAGGAGGGAGAGGGTCCCCACTGCAACACCGCTGGGCATCACCTGCCGCATTGTGGGGCAGCTGCTGACCCCCATAAATTCCCTCCTTGCATGAATGTAGAGTGAAGGCTTTCGCGGCTGGTTTGTCTACACCACAAAAGGTCAGCGCTGACTTAAGCTACATAGGGAGCTTGGAGGGGTCAGTTCACAACCCAGTGGACACCAGATCTCCAGGGCACCACAGCCACACTCTGTATACATTGCATCCCTTTCCCATATCCACCAGAGTGTTTCCTCACCACTGCTCCAAGGAAAAGCAGAAATGTCAACCGAGGTTGCAATGCACGAGTGAGGGGTGGGGGGAAAAAAACCAAGCAAACAAACAAAAAAAAACCCCAAAACCCAAACCAACAGGTAAAGGAGTCACTGAGAACAGTAAGAGACAGAGGAGAGAGCACCCTGGGGAGGTGATGTGAAGAGATTAGAGAGACAGATACAGACATACTTAATAAAGTAAGAGCTATCAAGGTGATAAACATTAGATAAGGACCAAGGTTCCTACAACATAAAACAGATGGAGAGAATGATTTGGGGAGAGGGCAAATATGTTTATATACCACTACAAGACAGAGACTTTAAAGCAACGTTGTATGTACAACTGAGAGCTCTACCTACAAGCCTCCCTCCCTGAGGAACACGATTTTCATCCCTCCTCCTCTTCTAATCAGGGCTCTTTCACATTGTCTCGTCTTGCCTTCTGCCCAGACAGAGATAATCCACAAGGGAGAGCTCAGAGGGAGGCTAATAAAAATAAAATAAAAAAAAAAAAATCCATGGTGTTCCTACCCCACTGCCCATCAGGCGGCGCCACCCACTGGCAAGTGAACCATCTTCCAAAATCCCCCCTGGGTTCCTATCTTCCTCTGCCCTATTGAACAGTCATTTTCACCCTCTGAAATTTAGCCCAGCAGAGAGAATAATTTTTACAAGTTGTCATTTTCTTTAAGCAACGTTTTAGTCAAATTAGACACTTTATCCAATTTGAATAAATCTCTCCCTTCAACATCTGTCCTACCCCCCACCATAAATTCGCTCCAAAGATTGTTTACATCAGCCATATCCATATGTTTTTTGCATTTTCCCTTTCTAGCTATTTAGGCACATAGGCTGCTTCTATTAAGAAGGTGGACCAGGTTCACTGATGATCCACTCCTCTAAAGCCTTGGTCATCTTTCTCTCTATTAGCATTAGGCTGCGTTACGGTCATTGTAACACCTGTAAGCAAGCACCAGCCCCCAGGGGTTGAAAGCAGACTTTACCCAGGCAAACAGCAGCATTTTCTCATCCCTTTCATTAAGAAGTTATTAAGTAACCACTCCTGCACAACACTCAGTCCTTTACAAGGCTGTTTTTTGGATGCCCATCCAAGCCTGTGTTCATTCACCCCTACCCCTCCCTTCCAGGTCACCATCCTTCAGACTACTTCATTCTTGCAGTGTCTCATTAAGTGTAGTCCTGGAAATTAAGCATGGCTTTAGAAAATTGATTAGTAGATCTTAAAACCACAAACTGTGCCAAGTCTAAAGAAAAGGGCACAAGAACAGTACCCAAAGCTAACCCCATTATAAAACAAAGAGACCTTGGGTTGTGAGGGTAGGAGTCGTCATTTGTAGAAAACAACACTTAACTAATTCTGACTATGATTTGACAAGAAAAAACAGAAGAACTAAGAAGTGTTTCTCACACACAGACACCCAGCAAACAGCAGAAACAAAACCAGTTCCCTTTGAATCACCTGCATCTCTTGCTGACAAATACTGGTGTTATGACTAAAGCAGAACTTCTCAGCCTGTGGGAGCTTGAGCTGTTGTGAGAGTACAGAAAGCACTGCAGATCTGGTGTAAAGCCACAAACGGGATGTGCAAGAGTAATGCAACAGGTCCAGGCCTTTGTGCAACGAAAGAAAAACTTCTGTCCAGCCAGTAGGTTCCTATAGGAGCCTCTGGCTGCTGAATTGCCTGTGCATTTGATTGCTGTGCTACAGGTTTGTCCTCAAATGAACTTCAAGACATGGCTGAGCCTCCGACTAGTCAGTAAGTTGGACGAGATCTTTTTTTTGTAACCAGGGACTGTATCACAGCCTAGAAGGAAAAGGTCACTGTAATTAATTTTTTAGACTAAAGGCTCATATACGCTCAGGGAGAAGAGAGGGAAGGTGAACAAAGCAAACCATGAAGTAGAATCCAGCGTGGCCAGATTAGTCAGAGACAGGCTGACCTGTCCAACCAAGACAGAGGTAATCTCCCCCTTGCAAGCAGCTCATCTCCATGTTGCATCGATTTATCCAGCAAAGGAAAGTCAGAGCCCATATTTACCGGTCTCCTCTGGGGGCGCTCTTACTCTTGAATCTGTTTTCAGCAGGAGGTGTGGAGGATGGGACACCACAGAGCCTGGGCAGGGACACTTACCCAGCATGTTCACACTCTTTCAGCTTGATGTGCTTCTTCAGTGCTTTAGTCACCAGGTAAACATGGGGTGGGCACCAGCGGGTGCTGAGATGGTGGTCTCCGACCCCACCCCACAGCTATTGATCATGAGCAAGAAATCCCCCTAAGAGGTGTTAAGTACCCTAGAGCAGCTCCTGTCCCCTCCAGAGCCGGAGGTCTGGCGTCCTCCTGCCTGGGAACACCCATCAAAAGGACAAGTAACTTGAAAACAAAGGAGTGGAAAAATGGTAATAAGAATTAAGCAGAAAGGATGTTTACTAAAGCAAGCAACCTGACGTGTTTACAGACTCTCAGAAAGCCTAAACAAGTCAGGGAGCAGTCAGAAGAATATAACAAAAACAAATAAATGAGCATCTCGAGTTGGACCAAATGTCCAGCCTGGGCTGCAACACAGCTGCCCAGGGAAGTGTGTAAAAATGGGATGAGCAGACACAATATTTCCCTTAGGCACTCTTCCAGCTGCCAACCGCTCTCAGCTCATGGGCTTCCTGAGCCAAATCAGGTTTGTGTATTTTTCACTTCCCCTTCATGGATTCCTCCTAATGAGGGAGGAATGGGAACAGCCAAAGAGAATAACAACACTTGAGGAAAGCTACAGTAATACTTGATATCAATCTTGATATAGGATAATAGAGAGACAGCATCAACATGTAGGCTTCCCGTACATAATCTACTCAGATATGAACTGCCATACTGCTCTTACAAATGCAGATGCATGTCTCATATCTTTGGAAGAAATTGGATGATATGCTGCTGTCTTGTACTGCGGATGTTTTATCAATAGCCTTAACCAGACATTTCAGTACCTGGGATCCTATTACAAAAATGATGGGGGGAAAAACCCAAAAGATTTTCAGAACATTTTCTGGCTGTGATTACCAAAGGGTGAAAAAAACCAGCTCAGGCTTATTGGAAGCCATCAATCCTAGGGAAGGATGCTAGTTCATTATGAAAGCCTGTTATTTTGTCGTCTGAGATAACATTTACTTTTTGTTCACTCCTTCACTTTTATTAACTCGTGCTGGTATAGTCCTGTAGCACATTTTGCCTCAAATACAGTAATATTTGTGTACTGAACTGTGTCTTATGATGTTTTCTGATGCCAGACAGACAGAGAGCAATCAAGAAAACCTGGAGATCAATGACCCAGGCTCACTTGCTTTGTGAACCATGTCAAATGTACTTCATATCCTTCCTTCCTTCCCACCCCACTCCAAAAAAAACCCAAACAACCCCAACACGCACTTGCTGACCTGTCAGCTGCAGATCTTGGTTGAATCAGCAACAAGAACAGACAATTCCACCCTCTTCAAGAAGATCAAGCGTGGTTCGCGGGGAAGGGGAGGCAGCAAACAGTGGGCAGGACCCACCATGCACAGGAAGATCACAAAAGCAAGACGCAGCACCTGTCACCTCTAAATGAGGTCTCCAGAGCTCAAAGATTCAGAGTTAAGTCTGGATTGTTTTCTACATTTAAAAACAGTAACTGCTACAGGTGTTGAGATTTTTTTTTTTTTTTTTTAACCTAACCAAAGCCTGATCTAAATTACTAAGAGAATTTAACACTGAATTTTGGGGAAGAGCGCAGTCATTTATTGTATTTGTTAACTGAATGGGCACAGTTTCCCCCCCTCCCTTTCTAGATTTAGCTCTTAAACTAGGTCATGGTGATTACACACATCCAGTCTGAAGCCAACACCTCTCTGCTGCTTGCATGGAGGGAAGGGCAGAGGGAGAAGCAAAGGGTGATGGTATCGCACGTGAGTGCGGTATTTGTATCTAGGCAGAGTGCAGTACACGTTGGTTCAAAACTTTATATGCAGAGAAAGTTGTGCTTTCTGGTTTCTCCTGGGCTCTGCCATTGCCTGGATCCCCAGGCACTCAGTGACATCCATTATTTCAAGAGCTTTGCTTCTGCCAGCCAAAGTGGGATAAAGTCAGAAGAATCCTTGTGGATACTTTTACAACTAGATTCTGCTCCTGCATCACTTCAACTGAGCTCAAGGCTTCACTGTACTGGATATGGTTCAAGTCATCTCACTCCCAAGAGCAGATAGTCAAAGGGACCAGGCACCATGTGAGGGCTTGAGAAGGTGACTCCCCACCTGGTATCCCCCCGCTGCAGCAAAGGGAGGGTGAGGGAGAAGGCATATTTGTGCCCAAAGGGGACAGAGCTATACCCTACCCCAGCAGTAGGAAGAGGGGAGCAAGACCCAGCTAGCCTGAAGTTGGTTACCCTCTAATGGATGCTACCAGTTTGGGGAATGGGGAAAAGAGGAAGAAAGTGAGGATGAGTAAAGCAAAAGCAAACTAAAGCCTCAAAGGATGAAGAAATCTATCCTTGTGTCCAGCATAATTAGACAGCATGTCACCTCTACAGAAGACAAAGTAAGAGGTAAGAAAAGAGATGTAAAGAAGAGAGCTACACATTGTCAGAATTCTTTTTTTTTAACCTTCTCATTATCAGTCAAATTTTTCTTGTCTTTCCTCTGCCCAGCACCTCACCACCACTGAGAAGCTAGTTTGATGGAGCATCTTAAATATTTCATGCAGCCTTCAGACTCACAATCCCTCTCTTCCCATCTGCTTCAGCCTGGCCCTGCCAAAATCTCAGCAGGCCCGTGGCCCTTAGCAGACTGCCTAGGCAAGGGCTTCTTTGACCCTCCTTCCTCTCAATCCACCTCTCTATTCTCCCCTCCTGCCCTATTAAATCTCCCATCTCTTCTTCTCTCCACTCTGCCTCCAGAGAAATCAAGTCCCAAACTGAGTTTCTTCCTCCCCATTTCCACACTTGTTCCTCACAATTCCTTTTCCTTCAGCTTCTTCATTTCCTCTTCTATTCATTTTCTGTTTTATTTTCATCCTTAATGAGACATTGCCTGGGGTCAGGATTAATAACCCGCACTTCAGACACCCGTTAATCCATCAGTAATCAAGTATGGGCACAAGGAGCCCAGCAGCCCGCTGTGCAGGAAGGAGGCCCGTTGGCAAAGCTGCATGGGGGCCTGGGGACCCTGAGGAGCTGGGGGAGACATGGTGAGCAAAGGGGAGGGCAGTCGGGGCAGGAGGGCGGCAGGCCTCTCCGAGGAGGGCTCCACTGGGGCAAGTCACCTGGAGCAAGGCTTGAGCCCTGGTTTTCCCCAAGTGAGGGGTGTTTGCACCAAGCCCTGCAAGCACAAAAGGGAAAGGTTTCTTTTCACTGAAAGAGCCTCTGGCTAAAACAGGAGTATTTCTGGCTGTCATGGAAAGGGGACATGGCATGGGACAGGGAACCTCTCCATGGAGAAGCAACAGTTTATTAAAGCAAGGAGAGACTTAGCATGCTGCACTTTGAGAAACAGGGTCGTTTTCATCACTTTGGAGCTGCTCCCTCCTGGAGCAGGGGTTTGGCTCACCCAGGAGCCCCTGTGGCAGTTCCATCCCACTGAAGGGACTCCACCCCACCTGAACTACTCATGAACCACAGGATTGGTCACCTCCATGTAGACAAACAGAAACAGCTTCTCCCTCTCACTTTATCTTCACTGCCCCCTTCACTCCTTCCTTAGAGGTTATTCCCCTATAGATGCTGAGAGAATAGTGGCTCAAGTGCCTCCCCATCAAACAATGGGCGCAAACAATGGAAGTGATTTTGCACATGAAGATGGAGGACAATTGTAGGCAGAGATGAGTAAGGGGCATTCTGGCTGTGCAGGGACTCATGTACCACAGCAGTTGTTCCGAGACAAAAAGACCATGGCAGGCAGCAGGGAAAGACACTGGGCCACAGCCAGAGGACTGGGGTGAGCAAGATGTTGAGGTGTAAGAGGTGAGGAGGCAAGATGTTGTGCACAAGGTGAGGGGCAAGACGTTGAAGGGCAAAGAGGTGAGATCTGACGGGACTGGTCCCCGGCGCCCTGCAATGGGGGAGAGCGTGGCTTACCCAGCTGAGGGGCTGAGTCAGGGGCAGCAAAGGCACCCGCAGGTAGGAGGTCCAGAGATGGATGGGTCACAAGGCAGCAGGAGGTGGACAATGGGGAGAAGAGTTTATAGGAGAGCCACAGAACTGAACAAAATGAACTGGGTTAAATTTCCCTCTTGTGTCCTTTCCTTGCTACTAATCTCTCTAGGTCATGTACCTATAATATCTTGTAGTCAAGGATCTTTTGACATTTCCATTATGGGACCATTAGCTTCCTCTTCAGTCATTATTGAGCACATTAAGTAACACCAGACCTCCACCAAACTAGTTCTGCTCCTGTTTACCTTAGTGAGAGTATTGCCATCAGTTCTGCTGCCTCCAGTCCTGCACCCACACTCCTGGCTTCCCAGAAAGGTCCCTTCTGCCTCCCTGGTTTTTTGTTTGTGCAGAAGGTGTGGCAGGTGCTCTCTCAGGCTCCCATGATGTGGGAAAGCAACACGTTTGCCTTGGGTGGCAGGTACCAGAGAGGCTGTTTTACCCAACCCATGTGGGGGAGTAAGTTGCAGAGATGCCCAGGCAGTGGAGGGTGCAGGGGCCAAGGAGAGCATGCTACAGCAGGAGATGGATTGCCTTTGCTCTGCATTGATTTTAATCTCCTCGCCATTCTTCTTTGCCTGAATGGGATTAGAGAAGCAACAAGGGAGCTTCACTGCCAGGCACACTCCATGGCAACACAACAGCTTTAAAGAGACACTAACTCCTAGGAGCACTAATGCACTGCCTCATCTTATTCCCCAGGTCCTCTTTCCCATGCCTTCTCCGTGCTCCAGCCTGCCCAGCCATCCCAGGAGGTCCTGCCTAGCGGTTCTACCTCAGATAGACAGATACACAGAGGACCAGTGAAGTACCTGAACTGGGAACCTCCACAATGCTTGGGCTCACTATCACCTCTTCTCTTGGACCTTCCCCCTCTTTCGCTCCAGCAACACCCACCACGTGAGCATCCTCAGAGCAACGTCCCACCAACTCACAGGCAGCAGCTAAGCACAGGCTCCCCCGGGAGCTCAGCTCCCCACCTGCAGTCAGAGGAGAAGGCAGACGATGCTCTGCTACGTCTCCTCTTCCCACTGGGCCTTCATGAAAGCAGAGAAATGACGACTCAACAGCTGCCTCCCTGTCTGGGGGACAGGGTGGGAGGTACGAGCATTTTGGGGAAAGGAGAATAAAGGCGAACAAAGCACAAACCAAGTAAAGCTGAAACTCAAATCCAACTTGCCAGCTCAGATTTCATTTTGTTTCAGTAAGTGCCTGGTTAAAACAGAAGCATGAAAACAGCACAGACACAAAGGCTGTCCTTTATGGTATATTTGGCCTGACCAAAACAGGAAAGGTGGCCAAAGTCTTGCAAGAAAGAGCTTGTTCCCTTTTCTAAGATGTATATCCCAGTTTGAGAAACACAAGAAGGCCTGAACTGGGGTTAACAAGCAGAGCGCTCTGGAAGTCAATGGAGTGGTGCCAGTTTATTAGCCACAGCAGATACGGCTCAAACGCTCAAATCCTCACCTTCCAGTCAAAAGCTTTTAGGTCCCCTCAGGATTTTAAACACCAGTGGAAGGGCCTCCCTTTTCCCTGTATCCCTCTGGCATCACCCAGCCAGATGCATGAGGGAAGGTACAGCAAGTCTCTCCTAGGGATAATTGCAGAGGAACTCGCCAGTAGGTCAAATATTTACCCAAGCCTCATCAATGCAAATGTCTTCTAATCCTCCTGTATCTTTCAGGGATAGCAAAAGAGTGGCAAGTACACCTCTGATTTATACAAATGCATTTAAATTAGAGTAATAAAGAACTCATTTAGATGATTTATTATGTAGTAATTGTATCACTATTAGTCAAATATGTTTATTGTGTATGTTTCATCAATATAGAGTTAATAATATAAAAGCAATATATACATTGCAGTAACAGTTCCTATACTTTCTTCTGTCCAATTCTCAGTGCATTTTGATGGTCCGATTGCTGCTTGCACACATTTTTGCTGAGCGCCGCACTGGCTCCATGAGAGTTATCTCCCAGACCGCATCTCAGTGTGCGCATGTTGAGGCGGAGTGGGGAACGAAGATTGAGACATAACAATCTTGTGACAGTGCATTCGCGGCATCCGTGCAGTTTCCAAACACAAGCATGTAGCTAAGCGCCTGAGGGCACCAAGCATAAGCAGCACAGTTGGTGGGGAAGGGGTACAGAGATAAGCCTATAAATACAAAGCTTCACTGCTGTTTGGGAGAAGTGGCAGGGTCTCAGAAGAGGTCATTCGGTGGGATGATATAATCCCAGGTGTAACTATTAAATCCAGAAAGTAAAGACTTTGCATCAGATTCTCTGTTGGGAATTTCTCTTTGTGTTCCTGAAAAGCTGCCCGAGACCCATGAAAATGTTAATCATCAGAAAAGAATAATCCTGTGTCCAGTGGGGTGAGGTGTCACAGCGATGGATGAGGAAATCCTTCACACACGCAAACAAGAATGGGAAATGACATAGGTACAAGGCAAAGTCTCAAGTGCATGACACTAATCTGCTTAATCGCACTCAAGAAGTACCCAGAGAAGTCAAGTGGCCAGGGAAGGAAATAATCGCTTTTGTGCCCTCCTGCTAGAGCTATCTAACCTGACAACTTTGCTTCCACTGGTGGGACCACAGACATCCTCTGTCCTGTGGGGAATGTCCCAGGTCATTCAGCCACCCATCCCCTTGCCTCCACACAGCAGCTCACATCTCTATTTCAGGTAATACCCAGCACCTTCCTGCTTTCCCTGCTGCAATGCCCTCGGTGACAGCTTCCCCCAGGGCTACGCTCTTCCGTCCCTTGGAAACTCTGCCCAGAAATGCCTCGACAGCAGCATGCCGGTGCCCACTCATACCAGCAGTGAGGAGACGCTGGCTGCTACCACAGCCAAATAAGCCTTGGGCATTTTTATTGCCCAGAAACTTAGGAACGTATCTCCCAGGTTGAGTGCAAGAAGAGGGGTGGGCCAAGTGCCACAGGCAATCTTTTGCAATGCAAAAATGGAAGGAAGACTCAGCTATCCCCAACATGACAAAACAGGGACTGTCAGTGCGTTTAACTACACTTGCAAAGACACCTGGTATTTATCTCCGCTATGTTTGTCTCAGCAAAGGGGAGACTTGGCACGGGCACTAGCTTCGGGGGCTTGCAGCAGTTCCTCTGCTCAACCTCCTTCCCCTGCGTCTCCCTCCAATGTTGCAGGGGAAGGAGCAAGAGCGGGCTTGCCCCAAGCACAGTGCTCAGCCCATCTCCCTGTCTAGGGGGAACAGAAAAAAAAAGAAAATACACGGACACGATTCACCACAGCACAAGGACAAGGGGACAGAAGGCCATATTCAAACAGGGTAGAGAGGAAGAGGAGTCAAAACAGAAACACAGTCAGGCCCCTGCAAACACAGCTATCATTGGTCAACAGAGCGATGACAGATTCCCTTCTGTCCCTAAACCACAGCCACGCAGTCATGGCCAGGCACATCCAAAAGGACTGCAGCCCTGGCATTTATGACTCCTTCTAGGAGTCAGATTCAGCAACACCTAACCCTGAAGCCCTAGCTTAGCTCCCACCTCAGGAACCTGGGTCACAAGTGTCAGGAGTTCCCTGCAGGTTTGAGTAACCTTGAAGCTGCCACCTTCCTCCCCCTCATAGAGGAAGATTCTAGTACACACATAATGCTACTCCTGTATCTCCAGAGCATGCTGAACAGTCCCACAGAGCAGGATATCCTTAGAGTAGGCTTCCCCAGCCTGTTCTCCCGCCCTTGCAGCCCTCGGAGGATGTTCTTCCATGGGAAATTCCCCTTCACCCCCAGGAAAGGGAGCACATTTTGCCTTGTGCAGTCTACCTATGATCTGGATTCATGTCTCACGCCCAGCCAGAGAATCCCTGATGTGACAGCTCAGGGAAATCAAATGAAGTGCCAATCCTATTTCATTTTTCAGTAAAATAACCCCCATATGGGAGAAAATACAGTTTCCCCAGACATCTGCCACACATTCCAGAAAAATGCATTACAGGCATGCCACTAAGTGTGAAATAGATTTTTAAAAGTTAAAAAGCTATTGGATATTTAAAGCATGTGTGACATATCACAATATGCTAGAAATGCATTTTAAAGAAATAACAGCACCTCAAAGATACTGTGGGGGGGATGCATTAATTCTGTGCTTTGAAAAAAAATCCCGGGTTATGGAGAAAGGCTTTTTTAAAGTACCTACTTTAATAGTTGATTATTGTATTGTAGGGGAAACTTGAGGCTTCAGTGAGAGCTGAACTACATGGTAGAAGGCTGTATGCAACTACACTGATAACACTAATTTTAATTAATCCTACCCCAAACTCTTCTCCCTCTCAACACCCAGTCTCATTTGCTTAGAGCTTTATCTGAGCGGCAGCTTGAGCTGAAACTTCCATAGCAGGTATGACTACTTTTTTTTTTTTTTGGTGGAAAA
>VYXH01001296.1:83585-104010 GCA_013397275.1 Burhinus bistriatus
AAAAAAAAAAAAAAAAAAAAAGGTTGTTCCGTCTGTGCAGAAGCATTCAAGGTTTTTTTTGACTAGAACTTGTTGCTGGATGCTCTGAAACACTGCATTCACACTGGGCAGCAGGGTAGCCTCTGAGACCTCTTTTGCTCATCCTGTAAAAACCCATCCAAACAGAGATAAATTAGCAGCTGCCATGGGCAAACAAAAAAAACCTCATGCTCTGAATACGCTCAGCAGAGGCTGTTTTGATATGACTCAATCCAAGAAATTAAGGCAGAAGTAAGGATGAACACGGAACCTCAGTTTCTCCCTCTCCACACTGCCTTTACAACACAACCTTTCACCACGTACTTACGCTTTTTTTTCCATAGGACCCCTGCATCCACAGGACAAGATGGCGTTCAGTCAAGACAGGGATGTGACACCTATTTAGCTAATGGGTCTTACAGAAGTTTGCTGACAGCAGGGAAACAGAAATAAGCAGAATGGCAGCATGCAGGCTCTGGGGCAGGAAGATCACTTCGCTCCACCAATCCTACATGTGATGCCCCCATCTCACCCCTTCCCACTGCAGCCTGAGCCCTCCCACCATGCCACCAAGCCTCCACTTGGGTTCACTGCCCCAGCCTTTGTCTTCTCAGCCAGATTCTTCCCATCCAGATCCTCTCCTCCCCCACCTCTGGTTATCTGCCCCTCCATTAGCCTTCCCCAGCCCACCCAGTCCTCCCTCCAGGTTGCTCGCTCATGCCATTGCTCCCCAGTCCCTCCCCTCTGACAGGCAGACATTTGGTAGATAAGCTTTCCACCTCAGCTCCTCGCTGGCTGCCTGACCCTCTGGACTTACTTTCCTCCTGGGCTTCTCAGTCCCCCATTCCAGCATCCTTCCCAGGCTTTTTGTCTGGTCCCTGTCTCCCAGACCTCAAATTAAAATTTCATTAAGGGATAAAAAGAGTGTTACAATGGGAAAAGTTGGGCAGCTTTAGAAAACCACGTTACCACCTCATGTAACAAGGAAAACCAAGTCTTCCATTTCTTTGGTTCTGTTGACATGCATGGCCCTCGTACGAACTGCGTGACTTCAGAGATCCTGCTGGGCAGGAGATGAAGGAAAAACATTACTCAGCGCCCAGCAAGGAAGAAACCATGTATTACCAGGAGGTCATCCATGTAGGAAAAGAGAACAGGGTCAACCTGTAAGAAACAGAAACTGGGAGGCTGTAGCATGGGACAAGCAAAACGCTACAAGGAAACAGTGAGAAGACTGCTGCCTCCAAAGGTTTTTCCTGTATAAAACAAGTGGGCTACCATCTAGGGCACCCTCCAGTCACTAAAACCCCACTTTCAAAGAGGGCTCCAGATAGGAAGACAAGAGCAGTTGCCAGCACAGAGGCTGCTAAACAGTGGGTCAACAAATATGGAGAAGAGAGGAGCAAACTCCAAAGCAGGGAAGGATCCTACTCCATCAAGGAAATGAATCAGAAAGGAGCCACAGGGAAAGAAAAAAGCAAGCAAAAAAATTGCCTTGAGGAAAAAAATAACATCCTTCATTAAGAAATATCACAGTTGGTCAGTGGCACTGAACATCAGGCGGCACCACAAAGGCAATATATTATTACTGTTGCACTTCTGTGAGCATGTCTTTTTCAATATAATTCACTTATGACACAAACACTTTCGAGGCCTGGCCTGAATCTCACACCTGGACAAAGCAGAGCCTGCCAGATTCACCCATAAAACCAGAAGACTTACTCAAAGCAAAAATTACATCATGAGTTGGTAAATACGTGAACAAAAACAGTGACATAAAAATTGTAATACATCACAAAGCATACTTTTTTCAAATATGTTTTAGCTTAATTATTGATAACAATGCTTGCCAACAATGCCTGCTAGCTGGCTGGTAAATAATCTGTAGTGCATTTTGTAGAAAATAAGGACATTGTATTCATAGGGGGACTTATTGCCACACTAGAGTGCCAAGTTCTTGCCTGAAAAGCAAGGTGCAGGATACAGGTAAATATAGGAAGCATCCTTTCGGGGTGCGTGAATGATGGGGCAAGGCAGATTTGCCAAGCAGAGCTTCATGGTGTTTCAGTCTCCTCCCAAATAATAAGCAGGGCTTGGAAGGCAAGCAGAGATTTTGGATCTCTGACTTGAGAGACTATCAACCTCTGCATGGAAGAAAATATTTCTCCACCCTCAAATATTGAGCTCCTGCCTCTTCTACGCCATGAAACAGAACAGCTGCTGTTTGCTACAAACTGCCTGTTTCCATAGGGAGGTTAATATTTTACCATGTGTTTTCTTTCCATTCCTTCCCTTCTTCTTGCCTGTTGAGGCAAATCTCATAGCTAGCATTACAAGACTGGATTCAGCAGCTTTCTCCTGGATGAATTTGTACTCATGTTAGCCCTTTTCATCCGTGACTCCTTAAGAACTGAAATCCCACAAGAGGCCCATATGGTTCACTCTGCCTCTCAAGACTTCCAGTTACTTCAAGCTACAAGCAACCTGAAAGCTCTTGTGGTATTTCAGCATTTATGCTACTCTGGGAAGGCACTGATAAACAGAACCAAGTTATTAAAGTAAAGATGAAACAGCTCTGACAAAGGTTTGGGGGTCAGGAGCAAGGCTGAGACAGCAGGGTTGGTTCAACTCCCATAAGCAAACCCTTGAGCGCTCTGCCCAGCTTCCAAGCTGGGGCACAGGGCCAGGAGACCACGGCTACACAGCTCCCAGGCAGCATGCTGAGCTCACATCTGTCTGCATCTGCCTACAAGAGCCAGCTCTGGTGAGCAAGGATTGGCAGGGAGCTGGGACCAGAAGGGACTAGGGCCAGCTGCTCCAGTAGCAAATCCCACCTGAACTGGTCCAGGGGATGCCCACCTGCTAGCACCCTGCCCCACAGAGCAGGGCCTTGTCCCTCTTCCCAGGGTGGGTGCACCCCTTGTACTCTACCATCCGTCAGAGTCCTACTGCAATCAGCGCAGCACTCCTGCACACTGACAGCTCGGGATGGGGATGTCAGGGATGCCACTTGCACGTTGGAGGGCACAGGGGGATAGGTGCTGACCTAGGCTGGGAATAATGCTCTAGATGGAGACAGAAGCACTCTGTGAGGATGAAGAGGAGGGAGAGGCAACGATCCCATCCCACCACTGCACAGCCACCAAGCTTGGGTCACCACTTCAGATATCGCCACCCTTCCATCCTGCCAACCTTGCCTCTCACCAAGACCCCCTAGTTTTCCATCACCCTCACTCCTCACCTTGATTCCTCACTCTGTCCCCCTACTCTGCCCCTTTTCCTGCCCTCCCATAGCCCTATGCTGTCCTTCAACTGTGAGTACCCACGGATAGGGGAAACCCACTCCTTTCCCAGGTAAGCTCTACAGATCTTTGCAGAGCCCTGACCTTTCCTCTGCTTCTAAGCCAATCAGTTATGGCCCCTGCTTAAATCCTACCTTCAGACCTTCCCTTTAGCTCCTGACCATTCCCCCCAGGAAACGTGTAGTCCACAATACTGGCTAAGAAGGGCACTCTACAGAAAGAGCCAACTCAAGGGTGGCAGCAATCAACGGAGACTGGCAACTAGCAGCAAAACCCAGGAATGACAGCAAGGGAAGAAAAAAAAAAAAAGAGGGAAAATGACAGACTGCCACAGATGGAGAAAGGAGAGGGGAGAGACAGGGTGGCTAGTCACAGGAGGGGCTGCTGAAGGAGTTGCGGGGACTCGACAGCTCCGAGTCACACTCAAGGAGGGGGAGCGACAGCAGTTTTTATAGACTTGAGCACGGTAGGCGATGATGAGGGGAGACCGGGGGAGAGAAAACTAAAGGAAGAAAGGATAAGCAAAGAGTGTGGTTTTGTATCATTAGCGAGGACAGATTTCTCTTTCCTCCTGGATGAGTTGCAGTACCTAAGTGTAAATGGCACCATTGTCTCGGGGGACAGATGGTCACCCACATCACAGCTCTGCGCATCCCCCGTCCCGCCTGAGGGAGCTGTTCCCCTGCCCTGATCTGCACTGATGCAACAGGCTGGAAGAAAGCTAGAGAAAAGGGAAGCAGGGATGGGCAACCTTCAGGCAGGAACATCAGGCTAAGCTCTCCATCTCCATCCCCACCAGCTGACCTTGCAGTCAGGGCTGGGCAGGTGAAAGCTGTTACAACCACAGCACTGCACTCAAAACTCCAGTCCCCAGACCAGCCAACCCATCCAAGCGCCTGTGCAGGCCATCTAGCAGGAGGGTTACATCACCATCACACCACCTCCTTACTCACTTCACCAGTCCTTGATGGCAGTCAATAAAGATCAAGTGCTCACGCTGATTCTCTCAGATCTATCGGCCACCTTTGATACCATTGATTGCAAGGATTTGTTGAGATGCCTGCCAAACTCAGCAGGGATTTGCAGCATGGTGCCAGAGTAGCTGTTCCCAACCTAGATAAGTTCCACTTATCACTCCCCATCAGTTTCTGTCTTACACCTTCATAATCACACTTCATCTCTTCTTTTACAAGTCCAGCCACGCTCTTATCTGCCTTCGTTGCTCATCTCAGCCTCACTGTCTCAGCCTCCGTCCCTAGCTGCTGGTCACAACTCTGCTGTCCTCTCCAGCCAGAACAAAAAACACCCCCCTTGGCTAGCCTGTCCCATCCTCCAAAGCTTTTCCTGAAACAATTCCCGCTTGTTTCAGCAGCGGAGCCCAGAGCACCCCTCCAGGGAGGGAAGGCAGGTAGGGTGGCAGAGCCAGCAGCATCCCCTCCCTGATGGAGGAGCATGGCTGACGTGAGGCACCACAGTGCAAACCCATGGCCCAGGGAGCAGCAGCGACCAAGAGCAGGGCAAGCCCAACCCACCAACCAGACCCATCCCTTTTAACAGCCTGGTGGCATTTGCCACCACTGTACAGCCTTCCTCCCGCTGCCCCCACCAGTGAGAGGCTGCAAACCCCATTTCAGAGAAGCAAACTTCAAACTGGACCTCCGTGGCAGGCAGTGAAGCACAGAAGAGGTGGTGGCATGGAGATGTGTGAGGGACTTGGGGGAAGGGGCTGGCCAAGGTGTGCTGGGCCAACCAGAACCAGTGGGCAAAGTAAGCACAGACAGAAGTGGGTGCAAGCTTGAGCCTGGTCCATCTTACAGCAGGCTGCAGCCTTCCTACACCTTCATATCCCAAAGACGGTGTCTCTCCAGGACTATAAAGATCTTCCCAGCTTAGAGTCTGACAGCTTGGCAGACTCTTTGCTCCTGTTCTCTCCATAGGTCTGAAATGGGCCAAGTTTTTCATGCAGTCTTTCCTCTTAACCATCCTGGGACCAGCTGCAGGCCATTTGCTGCAGAAGAGCTGCAACTCCATTAACCATTCCCCACCTGAAGCAGGTCCTGTCAAGTATCACACTCGCAACACACAGCAAATCCAGCTGGCTGCAGGCCCTTCCCCATGCTCTGGGGTGGGAAGAGTGTCAAGTCCTCAAATAAGCAGCTGGTCAATTTGTTAGTGGTTAATTGCATTATTTAATTCACATTGTTATGATAGAACATGCAATTAGAGGTCTGGTCAGAGTATTTTATAAGTCTTAAACTCAAAATGAGTATTTTTATTGCCCTTTCTATTTCTCCAAGAACCCCCTCCGGCTCCCTCACACGCCCCGCTCCAGTGTTCATGAAGGCTGAAAAAGGCAAACTGACCATTTTTCAGAGAGTAAATGGTTCTCATCTCCAAGGCAAAATATATTCCAGTGAATAAACACAATATGCTCCAGAAGGGTTTTTCAGTGTTTGTTTCGGTTCAGCAACGCACTTTGCGGAGGGATGGGGAGGTCCCCCAAAGCAGGCACTGCTACCATCCCCGCACTGGGCAGAGCACATCGTCCCTCTCCTCTGGCCTGACTCTACCAGGTACCCCCCGAGGCTGGCACAAACCACACTGTCTGCACTGGATAACCTGTACTATATGACAAGACCAGACCAATCTTCCCAACATAGCCTGGAGGGCAACGGCTGGTGCAAAGAGGTCTGTTTTCACTAGGTATAGCAGAACAACACGGATTTACAGCAGACAAGGATGTGACTTTCACCCTCTACTCTCTCCCGCCTGCTTCCCCACACCTTCCACGTTCATTGACCAGAAATCTAGGGAACATATCGAGATACTGCAACAGCTTTTTAGGAGGTAAGAGTCCTAGCCCTGCTTTCCTGAAGTGCCAGGCCATGGAGCATTAGCAGGTTTTTTATTGCTTTTGGCATGTGCTGGGGAAACAGGGCAGTACAACATACACACAGAAAAAGAAAAAAAAATACCACTCTTCTAAGCCACAGTCTCCTCAATATTTTGCACTTAGCCCTTCCTCCAGCAGTAGGAATCTATCCTTCAGTAACAGAGAAAATGCTCAGAGCTTTGCATGAAGACAGTAGGGTTGCTCTAAGAATTTTTTTAGCCTTATTTCCGATTTTGTTAGACCCTATGGACATTAAAGCTTCAGACAGTCAACGCTCTGGTTTTGTTTGTGCTGTTCTCCTACTTCATTTCCAAACCGTGGTCTTTGACTCCTCACTATAAAAAACCTCCAGAGAATAAGCTAAAGGGATGGGAGGCAGTGAGATATCCTGTCTCAGCATTTGTGCTTAGATATACAGGGCCAGCTTGCAAGCCAGCCAAATTTAGACCTCATCCCTTTACATCTGCCCACTTGCCTGGAATTGTGTACATCTCGCATACACACAACCCAGCCAATTTCTCACAGATCGCAAGCATGCAAATCCCCTTCAAACAGATCCATCCCTTGTGTGCTACTAATGACAATGCACAAGTTTAAATTCCATTTACACCACATCTGACTGTGCAAATGATCCCTCTAAACTTCCCATCGTAAACTTGCACATCAAATGACCCACACTAATAACACTCCCTCATCACTAGTTTTGCAGAGGCAGCTTCCTTCCCGACTATTTGTGCAGGTCCCGAGTACTATCATGCTCCTCCTGCCACCTGCCTACCACCTACAAGCAGGAAACAGGGTTTGTATCCCAGGAAAGAAGCTGGAATTTACAGAACTACTTTTTCCCAGTCCAGAGTCCAGGCAGATGGTGTGCCTTTTCCTCCCTCCACAAAACTACAATTGCCCGATATTTCATTATGGAAACATCAAAATGTTCAGACTGCACCATTTCCAAAATCAAACCCGCTCCCTGCATTCCCCTTCACCTCCCTCCATAGCATCCGAGGAGCCAAACAGCAGAGCAATCCTAAAGGCAGCCCAGGATGCTAGCCAGCAATCCCTGCAGCCCGCTATCCAGAAACTCCCTCTTTAGTAAAAAAGAAAAAATAGGCACCTCCAGAGAGCGACTTTGCCCTCTGAAGGGAGGGGTTAAGTTAAGCGTGCCAAATTTCCTGCTACAGATGGCAGTCTGTCAAATATCTGTGGAAAGCGCCTGGATGCCTGGTTTTCAGACAGGTAGAGTGAGATGCGGGGAAGGCCAGCCATCTTCCCAAGAGAAGACTTAACAAGGAAATTAAGGGTCCACTCACAAGCATAGGAAACGACTGTTTTTAAAGCTCATAGCGTTAACGCAGAAGGGGAGGAGAGTAGTTGAGGCTAGATTAGTCCTGGGGAGATGGCTGTGTTGGCCCAGTGCATGCATTGCCTTCAAATATTAATCAAGTTTATGGACAATTGGCTTATTAAAAGTCACCCTGATTTGCTAATAGCAAACTTCATTCCACCAGAAGGGAGCTTGGCAGAGCGGCAGAAAACCCAGCAGGATCTAAAGCAGGCTTGCCTCCTTTTAAAGTTTGAAAACCATTCGGCACACGCTTAGGGGAACATCAATGCCACTGACACTGCATGTCCACTGGAGAGCACTGGATCAGCTCAGTTTCCCATGCAACAGGAGCGACAGTAAAGTTGATTTAGCACAGTGTGGAATGCAGAGAGGTTAGATAACCTCTTACAGGAAAAAAAAAAAAAAAAAATCATCCTCCACTTGTTGGATCTTGGGTATACAGATATATCTGTTGGCTGGAAGGAGGTCTACAGAGCTATGTAATCAACAGAAATCAATCCATTCCTAAGGGCACAGCGGCAACATCTGCCTGATTACCTAGAATGATACAAAGCTATCACAAGTCCTCAAATAAGTACCAGACTCTTCACGTGTCTTCTGAGCTAGATTTGCAAAGAGAGGCAGGAAAGATCTGTCTTTAAAACGGAGAAGCAGGAATAACATATGCATTTTAGTTTTTTCCAGGTATGCACATATAAGCTGATACTGCTGACCCCAAGAGTGGAAAGCCATGATCCCTAGGTCCTCAAGAATGATGAATGCTGCTTAAAATTCATAAGCCACTCAATTTTTGATGTATTATTATACCGCTGGTCACATTGCCAAGCTTTTCTCTACCTACCAGAGAGGCAGGAACCTTTCTTTTTTTTATTTATGTATATACACACACATATAAATAAATGTACACGTAAAAAGAAAAGTAAACCTCATCAGAGGATTACAGGAGCTCAGGCCTTAAGACAGACATCAACTATTACAAGACCCACAATAAATTTGCAGCTGGTGTTTGCTTATTAATTAACTACATCCCATTGTTATGAAGACTGCATCCAGGGTTTAACAGTACACAAAGCAACAGCTTAAGGCAGAAACAAGTACAATATACTACAGAATCTGCACATAAAATTTCACTCACACAAAAACAAATTGCCCAAACTGGTATTTGACCAGGGTGTAGTATGTAACACGCTATTCACCCAAAGCTTATTAATGAGCAAAAGATTTGTTGGCCCCTCAGCCATGTGTGTCACCTAAGAAGCGATGGTTTTGGCAGCACGGGGTTCCCATGCACCATGGCATCACCTACTCAGTGTCCCCAAGAGAAGTAGCAATTACCCATCCACATGGACATCATTTTCTTTGCTCCTCCAGCATTTGATTCTCCACACTGCTCCCATGGGGCAGCGCCAGCCTGAAAGACCACTATTGCCGTCGACAACCATCCTATACTCAGTTGGCTCATACATAAATGATATCTGTGGCACTAGGCAGGGAGGAGATAGGAAATAAATCTGTAGGTTTTCCCAGTTCCCCATCAATATGCCCAAGGCCACTCCTGTTTCCCTGTGCACCAAACACGTAGCCCAAGCCAATACAGCTTCTAGTACAAGTTACAGGAAAGGTACCCCCAGAAGCGTGGTAGGACTTTTGGGGACAGGTATGATAGCAAAGCCCTTACTTAGAGGATCTTTAAAGCTAACGAGCTACAAGGCAGCTCCACAGTACACACAAGCAGTCATACTAGCTTTGAGAAGCCCCCCTGCTCTATACCCTATAAAACACAGCTCCCGGTACTAAAAATTAAGTGTGTATGTAAGCTTTTGCACAACGGAGACCTGACTCGTTGCTCCCACACCACTGAAATCAACTGGAAATGCAACACTTCACTGCCTGAGAGCAAAACAGAAGCCCAAATGGCCAACATACCTCACTAATGAGGGAAGGGGACTGGTATATTACAAAAAGCAAGAAAATGACGGAGTGGTGAACTGCAGAGCCTATCTCGTTACTGCTACAGTTTTAGCATTGATTTTTTTTAATGGCACCCTTCACTCTTGCTCTCACTGTCATGTCAATATTATAGATTCAACAGTAAAGGGAGGTCTGGGCCTCCTGGAAAGAGTTTCTCTTTTAAAGAAAGGCTCAAAGGACAAACCAAATCTATTGCATTTGACCCTAGGGATGGATGAAGTGTAAAGTCTTTATGGAACCCCAAGGAGTCAAACAGTGATGCAGACATCCAGACACCTCTCTCATAATCTTCTCATAATTTGCAAAGTGCATCAGGATCCATTTGTAAGGCGCCATGTGGCATGCCCTTTATTTAGTCCCAAACACTTTATAAATTCATAAGGTGAATGCTGCACAGTTGTTTTGGAAACATGTTTTCACACTTTTCACCCTATTTCCCCTCCAAGCTCAACTTGAAATCCTATTTGACATGGAGTTTAGGTTTTATGAAATGAAAAAAAAAAAAATAACAATCTTACAGCCTCTCTCATAACCGTATCTCAAATATTGAGTGTGTTAACATGGTAGCCCCATGGTCTTCAACTCAGAGCGGCCAGCCGCCTGCCTGTTCATCAAAAGAGAAATCAACCTACACAAAAGAGAAATCAACCTACACAGACTGTTTGGCACGTTGCTCACGTGCTGCATCACGCCAGACTCCTTCCCGACAGACACACGTACCAGGTGCACGTTGCATTGCGTACCCAGCTGATTACACAGCAGTTACCTGTATCTAACAAGGTTAATCAAGATTAAAAAAAAAAAAAGTCTGCTCACCAATAAACTAGGGCAATTAAGCATTCATTTGCACTGTATGTAAAGCCACCCCAAAAACGTGTAATCACCTAACTTCAAAGCATCGGGCTCCGTTTCACCATACAGCACAATGGCAAAAAGCACAGTAAATAGTCCCTTTGGGGACAAACACCACAGTTTCATGTGGAACATAGTTCCCATCTTAAAAGGGAGTTACGGTCTACAATTTTTGCAATAACAGCATTACACATTTATACGCTAATACACAGCCATAAGCATGGATGTATGTGATTCTTTCTCCTCTTACTGCACTGCAGCAAAGGAATATGGCAGTTGTTTAATAGCACAAAACAAAACTGCAGGACTGCTCACGGAAGGAAAAATAATCTTCAGGGGAGGGGGATTTAAGTAGCTAGAATGCAATTACCTAAATTGAAATTTGGTGCTTAATGACCTTGTGCTTACAAAAATTGCTACATAGTCCTTAACAATCAGAGCTTCCATTTTAAGTCTCATTGACAGTACTTCCATAACAATGGTCATGAAGCTCTGGCCTAGTAGAAAGTCAATGAGAAGATTAACAGGCTTTTAATTAATGCCCCATCTTTTTTGCTGAATCTTCAGGAAAGGCCAGGTGTTGCCCTGTGACAGTGACTCAGCCCACCCCTGCTTGGCATAAGAGCACTGGAGGCCCAATATAACAGGGATGAAAAACTTCAGACAGGGAAAAAGCAGGCAAGCATATACATTCTTAGAAGACACGATTTGACTTTCATAGAAGCATCCCTTACAAAGGGGCTCATTCCCAGCCAGGGATGAGACCACGGTGAGCGATCTGCCACCGGGCCATAGAATTGTACTATTTCTATGGTGCTATCAAAACCAAAAAAAAAAAAAAAGAAAAAAAAAGTGTGATGCCAAGAACATATGATTGCCTGCAAGAAACCTTCAGGGTACAGAAACAATCCCGCATTTGAAAAAGTTATAGTAACTACTTACTGCATGATCCATTCAAAATGAGGACCACAGGGGTGGGAATCAAAGGAGCAGATGAATCTTCTCCACCCAGTCTCTGCTTTTCAAATAATCTCCTAACTTCACACAGCTGAGATGAAATGACAGGTCTGAAACAACCCTTTCAGAAGGTTTCCGGCAGCCCCACCATTACCCTTCACCCCCTGTCACATGTAGCCAGGTGTAACATCATCAACAGGTGACCACATGAGGGTTTTCCTTCCTTCTATAGCTTCTACTATGAAAAAGTCCTTTTAAGAGTCAAATACCATGCATGTCTGAAGGTTAAAAGACAAGTAACATTAAACACTAAGATAGGCACGTAGTGCCAAACTCCTTGAATACACAGCTCCAACACCTTAAAACAAGCTGCTTGCTGTGTACCAAACCGAAGGACTGTTTTGACTGACTTTTTAGCCAGCTACAAGAACAGGCGCTTCTCTTCTTCCCTCACAACCTCCTTCCCCCTTTCAAGAGCAAATCTTCATCCCAAACCCAGGCTATTTCCCTTCTCTCATTTTCTGAATCCAGCCTTTGCATTGGGACGCAAATCTTTCATGCTTTACTCTGAGGCCACCACATGCTGGGACAAGATTCCCAGGACGTAACTAGTGCAGACACACAGTGATTGAAAAGCCATGCATAATTCAATATGAAGTTTTAAAATTTTAAGGAGCAGCCAGTAGAAAGGAAATCAGAAAACCTAAACCTCCAACAAGTTCTCAGTCATAACCCGTGCTTGAGACTGCAACACCTTTTTAAGAGCTTCTGAACTTTAAGATAAGAGCTTGGAGCTGAAATCCTTTTCCTACATTTGAAATTGAAACAAATCTCCAGATCCATTAGCCATCTAAGGTCATCTGTTATTGCTGACAGCACCTCAAGACTTCACCCAGGGTTTGGCTCTTGAAACTGAAAAGGCTTTTAGAAACATTTTGCAAGTCTCTGCTGTGTGCCTGGACACTCAGATTTAATACAGAAGCCAATGCATCAAAACCATAACAAGCATCCTTATAGATAATACCCACCAAACCAGGAACTAAGAAACTTCCAGGGAGAAAGTGCCATCACTTGAGATTTCAGGCCAGAAAAAGGTTCAAGTAAAACTTTAGACCAACCTCTCTGATGATTCATCATCTCCTGCACTTCCTCCCCATCTGAAGGGTCCCACAGTCCAAAGAGCAGCAAGTGCCCTCCACCTGTTTTTCATATTGCATCAGGCTCAAGAGCCACAGAGGCTGTTGCTTCCTCGCAGCCTCAGGGCTAATGAGTTGTGCAGGTGGTCACCATTTGCACTGGTGGCTTGCAGGGGCCTCCTTGCAATCAAGGCACTGAAAGTGAACAGTGACACACACATGTGATCGCTGCCCTCCCGTGCAAAGAAAGGACGTGCTCACATCCTGGAGGTCTCCCCCAGGGTGTATGAGGCTCAGCATCAAACTCTCAGCAGATTTTCCCATTCATTCCTGCCTAGGCATCACGGCAAGACATCGGCAGGACAGTGACATGTGCCTGCTGGAAAGGCAAGGGGTCACCTCACTATCCTTGTAGTCAAGGTCCAGGAGCGGTGGTTCCCTCACCAAGGGCAAGATGAGCTCTCACTGTAGCCTGTACGCTCAGAGGGAGGAGGCACCCCTGCCATTCGCAGCAGCCTACCAACAAGCTCCTGGGCTAGCAGCCCCGCTCTGTCCCAGGGCAGAAGCAAAAAGGGAGCCGGGAAGGGGAAGAACAGGCCTTCCTAAAATACATCTCCTCACCCCTCCCCTCTCCCCTCACCCAGCCCCCTGTGACTGGGGCTGTGAGCAGCTCTCTCTGAAGTCCCCTCTTTCATAATCAGCTTCTTTTGATCACACAATAAAGCAGCTGAGGTTCTGTTTAAACACAAGCAAGGAACAAAGCAGTTCGTTAAATATGTAGGAAACTTCATTCCTTACCTGCCAGGTGCCCGAGGAGGGCAGGGAGAGGGGAAGGATGGGGCAGGAGGGAGCAAGAGGCAGGGAGGGAGAAGGGGCAGCTCAGAAAGGATATGGGTTGCACACCATTTTGATGCACCAGTTCCGTGGGCTGGTGGTCTGCTTCAAGCAGAAGAAGACAACTGGGGCCAAGTCGGGGTAGGGGACATCAGGGTCTGGCGGGGAGGTGACTTCCTCGTCCTCACCCAGCTCCGGGGAGGACGGCGGCTGCTCCGGTGGCATTTGCTGCTCTGAGACCCCCAGATCCATGGGCTCCAGTGGGCAGATGGTGGAAGCGTGAGGGGGCTGCGGGCCCGCGGGCCAGGTGGAGGGAGGCTGGGGGACGTACTCTGCCATGCCAGCCGCAAGCGAGAACCCCTGGAGAGGAGAGGAGAAAGAGAAATGAAATCTACATGAGGAATCAGTAGCAAGAGCACAGGACGCCCGTGATTTCCCAGTGAGTTCAGAGCAGGGGAGAGCCACAGGACTGATAGTTCTGGCAATGAGAAACCGAGGTCGCACTTTGTGCTGGAGCAATTTTAAGCAAAACTGTCTGGTTTAGCCCCAGCGGTGCAGTATGGCTGTTTCTCTATGCAAGCAGGACAGCTTCTGCCAATATTTCTCTTTTCTGCCAGTCCTTTTCTCCACCAAGACTCTTCTGGCTAGTCCTCTCCGTCACTATTTAAATCATCCTTGTAGCCTCTGAGACCCCCTGGCACGGTGCTGCACCATCTTAGGTGCCAACTCTTCTGGAGCCAGCCTGAGCACTTTAACAGAGCACTATGCTTTGGAGCTGCATGGCCCCATCCTGAGACAACACAGCCACCCTGCCCTCGCAGCCCCTCACGCAGTCCTGCCAACCCCAGGTTCAGCTCTGCTGCCCCAGGCATGCCGTCTCCCACCCAGGGACACACTGGGCTGGCCTCGGGTGGCTGCTCGTTAGGCAGGCTCCTTCAGACCAACGCTGGCAAATGCATGTCAAGCCCATACAGAACAGTCACTCATTCAAACAGGGAGCTGTAATGCAAACTAGAAGTAGGACTAAATGTTAAGCACCCTTTACTGGAGCTTGTGGAGCTCTCCTTTGCCGGCGCAGTGGAAGCACCATGAAGACAGGGGAGACCTTATCAGTCTCTACAACTACCTGAAAGGAGGTTGTAGAGAGGTGGGGGTTGATCTCTACTCCCAAGTAAGAAGCAATAGGACAAGAGGAAATGTCCTCAAGTTGCACCAGGGGAGGTTTAGCTTGGATATTAGGAAAAACTTCTTCACAGAAAGGGTTATCAAACATTGGAACAGGCTGCCCAGGGAAGTGGTGGAATCACCATCCCTGGAGGTATTTAAAAGCTGGGTAGACGTGGTGCTGAGGGACATGGTTTAGTGGTGGCTTTGGCAGTGTTAGGTTAATAGTTGGATTCGATGATCTTAAAGGTCCCTTCCAACCTTGGTGATTCTATGATTCTATGACAGGTTGCAAAAGTTATTCCACTAAGCAGAATGGTCAGAGAGTGTAGGTGGGTGTAAGCAGAGCTGAAGAACAGGTCTCACACTCGGTGGCACCCAAGTACTGCAGAGCACTGTGCTTTTGCTAAAGAATATCACTTTGCTGGCTGGGTGCACATAACAGTGGCCTTGTTCTGGCAAAATGCAAAGCCAAATGTTGTCCATTAAATAGCACAGTGATGCTCTTAGGAAAGAGAGCTTGCCCAAGGACTACCCAGTGGTAGCCTGATGGGTGCTTTCCTCTCTTCACCTTGTTGGCATGCTCAAGTGTCTGGAGTGCCCATGCTACCAGTACAGGCTTAAAAGCAACACAAGAGCCCTCAGACACACTGTAATACAGAAAGGGTCGATCAGCAGCAGGAAAGGATGCGTCTGTCACCAAGATCCACAGCACAGACCTCGTCTCCTCCCATCCTGCGCATAGGTTATCCTCCCAGACACTGGGCTCAATCCCCTTCACTTTAGGATCACACAGACCACACACATCTCTGCTGACACTGCTCTACCGTGGCAGGCTGCACCCTTGATGTTTCAGCCCAAGACCCCTTTGATGCCCACACTGCTGGATCCATGGTCTCCAGTGTTCTCCGCAGCACTCATCTGCCAGGTCCAGCCAACCTTTCCGCTTTGGGCTGCAGTCCCCTGTTATCCCTGCTTAAGACCCTGCAAGCTCTGCCTATCCACTCTGTTCCCTCAGCCCCCCTGCTTCCAACAGGCACTTTGATCCAAAGCTTTGCTTGTTCTTCGAGGCTTGGTATTTGTCAGAACAAAGAGCAGCAAGCGCAGAGGTTTAGAAAGCAGACATAGTGTCCCTTAGGGGATAGCACAGAGACTCTTTGAATTCATTACCCCAAAGGCCCGCAGCTATTGGAAAGAAACAGGTACTGTGTCTCCTGACTGGGTTTGGGATGCTGTTCATAATTTTTTAACTCCTGTGACAAAAGTGGCAGCACATCCTTCCCACCATCCAGCACCTCTGTTTTCACTTTCACCAGGTTTTTAATTCTAAGCACCCATGTAACTCCTCGCACCACCTTTTCCATTCCCTATTCCCACCAGCTCCCCATTGCCTGCTCTGAGCTGGCTCCCTTGCAGGCTATTAACATGCGGTGGCTGCGCCCAGCTTCTTTCCCATTAACAACACGGAGGAGAAAGGTTAGCAGGGACAGCCAGGAGAAATGACTTATTACGGTGCTCAAAGCATCCACCCTGATGAGGGCATGACAATTCCAAACGGTGATGTAGAAAGCTTCATAATTAACAATAAAACAGAGCAAAGGAACGGGAGAAACAAACTTATCAGCATTTCCCTGCTTTGCCTCCAAGCAAATGTTCAGGGCCTCTTCTCCATCTCACCGCTGCCAGATGCACCTGGGACTTTGGGATGCAGCTCTGCCCATGTCAAACACACGTGCACAGATCGGGTAGTGGCTGCATCACGGGCAGTTTATCGCTCCAATTTGTGCAGCCCACAGTGACTCGTTAGAGATCATACGGACACAGAGGCAGGTGAATCCCTTTGGGAGTCCTGAAGCTAAATACAGCCCTTGAATGACAGCTGCCCCACTGGAGATGTAATACCCCTTTCCTCCTTGAGATTAAATCCTGCCCTGCCATCCAAACCAGCCCCAAGGCTCTGATCACAGTGTATTTCCTACATTAAGCAGGATTAATATGCTGTGTTAAAAGAGGGAGAGGGGAAACCCAAGCAGCGGGGCACTTCCGAGCTCTTTATGCAGAGCCAGTCCTCCTGTCTCCACTTCAAAGGGGAAGGGACTAGTTTTCCTGCTGGAGACAGATCCAGGATTCCCACCACTATCCTCACTACCAGCTCAGATGGGGAGGTTGGAATCAGGTATTTCCACTATTTTGGCAGAATGCAACTTATGCAATGCTGGTATTTCCTCCGGGATTGCAATTATTGGCCTTCCCGTGCCATAGCATTGCCATGTAACTTGGTTGGAGTGAGCCTGCTACAGTATTTCAACCCAGGAGAGGTCCTATTTAAATCAAAATGACTAAGTGGAATGAGCTTGGCACATGCACACATATGCATATATAGAAAAAAGTGCATCAACAGAGAGGGTTCATACCCAGCTAAAATACCAATAAATCCAAACAGGATTATAAAGCCCCAGAGCTTGCCTTCGGGATGCCTCTAACTGCCCTCCCCTTTGTGCAAGTTCTGCTTAATGTGACAAGGGCAACACAAGGGGACGATCAGATGGTCACGGGGTGGCCAGATGCACGTTGTTCCCACTCAACCTTTTGCTCAGGCAAGCCTATCCCCAGCTGGTGGTGGCAGGCCAGACCCATCAACAACAATCAAATCCTCCCCACCCCTGACTTTTCTTTTCTGGCTAAATTCCCCCCAAATGCATGAAAACATTCCCCTGCAAAAGTCGCAAATCGTTGGAGGAGCAATGCTACACCCGCTGCACTTCCCTCCCAGGGAAAGGGAAGGCATTTGTGGGCTGGCAGCTCCTCCTGCTCCTCTCCCTGCACAGCCTGCACTGAAGCCTTCCCCGGAGCCACATCTCAAGCCTGCGTGCCTCTTTCCCCCACCATCCATCCCCGAGGGCCATTTAAAACCACTGCCTTCCCGAGCCGAGCCCCCGCTAGTCCCGCATTTGGCACACACACCTGCCCCGGACATGTGTGCTGGCAGGGAGCTCTTAGACTTGGCAGGCAGGGGACAAGCTGCCAGCCTCTGGTTCAGCTCTTAGCCACTTCGGAGAAAG
Organism: Burhinus bistriatus; assembly: GCA_013397275.1. Classification (NCBI taxonomy): domain Eukaryota; kingdom Metazoa; phylum Chordata; class Aves; order Charadriiformes; family Burhinidae; genus Burhinus; species Burhinus bistriatus. Next base: position 101,120 of record VYXH01001296.1, read on the forward strand.
CACTTGGTCCTGCCGGACCGTGGGTCTTGTGACTCCGCTGGGGAAGGAGAGGGAAGGATGCTCTGAAATGACAAGGGAAGTGGTGGACTTAATGAGCAGGGGAGATTGCTTGTGAGAGATGTCACAATTCAGGGGAAGCGCTTCGGATTGGGGCCGTCTGTCCCCAAACACCAATGTCACCTCTGGACCTGCTCAGAGGGGTCTCTGCTGACACACGTTCCCCTCCGGGGCTGCAACTGGCATCCCGGGGCTCTTAATGCCACGACCTGCCACGCACACCACAGTCAACCAAAGTGCCATGACAGAGCCAGCCCAAGGTGTCCCATAGGCATCACTCCCCATCTGAAGCAGTCTCCTGGCTCCTCACCACCCCCTTCCCCCCTCAGAGAGGGGCCCTCAGGGACTGTGGGTGAGGGGAGGGCTGATGGGACCTTTGCAATGCTCATGCAGATCTTTCTTGAAAATCTCTAGGGTGCAGATAGGATAGGAGAGACTGTTGCATCTTGCCAGTGAAAGAGCCTTTTACAGCCAGACAAGAGAGGGAAATACCAGAGTTCCCCAGAGCACCATCCCAGTGCTGGAGGCAATCCACCCAGAGCCCAGCGGGATGGCTGCCCTCCCACGGGAGCATCTGAAGAGTTCACCTTCCCCACCACCATCCTTAACCCTATATTCCTCGCCAGCCCATGCTGCTCTGGGGCAGTCCCTTCCTCCCTGCACACTGCTCACACGGGCAACACCGGGGCCTGCAGCCGAGATGAAAGCGCAGAGTATATTTCCTTTAAGAGCCGCCTTATGTGTATACAGCACCTCCCATCCTGAGGGGACACAAGTCCTTTACAGACCATCCAGCGCAATCCTTCACCTGTTACCGAGAAGCGGCAGGAAGCGTGGCAGCCGCTCTGTCCTGCTAACACCCCGTGACACCCTCGCAGAAGAGGGACAAAAATTACAACCTGCAGCTGCCATCGCAGGGGAGGGCAAGATGGCCCCGTCAACTGGAGCAGCACCTGCAGCATAGGTATTTATTTATCAGCTCCAAATGTCCATCCAAAAGTTGACGAGCATCTTGGGGCACAGCTCTCGTGGCCGGCTTCACACAAAACTGGACTTATTTAAGGATGTCTCTGACTGCATGGCATATTTATGAACGCGTGTGGGGGACCCCATTCGGTAGCTGCGTGTGCACGTGTGCCTCCCAGGGTGGCCTGTTGGACGCGGTTGTGAGCCCGTGTTTGCTTGTTGCTATAAACGGCAAGCGCCGGTTGTGTGTTATCTTTGATGCATGCGTCTGGCTGTGGGGATGTGTTAGTCATACAGGTTTCACATTTTGAGCATTTGCAGTGGTAAAATATAATTAGTGGTACAGGGCTCCCTCTGTGTTTATGTTCGTCTGGCATCGGCATGTTTCTCTGCCTGTTTGTGTGAGGCAGTGCCTGTTCTCGTCTGCCTGTGTGTGCGTGGAGGTGTACGAGTATCGGTAAGGAACGGGGTCACTTTTATTAGCAGCTAATTTGAAAGGGGAGCTTTTACATCTCCATCATCTCAGCACCTCCTAATGCAAGGGGACGTGGCAGAACCCAGCAGAAAGCATTTCAAATGGCGCCCAAATCCATCGCTCATAGGTGCCCGTGTGCCTGTGCACCCCTGAAATGTGCCATCCATGGCCCACACCAGGGACAGGGTCTCCCGGCTGCCCCGCCTGTTCCACGATAGCCCACGAACCATTGCCTTTCGGCCACACGCTGGGTGACTGCTGTGCCCTATCTCTGCATACGTTATTAACCTCTGCCAGATTTGCTCAGGAGCTTGACAGCCTCCCCCTTTTCACCCTGGTGATTTTGGATCCCTCCTCCTGCTCAGGAAAGGGAGCAGAAGAAATTCCCCCGTCCTGCCAAGCAGGAGAAGGAGCAGTGTGGCCAGCGCAGGACAAAATAGAGATAAGCAAACTATCTGTCTTGAAGCCTTGGCAATACTCTGCTTTCAACACATACTGCAGGTGATACCCTGCAGCTGTAGGAAGAGCAAGCCCAGATCTCCTAGACTCTCCCACCCTTATCATCACAGCCAATGTCCACCACATTGCTTCCACCTCGCATAGCTGGGATAGCCCTGTCCTGGCCATGCCTCTGGTCCCCATCCCTGGCACAGCAAAGTAGGGATCTGCTTACCCTGCTAAGAAGTCTTTGGCCAAGCCTGAATGAGATGTTGTGGAGACCAGTAAAGACGTTGCTGGAGAGATGGGGAAAAGGTAAACAATGAGAGAAGAAAAGGCACAGGAGCAACACGGTCACTTTGGGTTGAAGAGGCACAGAGGCAAAGGAAGTTTCCCGATAGAAAATCATTACCTGGCCTTAACTATGTGGAGTGTTTGAGACCCAGAGTTTAGTGCTACTGAAGACCTCAGCCTCATCCCATTGCTCCCCAGAGAATATGCATGCTTGTTTTCAACAAAACATTTTCATTTTTGGTGTCCCAAATAAACAGGCACCCAAAAATCTCCTTTTGCTGCTGACTCCACATACTAACAGACCTGTCTATGGGGAGGTTCTGCCCCAGAGCCAGTGTTTTCCCTTTCCAACCAGCCCTCCTTGCTCCCTGCAACCCCCTGTGGTGTGCACCACTCACAGCAGTGCCTCCTCCTCGGGCACACGGGCACCTTTCACGTGCGTGGATTCCTGTCATGTCTTCTCACTTAAACCACCGCTTAGCCAAGCTACACATCTTTAGCACTTAATCCTTGCTCATAAATTAATCTCCCTAGCCCCACGGTCATTCTGTGCAGATCCGCACCGAAAGCCGCCTCTCGCCTACCAATGCTCTCCCGATAATGATGTGCCAAGCGCTGCCTTCCCGCAGGGCTGGCGCCTGGGCCGGCCGCAGAGGCGGGC
>VYXH01001296.1:104212-159825 GCA_013397275.1 Burhinus bistriatus
TGCCATCACGATGTCTCTGTTGCTGGCCCCGTCACGCTGCAAGCCCATGTCTGATATGCCATCTACCGTCACACCTCAGTCTCGTGGCGTGTGCCGTCCCCTCCCCACCCCTCCCCAGGTCCTCAGACCACGTGTTTCAGATTACATTGCCCCCAGATGCATTAGCTTGCATTTTTCCTAAGATGAATCTCATTATGTTATTTTCTGCCCATCTTTCTGACCTCACTAGTTCCCTTTCTGTTATTTTTCTGCGTCCCCACCAGCAGGCAAAAACCTGTTTTATCATCATCCGGGAAAGTCATTAACATGCTGTTTACTCCCTCCTCCAGATCAGCAATGTAGATGTCAACTAAGATGGGTCTGATGAGGATGATGAAGAGGAAGATAGTGGTCTCGTAGGCTCCCAGCAACAATGGCTCTGGGGCCATCCCCACTCCTTCAGCCCTTGAGCCAGAATATGAAGGGCTTGCAGGAGAGGCAGAACGTGCAAATACCTCAATTGTGCTTCCTGGAGAAACCCACGCTGGGGGAACGGAGCTCCAGCTCCTGCCCACACCAAGGGCACACGGTGCTCAGTGCTGCAGCTGCCAGCGTTGCACCTGCACTGAGAGTGGATGGAAAGGGGCAGCCCAGGGCTGTGGCCAGGCTGGTCGCTCCCACCCGGGCTAAGCTAGCAGCGAGGAGCTCTGCCCTTTCACACCATCCTTCCTGGACCAAACTCTCTGCCCCTTTCGTCCCAGTCCCAGTGCCCAGCCTGACCCAGCGTCCCTTCAGGACCTGTTGCAATGAGCGGGTGTAGGAAAACAGCAGCATACAAGGAGCGGGAAGACCACAGGAGACTCCCTGCTCCCCGTCACAGCACAGCACTGGATGCAACCTCCCACCCCTGCACAAGCATCCTCACCCCACCTCCAGATTTTGTCCCAACCCACACTGCCACTCAGATCCCCAGGGTGTAAATGGAGGTGGGGAGAAGCCAGAGAGGAAGGAGCACATCCAAAGGGAACACAACGCTAAGGGATTTGGGGAGCATCAAGAGTTATATCTTACACTTCTCCTCTCCCTAAAAATTACTGGCCCTCCCCGCAGTCCCTTGCCTCCAAAGGAGATAATCTGCATAAACCCAGACGCACATTTGGAGCAAACTAACTGGCAAAAACGAAAACAGGAAGGGAGCTGAAGCTATGTGGAGTGTGATGATGCCCCAGGCTCTGCCTCTAGAAAGGAGAGGGGATATGGGAGAGAAATGTAGCTATGAAGATGGGAATCATCTAGCAGCAGAGAGGAGATAACACTGGCAGCTCTTCTCCAAAGGCCTACAGGCTGTTCAATCTCAAGTCAGTAGATAGAACAGGACCTTGTGATGGCTCTCTGCATCTCACACACTTTGACTACTGACACTACTACTCATTTGTATAAGCCTGAAAAGTCCCCTTCTCTCCCTGCTGCCACCAGAAAAAAAAAAAGAAAATAATAATAAAAATTAAAAAACAACAACAAATCAAAGCTCAGATGGTTGCTTGAATAGAAATCACTGAAAAGCAGCAAAGACACCAACGCAAGCATATCTGACCACAGACCTGAAATGGACCCCTGTAGTCCAAGCCCAATCCCTCCTCATAGCAGACAACCTTGCAAGGAAACTGAGTCCAAAAGAGTCCTTAAACAGTCACCCTACCCCCCATCTCCCACCACCCCCACTGGCAATCTTTAGTTACTCTAACTCTAAAGGCAAAATAGGAAAAAAAAATGTCCAAGGAAGACAAGCAATTCAGGGCATCACCTCTGCCGAAAGTCCCCGCGCTGGGAGGAGACGCGAGATGATGCTGGGCACACTGCACACACACACATACTGCAGCAGCAGAAACAGGATCCCATCCATCCCTGCCAGTCTGACCTGTAGGAAAATCCATTCCTAACTTCCTTCCTGGAAAGCGACTTAATCGAACCTGTCAGAAAGACACACTAACTCAACACCTGAGAAATGTTTAATACCACTAACCCCACCTGTGCTCTCTAGACAGCGCTGTTTTTCTAGCCATGACCAAACTCTGACACTTCAGAGAAAGGAAATAAAAACCTTCTGCCCCCCCCCGCCATAATGATCGCACCACACAAACACTTTCAGCATCCACATCACAGCCGCAAAATCTCCGGTACTCGCCACTTCACCAGCTACCAACAGCACAGGTCAGCAGCTCCCCTCCATCCCATTCAACAACGCAGCCATAACCCCAAGTTCCAGTGGTTTCGCAAGGAAATGCCTCTTGCTAGCCCTCCCCAGGACGCCCCTGTCAAGCTTTACGTCGAGGCACGATGGAGCAGGATGTGGTGCCTGCACTGCAGACGTTGGTTACGTCAGAAGCAGAGACCAGCTGCCTTCTTCTTTTTTTAATACACACTCACAATTGATAAAAGGGGAAAAACCTTTCCTTTCGGAGGCACCCCTCTGATCCTGCCGTGGTCACACAGAGATCGGGCTGCTGTACTGCATTTTCTGCGGGTGCTAGGAAACACAAGCTACTGCAGAAAACACCAACACGCAGCATTTCGCACCAAGAGCCCGCAGCATGTCCACTCGCCCGCAGGCTGCAAGGACTGGTATCAACCTGCAAAACCCCCAATGACTGAGCCTGGCTTAGCCAAGAGACCACCTCTCTCCTGTGCCACCACAGCAGCACACACCTGCGGTCCAAGGCAAGCGACGAGGCATTTTGTGAGATCTCCTCATTGCAATTAGTCCCTGATACACTGGGCTGATTGCTCTTCATGGCACACCGCAGTGCTTCAAACACGGTGGCCTGACGAGTACCGGGAAAGCGAGGAGTTTATTACCAAGTTAGTGGGTTGATTTATGCAGTCAGAGTTATGATTAGAGGGCTTAAATAAATTTTGTATCAGTATAACACATTTTTCAAACCACTATGTGATTTCTAAGAGCTTCAAGGTATGCATTTCAGACACAGATGAATAAGCTAAATAAGCTGACTATATTAGGTCATTATAAACAACTACGCACCTCTGCATAACTGGGAAGAAACCTTTACTTTCCAATAACAGGCTGGGGGGTTGTAGATCTTGAATGCTCTTCAAATCAGCCCTACATTATCCCATCTTACAGATTTTAAAAAATATAGCTAAGAAATGGTACTACCTAATCTTGCAGATCCACCTGTGCCAGTTGATTTCTGAGCCCATCCCTGGACCCAGCAGTTTTAGCAAGGCTTTGTGCAAGGGCAGCCTTTCACCTGCCTGCTTGAATTTGCGGGATTAGGACTCTGATTTAATAAAAGATCAAATTTATTTTAAATCAGTAGCTAGCTCTTTTAAAGATTCCTAACACTGTGTGTGTATTTCATGAGTTTCCAGCTGTAGATACTTGTTCTCATTGAGAAAAATGAATAAAAATTGCATTCAACATTTATTTTCCCCCAGGAAAAAACGCTGACCAAGCGTATAGCTTCTTTGCAGCACAGCCTGGAATTGCAGACTTTTCCCAAAACCAAAGGTGGCCAGGGCTGAGCCGTGCCATGGATGGGACAGGGCAGGGCTGTAACACTAAGTAGGGCTGTAGGTTGGGACCACGTCACGCTGGGCATGGACATATGGATTCTCCAAAACCAGATCAGGCAGCAGTAAATGCAGCCAGGCGTGAAGTGGGTTGGTGGAAGGAAGGAAGGAAGCAAGCAAGCAAGCAAGCAAGCAAGCAAGCAAGCAAGCAAGCAAGCAAGCAAGCAAGCAAGCAAGCAAGCAAGCAAGCAAGCAAGCAAGCAAGCAAGCAAGCAAGCAAGCAAGCAAGCAAGCCCAGGACTAGAGAAGAAGCCAGAGCTGCAGCCTGGGGCACAGGTGCATTACCTGCACTTTGAGGATACCTAGGGCTGGACCAGCAGGGAAGGTGCTGCTCTTAGTGGGGACAGGAGTGGGGTCACAGCATCACAGGTATACTCTGATAGCCCCCCAGGAGCCCAATCGGTCTTCTCATATCCCAACCGAGGCCACTGTGCCTACCCAGAAACACCCACAGGCAAGCAGTCAGCTCCTCGTGAATCAGCATCCCCCTCCTGTGACGCTTCCCCTCGCTCCCTCGATGGCTGTGGCTGCGCTGGCCCTGCTCCAGCCAGGTCCACTGCCTGAAAACGCTCCCGAGGCAGCAACAAGGGCAGATTTTGTGAGAGAAAACATCAGACAGGTTGGCATAACCCACCTTTATGATAGGCACTGTCAGATTGATCCAGGCTTCACAAGGCAAACCCCTTAGATGTGGCAGATCAAAGCTTCCTCCTTGTGGCCCTGATTCTCCTGTGAGATATTCACCACCAGATCTCCCAGCAAGGCACGTGTGCATCTGCTGGTGCATCAAGGTGGCCAGTGCTTAGGCACATGCTTTCCAGTAAGACCTGAAGGAAAACTGCTCTTCCCCACCTTCCTGTTACCACCAGGGCCAAGGCTTTCCGGGACAGGTACTGCACCCTCTCCCAGCCACCCCAGTGCAAACGCCCTGCCAGTGGGCAGGGAATCCAGCGCGATGCCCGGATTCGATCCCTGCCTGCCTCCAGGCTCCCCTGGGGAGAGGATCATGGCACTAGACCTTCACCGACAGACGTGCACTGCTGCCGTTCTGAGGAAGCTCACGTTCGATGCCAATGCCATGAAACCATTATGTTATTTAATGGAGAGAGAGATAAACGCTCTCAGTCAGCAGCACAAGCCCTTGCAGGCAGCGGGCAGCTGCCTCCTGCCTGAGGTTGTGCTCCTGCCCAGACCCGAGGGATGGGGCAGTGCTGGCTGGATGGGAGAGATGCTCCCAAGGTGTCCTTAAAATAGAAAGGGGAAAGGGGGTAGAAACAGGGTTCTTGAATTCCCTTCCCAGTGCTTTGAATTAAAAGTTTCTTTTGCAGGTAGGGTGTTGAGAAGATAATGAGCTTGCGGATTTCCTTCCACTGACAGAGAAGTTTATGTGTTGGAGTGGAAACATCGAGGGGTAAGGGGGGTGGAGGGTCAGCAGACCCCTTCCTTCTTCTGAGATAATAAATCCTCAATCACCAGCCCAAATTTAACACCAAGAGCTCTGCAATAGCACACAGAAACAACTGACAATTAACATAGCAATCTTCCAAGCGACAGAGATACAGAACCACTAGCAACCCCCAGATCAATGAGAAAAACGCTTCCTATTAGCAGAGAGAAAATGCAGAACAAGTTCTGCTTTTTGGTGTTTACCATTTTTCTTTGTAATAATTTGCAGGGAAATTATGCACGTTGTTTTTTTCTTTCTGTTTTTTTCTTTTTAAAACCCCTGGTACTTTTCACACAGCTGCTGTTACCAAGAAGCAAAAGGTATCCATCAAGAGTGTTACAAAAACCAGTATTGGCAGAAAATATGCCAGATAATTGCCAGTCAACAATGTCTAACATTATTTCTGGTTCTCTTCTTTTTTAATTCTTCTATTTCTCTCCCCCCAACTCCAGCCAACAGCTTCCACTGATGTACAGAAGATGATGCATTTGCTATATTAAAGTACATCCTATTCCCTGCCCCTTTTCAGACACTTTGGATGTTGCACACGCAATTGAAATGCAATAATAATCATAAACAAAACAAAAAAAAAGACAATTTATGAAACCTAAATCCAAGACCCAACTCTTGCTTTGGAAAGAAAAAAAATAGCCCAAACCCAAGAAGCCCCTAAACAGCGAAATGGTTTTAAGAAAAGTTATATATATACAAGTCTCAGGCAGTTACCTCTCCAGGGAGGAGATTTTGTAACCCTTCCTCTTTCCCACCATCCTTCCCCATCACAACAGTACAGACTAGCCAGGGCTAAATTTGAAATTCCTGGGATTATTCACACTCCTTCTATCATTTATAGTCATCTCTAAAGAGCTGCTGAATATGTGTGAGAAACACATTCCCTGCTGCAATCACTCATGGACGTGAACTGCTGGACACACAGTCGTTCCCCTTCCACCACCACCCCTGCCCAAAACACACACCAAAATCAATTATTGCTACTTGTTGGGTAAACAGAGGCAGTCTCACATACATGGACACCGCACATGGACATACACATACGGCTGGACATGCACGGAGAAATAACTTTCCTCTCTGGAAAGATAGAATTATTAACATTACAGACATGTCTACCCTCAGTCTTTACTTCTGCCAGAGAGGAAACAGGTACGAAACAAAACAGGAATGATGCAGGTACACGGGTGGGCGCAAGTTTTCTATTAAAAGGACAGCAAAACCAAGCGAAACGAGACAGACATAAGGTTAGCCGGGTGTGCATGCGTCTCACCTACCTTTGCATGGAAAAGAAATCTCCAAGGGAGAAGTCTCCAAGTCAGAGAAGCAAAATAAAATAATAATGAAGACGCTTTGAAAAAATTCCCCCACCAAGAGAAAAAAAGAAAAAGCCCCCCCCACCTCCCCCCCTTGCACACAGGCACACTCACACACAGACACACACACCTCAGTGCCCGGGGTGGGGGGAAAAATAGGAGGAAAAAAGATCAGGATCAGCTGAGTGACGGGGAGCAAAGAACCTGCAGGCGAGAAGCGGGGAGTTGTGTTAGATCCGTGGCTGCAAGGACTGAGCGTGTGCAGGAAGGAGACGGTTTAAAAGGAGAATACATGGTAAGAAATTGTGGCTGCTCAGGCTGGAGTCTGAAGCTCTGGAGTCAGAGCAAAAGAAAAGAGGCAAAAAAAGGACCTCTTCCTTCGCGGGAGGGTTTGGGGGGCTTTGTGTGTGTGTGTGTGTGTGTGTTTCCCCAGGCGGGTGGTGTTAAGAAGTGACAGAAGCTTCTCTCCAAAAAGACCAGAGGGTCAAAATAATCGCGGGGTGCTGGGAGGTGATGGAGGTGTGGGTGGGGGCAAGTTTAGCTATTCCATGGGGGGAAAGCAAGGAGGAAGGGCTGGTGTGTGGTTTCTGTCTGTCTCTCTCTCTCTCTCTGTGTCTTATGGTATGTTCACCAACGGCTTATGGAGCAAACTGCACAGCGAGAGAGAGAGAGAGAATAACTGTACAGGCAGAGAGAGAGAAACGCCGTCCTTACAGTGACACCAAATGTCTTTAGGGGAAACCTACAATTAGAGGCACATTAAGACAGGAATTTTAGCAACACCAGAGGAAAGGAAGAAATCTTCTCACGCATCATTGCACACTCACATCCACAGTGGGGTCTCAGGACAGCAAATGTTTCCCTCCCTTTTCTGATGGACACCAGCTTCAGCATGCCTGCCTTGCCCTGAACTTGTGAGCGTCTGTCCCTCCACAGGTCACAGACCAAGCAGGTTAGAGAACTACCCCTTGGAAAGAGAAAAAACCAACCTAACAAGCCCCTCAAAAAGTCCCTCCCTCAAAAGCAGTCCCTCCTCTCCCCCTATCCTACTCCCAAATCTGTTATGGGAACTCAGGGTGGGGAAACAACTCACTGCAAATTCGTTTCTTACTGCATTTCGTGAAGCCAGGGGGAAACAAGAGGGATGGATAACATGCAGGGATCCCACCGTCCAGGGTCTAGAACAGAGTACGGCCACCCCAAGCCCCTGCCAATGGAAGGCCAGCCCAGCTGTCTCCCCCACCAGTCCCATCCCATGGCCAAGCAGCCTGGCCCCACGCCGGTGCAGGCCCCTCATCCTTGGAGCATCAACCTTCAATTTTCCTGCTGAGGATCCCTGAGCCATCTCTGGGAAACAGATGCTATGTGAAGACATCATAGTCCTCAAGGGTCTTCATGGGTTTTGCCTGTTCAGACCAATAAAACACTGGATGTCAGGAGAGACAGAGATATTCTTGCATCTGCCATAGGCATATATCGTAAACAAGCAGCTAAAAAACACCCAGCTCCCAGTTGGGGTGTGGTACAACATGCATTGCAGCCCAGAAGCTCCTCCACTTCCTCGCACAGTTACACAAAGCCTTCTCCAGCCCTTCCCCACCAAGACGACGTCACAGACTTTATATTCACGGCTAGAATAGCTGGGTCAGGGTAATTAACACATCTGACCTAAAAATGGCTGGGAAACCAAGCACTTCAATCGTACTGCAAAACAGGCCCTTGGTCATTAACTCTCCACAGGAAGGCAATGGAGCAAGCCCACCTCCCAGTAAAGCCAGGGCATCTCTGGTTTGACCTCAAGGTAGCTTACGTGCGTTCACCATCTAGAGTGAAAAACACCCAGAACATACCCTTTCCACTGCTGTCCATCTCTGTGTGGCTTGGCTTTGCCTTGCCAGGCGCATTGGGCAGAAGCCACGGAGCCCCCAGCTGTTTCCGTCATGTAAACCAAGATCCCTGGAGCCTGAGTGAGGTGGTTGGCGTTGCTGTGGTCTCTCATGAGGCCCCTAAAAGTCTTTGGAGCAAAGATGAGAGCCACTGTCCGCTTTTAGCGTAACACTGTTGTGTTTATAAAGTGTCTAATCTTGTTTCCTCTTCTGAAAGACAAACACAGCCCTCAGAATCCTCAGGGTGCACCAGGAGTGCTTAAAAAAAAAAAAACAGCAAAGGGAGCAGAGTTATAAATGACAGGAACGTTGTAAGCATCAAAAGTTACCTGATTAACAGCCCTCATGAAAAACAGCCCTTCCTCAGCAAGTCCAGCCTTTCTTTTTTCATAGCTTCTTACCAGGGCTGCGGTCCCATGGTAAACTCATGCATCTTCCACAAGCCGGAAAGAAATTTTATTCCAGGATAAATATTTGTGCTGGCAGGACCTCTCCTGGTCGGTGGTCACAGCCTGTTTGTACTGAAGCCGTGCAGGGCACAACCTCCAGCCACCTTCGGTACGAAAGAAGGTTGTGGTTACCCTGAGTCCCCCTTCCTGTATGGGCTGGAGGGCTCCCGTGTAGGAGCAGGGAGACAGCAAGTGCCCATCCACATCAGGAAGCCCCTTGAAGTGTAGGATGGACATGATTTTGTGACACACAACTTCTTAGTGCAACGGGGATATGGCTCTGGGCACATCCCCAGACTCACAGCAGAGTTTGGGGTGATCCCAGAGTCACATAATCATCCCAAAAGTCAGCTCAGGAGGAAGCCTGGCCAGATCTCTAGATGATTGCCCTGGATCCTTGGGTGCTGGGCTGCCAGCAATCCACTGAGACAGCTCCTGCCTCAACCAAATCTTGGCAGCCCCCTACGAGATGTTGCTCTTTGTAAGCACACCACAAGCACCACACATAGCAAATATGCAAGCGACCATAGGCACTCCCCTATACACACACCTACGTATGCCTTCCCCATTCCCACATACACCAGAGGGGCTGGCTGACCTTCTAGTCCACTCGTGGCTAGCGAGTCCGCCCCGGGCTGCCGAGGTTAATCCCCTTGGCTTCCTCCTCACCAGCCACAAGACATTCACCACTCCCTCCTCTCATAAAAAGCATCTGCTGTTCCTTCCTGAGAAGAAGGGTTTCAATTTTGTCCCCGAAATGATGAATCTGAGCATTATATGATTTCAGATGCCTGCAATTCACCAACAAGCCCCTTCAGGGGGAACAGGGAAAAAATGCAATTGAATTTATTCATGCATGAATATCAAATGAGAAAAAGAGAATGAGGAGGAGGGCAGGAGAGAGAGGAAGAGGGTGACACAGGAGGGAGAAACAGGACAGCAAGCAGAGGCGAAAGAAATGAAATGGTAAAGGAAGATGAAGGGTACACACAGAGAAGCACAGGAGGACAGATGCACATAAATACACACCCAGGATAATCCATGGGTCATCACTGATGTCCACATCCCAGGATCATCTCTGTTTGCCTTCCAACGTACCCACAGCATGGGGATAAAGAGACATTTGAACTCTCACTGAGACAAACCCTCCAAATTGATAAAAATATGCAACAGGCTTGGAAGGAAGAGAGAGGGAAAGGGGCTGGGTGATGAAATGGAGCCATGGCATTCATCCCTTCACAGATTTGGAGCAGGTGAAATGAGTAAGCCCAGGGCAGCTCCCCTCATCCCCACACCCCTCCCCAGACCACCCACACTGGGGAGGATTTCCACGGGCTTGCTGGTACACACACCGTGGGCATCCCCTGCACTGGCAATCCCGGTGTTACCACCAAGCCTTGGGCTGGGAAGCCACTGCTCTTTCTGAGCAGACCCTCCTCTCCACCAGCCCCAAGTGAAGGGTCTGAAGATGAATGGCTCCTCATCTTGCAGCTCACAGTAGTCATGGAACTCCATCTTCAACCCCCAAGGTGCTTTCAAAGAGTTTTGTCACCTGCCCTGAGTGATACCCATGGGCTCTCTTGGGAGTGACCTGGGAGTGGGTCACACCAGCGGTGAGCATGGCACAAACTGGTCCTACAGATGCATCCAGAGCATTTCCAAGGGTCCCTCCCTGTCCCCTCTGCGATTTTTGAGAGGAACAGGAAAGTCTGCATTGTGCCTGTCACCACCCGAGCCAGCAGCACTGGCAGGGGGAGCGGGGGGTTAGTGGGGAAAGTTAAGTGCAACTTAAAAAATGGCAGCTGCTTCAGAGAGGGGACCGGGCGAGAGGGAACAAGCAGGAAAGGGGGAGCCGTATCAAAGCAGAGCGGCTGCAGGGGTAGGTAGCTCTGGGAGATGCAGCCCTCTCCTCTGCAGGTTTGCAGGTGGATGTGGGCTGAGCCCACTACGCAGTAGCCTACACTGGATTTAAAGGCATCCTCTAGCCAAGCCTCACGGACATCATCCTGCCTCCTGCCAGGCTGACCCAGCCCCTGTCCCTCTTGCCAGCCCTGATGGCAGATCCTGCGCAGCACACAGAAGCCAAACACTGACTGTTGCTGCAAATCCTGTTACTGTTGCCCCCCGGAACAGCTGCGCAGCCCTGCCCACCCTCCGGCTCCTCCGCACAGCGCACAGACCCCTCGGAGCTGAGTATTAGCCACGGCCACATGTGGGCTGAGCTCATCCCCAGGCACGGGGCAAGGAAGAGGAGCAGCAAGACGCAAAGCAGGCTTTTTCACAATGCTCCCAGGTAGGGCATCAGGTCCGGCATCTGTTGCTGCTGTGGGTTTATGTTTGCTGCTTCCAGGAGACGGTGCTCAGCTTTTCCCACACCCTTCAAAATAGAAAGAGAAAAATAAAATGAGAGAGAGAGAGTGTAAGCTCTGACGTGAACCTAACTTTAGATCCAAGGGCTGATGACTCACTCCACTGGGGGAGAAGTGGCTGAGCTGGCTGTAGGTTTCTGTTTATATACCTCACTGAGCTAAATATATAGACTGAGAAGTTCTTATGTTCTAGCCCAACAACTTCAATCTGCATTTTATCCCTCTCAATCTTAATGTTCCCTTCCCTTCTAAATCTCTCCCTCTTTTCCCCCAGCATTGCCTTCCTAATCCCCTTTACGCTTGCTTTGTTGTAGGAAATTGAAGAAACACGTCTCCCCACCTTCCACTCTCCCCAGTGTTTATGGTTAGACTGACAGGGGATTTCTGGGAAATGATTCAGTGTTGTGGCTCTTAAGCACAGCTCCTCACACGGATCTGATGATGCATTTCAGAGCTGGCCTGGCGCTCCCAGTCACAGTGCCGGCAATCAGATCCATGCCACCTCCTGATCCTGGTGGTCACACAGCTCTCGGGATGGATGTCAGCTCCCTCCCAGGGGTCCTTTGTCCTGTTGCTCCAGCATGGAACTCCGCTCTGGCATCCCAGGGCTGGCAGGGTGCGTCCCTACCTTCTCCAGCCCAGCACCTCAGGGCACGATGCCACTCTGCCAACACACCTCTGGCCCCAGCTGTGGCACCTGGGCATCGGGGCCTCCTGAGGAAGGGCTGACAGCCACTGCCAGCTATTCTCCACTTCTGTGACCAGAAAGAGTACTTTGTCATCAGCAAAAGGCATCTGGATGAGACCTCCAGAATTCTTTTTACCTGTCATCTGTCAGAGCAGGGGACTCACACGGCTGGCACCTCACAGCACCCTCCCTCACACCTGCACCCGTACCTTGTACATTTATGGCATGATGGTGCCATGGGCGCTCTCCCCTTCCACAACCATCACATACCAGATGCAGGCTATAACCTGTCCGTCAGCTGCACAGCGATTCCGGGAGCCCGCAGAGTGGGGGCCCACACATGCCCTTCTCCTCTCTGCTGGGTGATGCCATCCCACCCCACCCCCTGATAAATACAGCATCATCTTACACATTGGAAAAGAAGCCCCTCAAGAGGTGTAACACTGGAGAAGGGCCGAGACGGGGAGCACAGCAGCACACAATGCTGCAGGGAAGCAACAGCCACATGCACAAACCTGCCTGGGCTTCTCATATACAGGGCCAGAGCGGTGTAGCAGAGCTGAAATAGATGGTTAAGCACACAAAGACCATTTCTGGTTTCATCAAATGCTACCATGGATCTGTAAGCTGTGATACCCCCTCACCTCACCCCTCCTCATCCGGAACAGGTTGAGACAAGTGGAGCAGGGGATGGTAAAAGAGAACAGCTCAGAAAGAGGCAAAAGGGAAAATATAAATTAATCCCTCCAGCACAGGAGAGAAACAAAGAGAGTGCAAGAGAAAAAGGAATCTCTGTCCCCAAAGGGCAGCTCCAAGCTATGGTGGCAGACAGATTTCTAGGTGGGAGACAAAAACCATTTAGGAGAAGGTGGTTTGTTATGAAAAACAAGAGTGAAGAGGAGAAGTGTAATGAGGGGGTGTCCATTCAAGGGAGAGGTCTCTAAGGGATGGAATTCAATTTAACCCAACAGCTCAGTCTAGGAAAGGAAGATCGCCATTGCAGTTTGCTGAGCAGCTGCCAGGAAGAGGAGCGCTGTCTTCAAACACCCTGGATGAATTTTCTCTAGATGTGAGTCTGAAGGATCCAATGGTGAAACCTGGATCTAAGCTTCCCCAAGGCATTCCGTGGGTTCAGACCCAGACTGAGGTACGCGTGTCTCTAAGGGATTGTCTCATACAGTGCCTATTTGTCATCTCGGTCAAAACCTTCTTGTCTCCGCTCAAAGTATCAGAGAGCTGGTTTCCCAGCTGCTGGGCAAGCACCAAAGCCATCCTGACCTGCTTCACCCCACTGATCATCCAAAGGACAACCATGGAAAGCCTGCGTACAGCTGTCATCCTCTGTACAAGAAGGACCAGCACTTCATTTGGAGAGAGCGTAAGCAAGCTAACCTCAAGTGTGTAAGCGTTTGCAAAATGCCTGCTGCAGAAGGATAGGCTCTGTCTAGCCTGAGGTCAACAGCCCCCAAGAGATTCATTACCCTCTCGGCACAGCGATGCTCCCTGGCTCTGTTGGGCAGCCCCTGCCTGCCCTCACACAGCTGGAGGGAGGCCAGAGCAGAGGCGGAGCAGGCAAGACGCACCCTCCGATCAGCAGCTACTCCAAGGAGCAGAGAAGAAGGCAGCAAGGGTTAAAGAGCACCCCAGGCTGGACCGGGGTCTCCTCTCAGGCACTTTCACTGCTCCTTAAAAAAGAGAGAGAGCAAACCTGCATCTCAAATAACAGACAGTCTGTCTCATCACCCATCCATCACTTTGGCCTTAACTCTTTGAGGGTCTGTGCCATGTTCTGCATAGCTGCTTTATCCCAGCTGGCCCTGACCCATAGTGTGGCCTGGCTTTGGACCCAGGGGAGCCTCCCAGGAAAACCAGACAAGCGTCTGCAGTCAGCTGCGGGGCAGAGAGCAGCAATGGGCCAAAAAGCAAGAGGACAGCTGGGGCTAGTAAGAAAAATAGAAAGAGATTTATAAAAACAAAGTAACAACAAAGACAATCTTGTGGTGCCACCTCGTGATGGGTTTGCACAATGTAGCCTGGGCCAGGAAGTTCTGGGTCCAAGGGTGGCTGCCTTCCAGGGAGAAGTGGAAAAGGGAGTCCATATGCAGTAAGATCTACAAAAAAGATGAGACCCATTCACATTTACTATGGCTCAGGAAAGACACAACCTTGGCTCAGACACTGCTTTTGCTGAGAGCAGCACAAGCCCAGGGAAGGCAGTAGGTAACTCCCAGAGCAAATTATAGAGGATGCCTAAAACGTTGATGGATCCAACCCTTTCCCATCATACTGTGCCTTATGGCAGAGAAGCCTGTGGAGTAAAGGCACGAAACAATACAGGAATGAAAAGAAGTATGTGCTTTTTATTGTGGGACTCACCACTGCAGTAAAGGGGTGGCTGAGATGATACCTTTTCCTGAATTAAAAGCATAAACTGGCATAACATGAAAGGTCTGAGATTCACCTGCCCTCTAATGTAACTGAAAATTGATTTCATCCAATGATTCTTATTCTGGGCTTCAGAGCAAGATGAAACAAGATCAAATCCCCAGCATATAAGCTGAGAGGAACGTCTTCCATTGGGGTGATTATCTCCCCAACTTTATCTCTTTTCAGCTCTATCTGAAGCACGGTGCGTACTGATTTCCCCCTCATCAGGGGCAATATGCCCTTTCATGTACTTGATGCTACCAGTAAGGAATTTTCTAGGTCAAGAGGCAGCTGAGATATTTTTCTCTTCCATTGTTGAGGTACAAAACAAGGCATCTCCTCCAGCATTTTTCAGCTGTAGAGATGTTATATAAGCACTTGATGAAGGGAACACATCTAATTAGCTCTCATCTTAGAGACGAGGAAACTGAGGCCCAGAGAAAGAAGATGATTCATCCAAGACCACCCCACAGATGGGAGGGGAAGGCAAGTCTGCCCAGCTCCAGCTAAACACGCACACAGTGGGTCATCCTGTACTAGCACCCAGCTGGGAGATCCCCTGGATACCAAATCTCATGAAATAGAAAACAAATCTGACATATCAAGGTGTGCACTGCCATGGGGAAGGTGAGGAAGGTGTTTCTCATCAAACCTCCCATCGCACTGCTGTATTTTTCACTGGGATGGATGGTTTAATTTTCCGCGGGAGCAGAGTCTGAGCAGAAAGGAAGATCTTGGATTAGATCCACTGATTCAGTGTGGCGTCCCCTGTGCTTCTAACTCTTCCCAAGTCCCAGAGTCCTCTTGGGTATATTTTCCAAATAAGAAAGAAAATAGAAGAGACAGAAAGATATAAATATTGGAGACTAAATTTGAGCTACAGCAGCACCTGAGGGAGAATTAAAGAAAAAAGAAACAACAAAAAAAAGAGTCAGAGAACAGTTTATCACATGCAAGGTTAGAAAGGGATGGGGCTTATGGTTAATAATAAGCCAGTTTGCTGTTCTGCTCCCAGGCTACAGACCAGTCTCCCTCTCCCCTCCCCCAGCTCCTCCATCACTCCCATCCTGCCTCCCGCCCTCCCTGTCGCTCACTCTTTCTGCTCCGTCACTTCGCATCAGGCTGGGAATTTGATGCAAGGCGTCTGCCTCTTCCCACGGCTTCACACCACTGACCCGGCCGTCAGCGCGGGCGCACCAACCCCCCTGCCAGCCTCCCCGCTGGAGGGTGGGAAAGGGGTGCTTGGAGCACACCAGACCTGCAGGGGAAGAGTTCTCCATTTGCTGATGATGGAGCAAGGAGAAGGGTCTGCCCGAGCACCCGGGGCTGCACGGTACAGCCGGAGCTGAAAGGGATACATGGAGCCACCACACTCAGCCAAACCAGTTTGTCCTGCTGATAGAGCTACGCCATTGCTGGTACCCAGACAGTACCTGCACGAGGGCTGCTCAGGAGGCCTGGGCAAGGAGAGCAGTGGCCATCCCCAGCTTGCAGCACAAGCAGGCTCTGTATCACCCCATCCTACCCCTCTGTTGTACAGGCTTTGAGGGGAAAAGCCTTCTCTTTTTCCTACCCTGCATGCAGCCCACTGGGATACGTGGGGCCAGACCGAGCAACATGCAGAGCAGGCACGTGCTAGTGGGTTGGACGGGGAGGAAAGGACTCCAGCATTTACAACTGGGAGATGAAGAGGAGAAAGAGACCCATGTGAAACAGCTCCCCACAACCACACACCAAGGAGAGACCCACGAAATACTCTGCCCGTGTAAGGCCAGAAAACACACGTGGCTTCTTGTCACCATCAGTACTCCAGAGCCATCGTTTCGGAGAGGAGCTGCCTCGACGTCAGCTGGGGAGCAGAGCTCAGGCAGCTGCCCCGGGCTGGCCACGAGCATTTCAGAAGTAGTCCCTTGCATCTGCATATCAGGCCAGCACAACGCCATCCTCCCCAGCAAGAAGCCTGCCACACCAAACTCCTGGGAGAAGGCGGCATGTGCCTACTAAGTGGGCTGGCTTCCAAGCAAACCAGGGCGCTCCAAGCCCAATGCAGAGTCATGAGGGGCTGGCGCTGAGCTGGGACAGATCCACCATTAGCTGGCGAGCTGCTGTGGCACAGCAGGCACAGCCTCCATCTCCTGCTCCCTCCCAGCCTCCCTGCTGGCACCAGCCCCTGGTGACCCTCCGCATCCCCACACCCCGCCCCGGCCACCACAGGAGTGTGAAAACTAGCCAGGCAGAAAGCCCAGCTGCTGTGAAAGCCACCGGGTCCAGGAGGCCTGTGTGTGTCTACAGATGCCCTCCAGTGCTCGCACATCTGCCTACACACGTCCGCACGCGTTAACACCCAAAACAAGGACAGCCTGTGCCCGCACATCTGCATCTCCACGTGCACGTACATCACCGGTGGTGGGACATCTCTCAGGCAAACACATCCAGAGACAGGCATGACTGTCAACTCGAGGAGAAGCATCAGGCAGGGATTAGGCTGCCTGTATTTTCCTGCCAGCTTGGGCACAGGCAGGCTGGGCAGCCCTGTGTGAGTCACCTTCCCCCTCCACACAGAGCAGGTAATATCTCCATCTTTTTGCAGAAGTGTTTTGGTGCCCAAGGCTGACGAGCAGCCTGCAGGATACGAGTGCTTATTATGTATCTTAAGCACATGCTTAGTGTTTCTGCATGCGTCATTGCATGCAAGTTGAACTTTCAGCAGAAGGGGAAAGGAGGGATGGAGGGCATGGGAGGGAAGGAGGGGGAAGAAGGCAGGTGCCATTTCAGCTGTCCTCATCAGGAGCGGGAGAGGTGAAGACGTGTGGGCAGGTGGGTCCCAAAACATGGGTGCCAGCGAGGGCTCTCGCGGCCACTGCAGAGAGACTGCAAGGAAGCAAAGCAGCAGAACGAAATGGCCTGAAGTTGCACCAGGGGACGTTTAGCTTGGATATTAGGAAAAATTTCTTCACAGAAAGGGTTACCAAACATTGGAACAGGCTGCCCAGGGAAGTGGTGGAGGGATTTAAAAGATGGGTAGACATGGTGCTGAGGGACATGGTTTAGTGGTGGTTTTGCCAGTGTTAGGTTGATGGTTGGACTCAATGTTCTTAAAGGTCCCTTCCAACCTAGACAATTCTATGATTCTAAGGAAAAGCGAGCAGGGAAGGAAACATTTTTAAAGCAGAGAGGGTGAATGGGAGCTACAGCAGCCAGGAGGAGAGGAGACCAAGGCTGAGGAGAAGACTGCAGCCAGGGCGGAGCTGAGGCAGGGATACACCAAGGCAACTTCTCAGCTATTGCAGAAGGCCGATAGGCAGTGCCTGCAGCCATAAGTACCGGTGTACTCTGTTCAGCTCTGGGGCCACCAACGTAAGAAAGACAAGGACCTGCTCGAGCAGGTCCAGAGGAGGGCCACGAAGATGATCAGAGGGCTGGGGCACCTCCCCTATGAGGACAGGCTGACAAGGCAGCCTTCCAGTACTTAAAGGAGGGCTACAAGAAAGATGGGGAGGAACACTTTATCAGGGAGTATAGCGATAGGACAAGGGGTAGCAGTTTTAAACTGAAAGAGGGTAGATTTAGATTAGATATTAGGAAGAAATTCTTTACTGTGAGGGTGGCAAGACACTGGAACAGGTTGCCCAGACAAGTTGTGGATGCCTCATCCCTGGCAGTGTTCAAGGCCAGGTTGGAGGGGGCTTTGAGCAACCTGGTCTAGTGGAAGGTGTCCCTGCCCATGGCAGGGGGGTTGGAACTAGATGATCTTTAAGGACCCTTCCAACCCAAATCATTCTATGATTCTATAAGTGGGCAGAAAGAGGATCCAAAGGTTAAAGGTGAAGACCAGGTCACAGGTGCTGGAAGCAAATGAGAAATCAGAGGAGAATGAGCTTCTGCTAGCCCATATGACAGACAGACTTCCCGATCTTCTAGCTGCAGGGAATAAAAACTGGGGAAGGATGAGATTGGCAGAATCTTGGTAAATCATTTTCATGCACTGTTTGCACCCTGGAATGAAGGAAAAAAAATCAGGCGTGTTGGCTGAGGGGACCTGAAGGTTGGTTTCAAAGGCAGCCACCCAGGGACAGCTCATCTGTTTGCCAACTGCAAAGTTCCCCAAGCAATAGAGCTGGTTTCCACTGCTGAGATGGTTTTCCAAGCAGCATGAGTGCTACGTGGAACGAATTGAAAGGTTCTCCGCCCCTTAGATCAACACTACAGAGACTTTCTAAAGAAGACACACACACACAAAATCAGTTTTCCTTTAGACACCTTTTTGGCTCACATCTAAGCCAAGATTCAGCTAGAATTAATTGCCTTAGTGAACAGCAATGCAATCCAATCCAAGTCTTGTGAGGAAAATTTGATGAATGACTTCGGTTGTCTAGAAAAATGACATGTAGTCAAAGTCATATTTGAGAAGTGAAGGATAGCGTGTGTCTCCATAAGGACTTATGGTTCCAGGGGTGATGGAGAGGTTTTCTTCCATCAGTCTGAGAGCAATGGGGGAGGAGAGCACAGCACTCCTCCAAACAGTTAGGAGAATCATGCTGCCATGATCAGAGATGCAGAAAACATGACCTACCAGGAAGGTACTGAGCAAAATGAAGCTGGTTAGACTACAGAAGATTGAGAAGGGGCACAATAACAGTCTTTAAATACATAAAAGTTCGCTACGAAAGGATAAGAGTTCTCAATTCTTAGTGTCCACAGTGGACAGAAGAAGCAACAACAGGCTTACATTGCAGTACAGGACATTTAGTGATAAGGAGAGCAAGGCGTACAATCACAGACTGCTTGAGGATGTGGATGAATGTCCTGTACTTCAGGCCTTCAAAACCAGGCCAGCCAAAACCTCCTGGGAACGATGCAGGCATTGATCGTCCCGAGATCGATGTGAAGTCAGTGACATCACAAGGACCTTGCCAGGCCTGTCTTCTGTGGGTGTCTAATCCCAAATGCCTGTGGCCACCACCACAGTCAAGTGTTGCTATTGTGGTGCTTTTCGGGGAGAAACAGCAGCTGCCTCTCCCCTGGCCATTCCTTCCCCAGCAATGCCCATTTATTTTGTCTTCCTGAGAGTCTCACAGAGCCCAGCATGTGTTTGCAACACTTTGTGAATAATAACACTAGTATATCGCCAGCAAAATAAAAAACTGGGTCAGCTAAGGCACACGCCTGTGTACATCAGGAGCAGCCAATGCATCTGCCAATGAACCCTACAGTGCTGCAAAATCCAACCCACTAGGCACACAGGGGTTACAAGGCAGTGTATCTCCATGGGGAGATGAGAGGAAAGTTCAGATATAACTGGGAAAACACAACTGTTTGGGTGACATTTCATAGGTGAAACCATGAATAAAACAGGACCTGAGAGAGGGTTCTAACAAATTGCTAACCCTAACATCCCAGGCACTGGGAGAGAGGGAGTGAATGTGCAATTACCCCAGCTCCAGAAACTGCCTCCAGTGCTTCTGACCTGCATGCATACATATCAGAAAGGGCCAGATGCAAATAAAGCAAGAGACACAAACTTACTTGCTGTAGTCTGCAGGAAGGTGGCTGAGGAGGGGCATTTGGAAGGAAAAAGTGAGTCTGGAGCTCTGGGGAAGAGCAGAGGCAAGACGAAAGCACAGCATTGTGCAAAACAGAGGCTCTTTTAACTGGGGGGAGTTTAGAAAGAAAGGTGAGCCCTGGCTCACAAGTCGGAGCGGGTTCCACAGCTGGTAGGAAGGTCTCAGGCCCCCAAACCCATAGGGTCTCAACTGGCTGCAGCCCATGTATACGGATGTCAAAGCAACCACGCTGCATTTAAGAAAAGCTGAGCTTGGGATGCTGGCCAAGAGACCAAGATGAGGCATGTTTGATCTGTCCCTCCCCAGTGAGCAGGACCTTGAGCCACCGCACATATGCTTGTGTGCGTGTGCACATCCGTCCCTGCTGGGCCAAAATCCAGACCGAAATCAGACCCTCTGTCAGAGACAAAGCTGTTTACTGCAGCAAGACAGCCAAAAGGGAAAGAGAAACAAAAGCCTCAGCAGTGGGATGCACGGGTAAGAGCTGCCCAGCTGTTTCATCAGGCCATTTCTCTTGCTGCATTTTACAAAGGCCCGGTGACCAGCAGTGGGTTCCCTGAAAATGCTGTCCTATGTTATGTCAGCATGGACCCACGCCCTGCCCACTAAGGTACAGCTCCAGAAGACAGAGAGCTGTCAGATGTTACCCATCGCCCTCAATCATCCCCGATCACCTCGGCATAAGAGGCCTAGGCCATTCTCCCCCCTGAGGAGTGGATGGGAGACGGGAGAGAGCAATTGCCAATTTTAATGCATCCAGTGATAATCAGGCTGGCAAAAGATGTACAGAGCACAAAATCAGGCAGCAGGAGTACACAGGCAGGGAGCCGGAAATAATTACCATGATACTGTAACCAGAAAACACAAGGCCAAGCTATTTACCATACTAATTACTGTTTATCCCTGTTTATGGCTCCACATGGCAGTGGGACTGGCGGCCTTATTGGAGGTGTAAATGCTTAAAGGAACAAGCTCTGGATGTTAGAAGTATATGCCAGGTTGCTGGAAAGCCTCCGCTGCGCTGAGGACAGGGAGAGATAAGCCGCGCATCCCTCTCTTCTTCTACTGGAGAGCTGGAGTTGGTGAAAGGAAGACCCAGCTGGCCCTCCCGGGGCACAGTTACGGGGAAGTGCCCAGAACCTGCTACATGCTATTTATCTGCTAATGCATCTCCATATCTTCATCTCCCTCAGGTCTTTTTCTCCTACGCTATTTCTCTTGGATGCCGCTACTGGATTAAAGATTTCCCCAAAGTGTTCCTTAACGGTCCTCCTTCTAAACTGCATCTGTTCCAACAAAATAAGATACAGTTTTTCCCATATTAAGGCAAAGTTGTTTTTCCAAAGCAGTTTTCCTACATCCTCCCTCCCTCAACATCTTTTTCTTTTCTTCTTTTTTTTTTTTTTTTCCTGAACAGGTTTGGAGTAGAGGCACAGGAAAAAGGGAGGGATCTGCCGCAGACTGCCCAGTTGCCACTGGCAAAGCTGAGCATTAGAATGAAGATTCAGGAGCTTGTTGCAGCAGCCCCTGCTCCAAACCTTGGCCTACTGCTCCTTTCTGTGTGATCTCCTGCTGGGATATTCTGCCCAGCAGCAGCTAGCCAGCATCTGCTGCCTCTCCTCACCGCTGCCTGCTACAAAGCTGCCTTGACAACAGCAAGAGGCATCTGAAATACCTTTTTTTTTTTTAAAAAAAATACTGTAGTCTATGTCACAGGGAACTATGTCTCCAGAGGTGCTGCCCACACTAAGGAAGAGTCAGAGCATCCAGGCACTGGGCACTGCTGATCTCTCCAAAGCCTGGGTCCATCACCCCTGCGTACAGGGCTGATTTGCTCTTCCCTTGCACTGCTCGTCACTCACTGAGTCTCCCCACTAGAAGCCATGCAGCTGGTGGGTCTTGTCTCTGCCCACTGCACTTTATTCTTCAGCCCAGGGATTAAAACAGTGCCTACCTCTCACAAAGCTCTCTCCCAAAATAAAATCAGAAAACTGTGTTGGCCCCAATCTGTCCCTGTACCTTTCTTCCATGCTACATTACCAGATGCTCTCGTGGAGCTGGGCATGTCCTGTTCGCTTCCATCCAGGATGTGATATCTGAAAACCCCTGGGAGACAACGGCTTTCCAGTCTGGAGGATTTGCCTCCCCCACTGCATCAGATGTGTCAGAGCAGCATTTCATTTACCTTTTCCAGTGATTTTTATCTGTCTGGTTATTAATGAGGAAGTTTAACCCACTCCTGGGCAAATCCCTGAAAGTCAGACAAGTCACGGTGAGGGGGAATCAGTCTATAAGGGAAACAATCATAAAGTGAGACAGACTCCAAGCAGGCAGTGACCCTTCAGGGCATGAAGGATGATTCCCCCTCATCTGATTCTGCTCCCTGCAAAGGCCCGTGGGTGCCCTGCCTGCCACCAGCACAGGTTGCTGAGCACTAGCCATGTCACTCTTCCCAGCTCTCCCAGCAGCAAGCACCCTGCACCTCTGTGCTGAGAAGCCAACACAGCTACAGTCACCTCAACATAGTTTCTAAACACAGCCATGACCAAGTTATCAGTGCCTATCTGGGAAAGACATTTAATTTCCTTCAGATAAAAATGAACTCATAAAATCCATTTGAGTCTGTTCCCCTGATAACCTGTTTGCCTCCTCAATTTTCCTCCTCCAGGATGATGCGCATGGTTGTTTGCTTAACACCCAGCCTTTCGCCCCTCTCATGTATTGCCCCCACTAAAACCACCGCAAAGAAGGATGCCACCTGAGAAAATAAAATAGCCTTCTCAAGGGGAAAAGACTGCACCAAAACCTCACTCTCATCCTTCTCCCCCTTCAAAGGGGGCTGCTCCAAGCCATCCAAATTCCAGCATTTCTAAACCTTCCCTCCTCTGTGCCCTTGGCACTGTGACAGACGCAGCCATACCCACAGTGCTTCCTCTACACCACTGCACCCAGCCCTTCCAAAAGCTGCTCCCATAATATCAGAAGATATCACAAGTGCATCTGCATTTACATTTTGGCCACAGGTGGGGGGAACCCAGAGCTGCTCACCCAGTATTTATGCTGGGGACGGACCTACCCTGGCTCTCGTACAACTGCATGCTGTACAACTCAATTCCCACCAGTCTGTACATAACTTACACTGGCATAGAGTGGCTGTTTGCCCCATGGACCATTTAAGAAACTCGCTTGCCTATACGTTGGCAGATCAAGCAGTACAGACTCGCACCTTGGCTTTCAGGATGCAAATTACAGGGACAGCTCATGAAGGAGTTAAGGGTAATCACATCTCTTGTATATGCGTTGTTCCCACACTCCCCCGGCACACACACGCTCTCTGGCACGATGCTGCTTGCAGAGATTCATGCCGCCCTACTGCTGCAACAGAGGCAAGTGCCCAAACAATGTCATTTGTTCTTAATGCCTGTACGCATCTCGCAGCCTTGGCACAGTTGGCTTAATAGCCAGTCTCTGCTGGGAGGCAGCTTAGGGAGGAGAGGGAGGGAGGGAGAAAGAAAGGAGCAAAGGCGAAAGCAAGCAAAAGGAAGAGAGAGCAAGGTGAATAGGAGCCCGTAGAATAGAAAATAACACTGCCAGGCAGAGCGGCAGCTGAATTGGCTGTGACAGGCAGACCCTCTCTGCACCTGGGATTCAAACACAAGCTTATTTTCCTGGTTTCTTGGAGAGACAATGAGTCCTGACTACCTGTCAGCGTGCACCCAGGAGATGTCACAGGCAGAAAAGGGGCCCCAGGTGCTCCCGGCCCGCACAGCTGACACAGGTATGATGGCTGAGGTCACAGGTGGCATTTCCTGGAGACGAGTGGTAAGGAGCATAGAAGGAAAGAAAAGAAAAATTGAGCAACAGCAGAAACCAGAGACCCAAGGCGATGCTTTTGCCAGGGCTCCTGGTGTTCCCAGAGGATGCAGGACAGCTTTGCTGCCTGCACAGCTCCCGTCCTGCTCGTCTGAGAGGCAGGGGAGCAGCCAAACAGTGTGTGCCTTCAGGCAGACACAACTTCTCCCCAAAGTCCCAACAGACACACAAGTGAAGACATTCACTGTCTTTCCTCAGCTTGCCAGCTCGCTGAGGGGCCATGAAGGACATACTCCCAGAGAAGTAAGGTCAGGCTGTGCCAGGTCTCCTAACAAGCAAGCTACACTCTCGGCAGCCCATCAGGACAAGGGTATCAAAACCAGCTGGTTATGTCCAACCACGAGGGAACCATAGCGGATCGTTTGCACAAGACCACTTTCACCCCTCAGCATGGCCCTCCTCCCCAGGACTGACAGCTGGTGGGCAACCCCGAAGGTGAGGGGCCACCAGCTGGTATTTTTAGCCTCCCTTTTTGGGAAGAAGCAGAGCATGCCACCCCACATCTCCCAGTGAGGCACCCAGGCAGGAACCTGCTCCTGTGCCCTCCCACATGTCCACGCAAAGGTGCCACCTGGGACTTACCACCTTCCCCTGCCTCCTCCTCCTCTTCCTTCTCCTCCTGACCAAACCACCCACACACACTGTTCCCCGCTGCAACTGGCCAAGTAACTGCTGCCAATTAAACACCACTGTTTTCACTGACTTTTTAATAAGAAAAAAGTAATTGAAATTTAATTTAGTCAATGATCGAGCAACAGGAGATGGCATGTGAAAATGAGCTGGCGTTGGCTCAGGTTCCAGCAGGAAAGAGTTTGAAATAAGATGGGACCGGGGGGATGCCTGGGGAAGCTGAGGGGGATCCATACAGGAGGTTTCAAATTGGGAGCTCCCAAATCAACAAACTTCCCAGCTAGTCTTCTCCCCTAGCCCATCCCCAGCGTTATGTGTAAAGCCTCCAGGCACCTTCCTTTGATTATCCACGTATTCCAGTGAAAACCTCCCCTCCCATCCCATCCCTGCAGCCTGCAAGGAGCAGGGTGCCTCTCTCCTGCCCTCTTCTTCCCCTCTGCCTCCAGCTGCCAAGCCCCATCAGAGTCAGCAGCCACAGGCCCATCAGCACAAGCTGCCAGCAGAGAGAAAGGGAGAGAAGCAGAGGAGTCCTGGGGGCCCGAGAACAAGACGGGGCTCGTGAGTCATCCCCTCTGCAAGTGTGTACCCACGGCCCCCGCTGGCTACCGCAGCACTCCGGGGAGATGCTGAATATTCGATGAAGGGTTTGGTTTTTTTTTTAGATCTGCCAAAAACGGCAAGGGAAACTCCACTGTCAATTTAAAAAAAAAATAAAAAAGGAAAGAGAAAGATCACAATCTCATCACCACAGCCGGTCTTACACCTTCCCCGAGGATATGTTAGAACAGCCAAGGGTGTGAGAGGAAAGCAGTCCATGGGGATCTGTTTCTGGCAGGCTGGAGGAAGGGAGGACAAGGGAACGGCTGTGGGAGGGTGGGTGTGTTGCCATCCCCACCAGTCTGAATGGGTGCAGGTGCACGGGCAGTCTGGGTTTGCAGGTGAAGGGATGGAGCACATGCCATGATGCAGGAAAGCATCACCTGTCTCTGACACCTCTGCTACAGGTCTCAGCATCTCTGCTGTGGTTGCTACTGGAGGACCTCATTTGGGAAAGGCAAGCTCTGATAAGAGATTTTGCAATGCCAACCTGTCAGGGAAGGATGAGGCTCAGTGGCTGCTTTCACACAGCATCAAGTGATCACCACAGAAGTATGTGGTGAAAAGGGACCACATGGGGTCAGCTAGTCTGTCTGCTCTTCCCCCAGATCAGTGAGACAGAAGCCACCTTTCGCTGATGTTAGCAAAGCCTCACCGACGGCTGACAACTCAGACCTCACACTCACGTCCAGGCACTCCAGACTCGTGCTTCACCACCCGTAGCTTTTTCTGATGTCTCCTCTAAACACCCCCCATTGCAGTCTCAACCTATTGCTTTTTCGCCACTGCGGACACAAGGAAGACATCAACTCTCTCTCCACAATCTTCTCCTGCTTGTCTGAAGTCCATTGTCTTCCCTACTCTCAGTCTTGTCTAAGGTAAGCCACTCCAGCCTTTTCAGGCACCTCTTGCAGCCCGCGGTACCTAGATCACATTGAACCAACAGCCTTGAGGCAAAAACTGTACCCTAGTTTCAGCTCATGGAGCCCTTTTTAGCTCCTTCCTGTCTCACCCCTTTGAAGATGAATACAGGACAAATTGAAGGAGGAACAGAAATCAGGTCATTACTCCTTAGCTTGGAAAGTCCCTTTGTATCAGCAGACATAGGGTTAAATCATCATAGTCAGTAAAACTTCAGCCCAGTAAGAGAGGAAACCTCTGGTGTCCCATACAGAAGATGTGGCACAAGCTCTCTGTCCCAAAGAAGAGGACTCAGACGGGGAGGTGGAGGGGAGGGCAGGAGCCGGGAAATTGCAGGCAGGGATGTGGGGTAGAGGTTCTGGGCTGAAGCCCCTCAGCTCATCCCCAGAGGAAACAGAGTGCCACCAGGATGGTGCAAGGGGAATTCAAGTCTCACAGCACGGCTGAGAGAAGAGAGGGTGCCTGTGTGTGCGAGGGAGCAGGATGGAGAGATTTACGGAAACGATAGAAATTTTCTTTTCTCCCACTCTCCTCCACCCTGTCATTTTCTGTTCTCCGCTTTCTCTTCTGGTCTCTGTCTCACCTTCTGTCTCTCCCTCTGTAAGCACTTATTGGCAAGTTTTCTCCAGAACACAGCTATTTTGAATGTGTGTTCCTCTCCTTCCCTTACAATATTTGCTCTCTCATTCTCGGTATCTTCCTTGCTGGTGAAGCTGATCAGCTTAATGATGATAATATTGAATATGGTGAAATGGCTTCTTTCCCACCAAAGCCAGTTCTTCATTGCTTTTCTTTCAGGTACCAGCCACTTCCATGCTCTCCCTTGTCACATCATCCCCGGGGACTCAAATATCACCTTTTTTTTCCCCCACCGTCTTCTCCACTTGGAAGGGAAGGACATTCTCTATCATATATTTTTAATCTGCTCCTTGAGAAAGCCTGAGATGTAAAATGCCCTATTTTAGTCCTATCCCTCATTCCCAGTCAGATGTCACCCTTGGGGAACCCAATCACCTCAAGTTAGTGGCTTGCCTAGTGTGGAAGTAGCAAACAATATATTCCTTGTCTTCATGGGATCTAGATCTCTACCCAGCCCCATCATTTCATGCTCACTGCACAGACGTAACTCCCCCAAAGCAGAAGCTGAGTGTCCATGGTAAGGTCCTGCATTTTCCAGCAAAAGAAGCCCACAGATCACTTGTGCTGTGATTCATCCTAGTGGAAAGAACAGTGTGGGCTCCCCATCTCGTCGTGCGTCACAGAACCTGCCCTCAATGGGAGCCCACAGAATAACTGGTGTTGAAAGATATCTCTGGAGGCCTTTGGTCCAAATCCCTATTCAAAGCAGGGCTAACTTCAAAGCCAGAGCAGGTTGCTCAGGGCTTCGTCTGCTCATATTTTGAGTATCTCAAAGGATGCAGACTCCAAAATATCTTTGGGCTACCATCTCACGTCTGAACCACCCTCATGATTTTTTTTCTTTGTACAGAGTTGGAATTCCCCCCGCCGCATCTCGTCTCTGCTGCCTGTTGTCCTTGGTGCACGCCTCTGAGAAGAGTCCAGCTCCATTTTCTCTACAACACCCCTCCCCTATTATTTAGTGGAAAACAGCAAACACATCCCCCTTAAATTTCTCTCCTTCAGGCTAGACAAAGCCAGTGTCCTCAGCATCTCCTCACATGTTATGTGCTCCAACGCCCTGATCATCTTCATCGCCCTCCACTAAACTCACTCCAGTTTGCCACCATCTGTCTTGTACTGGGGGAGGGCAATGACTGACTTTGCCTCTGATTGCTTGGGACCTCCCTAGGCTGAACTAAAGCCTGCTCTGAATGTTTCCTCTGTTCTTTATTTCACTGTTAAATGGATGGTAAACAGCCTCCGGGTTATCCAAGTCAATGATATTCAAGAGAAACCACAGTTTGGACCACCAGGTTCAAAAGACTGTATCTAGATTTTATTATTAGCAAATCATATTCCCGTTCCAGAGTCAAAAACAACCCGCTGGCAACACCAAGATGAAGAATCAGATGATTTTGTGAACCTCTTAACAGGGGTGGGGAGCCATAAAACAGACTTAGTCCTGTCTTCCCTGCCCAGCTGTCAGTGTGGTTTGGGAATTAACTCATCACACTTTATTTATCATCAAAATTTTCAGTCAACAGCCAAAAGACAGAGGCACACTTTTCCCCTGTAAACTGTACTCAGGCATATCCCAATCCCTCTCAACATTGGCTTGCACTCAGCATCCTAAAACCCCTCCATTTGATTCTTAAACAGGAGAGAGACAAGCTTCAGGAGTCCCAGCTGCACTTGGTAAAGGGAGGAGGAAGACCCAGAGTCACACCATCTTGCCATGCAAAACAAACAGAGAAAGGAGAAGGGCCCCAAGAAGGTGGTATGGGTAAGACTCTACTTACTCTGTGCCAAGGATGACTGACCAGAGGAACTCACTGCTTCAGGACATCGCCAACACAGACAGCTTGACTGGGTGTTTAACTGGAGTTGAATGGTTTTAAAAGCATAGATGGCACTTAGATCTTCCACGAAGTGTGGCAGCACTTAAGGGCTTCCAAGTGGAAGTTTGTGAAGTCATTAGGGACCTCCCCTTCCTCCTTCCTAGCCAGGCACCTCAAAAGAAGCATGACATGGAGGGTAAAATGGGAGGGATTCATCTCCTGAAAGATCTGTGCACTAGCTCTTCCACTTTGTTGGGAGTTACCCTGTGACCTACGCACATGGTGGCTCACCCTGTTGTAACAGCTCCAAGAGAACTTCAGTGATGCCCCAAATTCACTAGTGGGAAAGTGCCATGATTCCTGTGGAAGGGCACTGTGATTTCAGTTACCTGGAGGTATTTGAGAGGGATTCAGAAAGAGATGCACGGGTCCCACCTATTCCAATTCCCCACCCTCAAGCTCCAGTTGCCATGGCAATGGTACTGACAATTTCAGTGCATAAACCCAAATTTGCATTTTAATGGGACATAATTAGAATGCTGAGATAAACGACTCTTCCTCGCTAAAAGGTAACATAAACGCCACATCTCACAAATATGCTCTACCAGCAAGTATTGCACATACACGCACACACAGCCTATACATCACTGGGCTGTGGGAGCTGGGAAGTTGCTTTCAGTTCCTTTACGCCTAACTGAGAAGTTTTATATCTGCAGCCCAAAACCACAATTTCCAGATTAAAGCAACAGATTTACCAGATGCCCACTGAAAAATTACCATATCACCTCTTGGCAGCTATACTGCCACACCATGCTTCCCCTCCCAGGTCCAAGCAGGGTCAGGCCATATCTGCTGTCCCAACACCGAACCCAGAAGTGCTCTATATGCTGGCAGCTCTCAGGGGCTCAGCAACAGGGACGATGAAAAACCTCTCCCTCTCCAACCGTCCTAATATTTATTTTCCTTTTTTTTTTTCCTAGCTAGATTTGTAGCGAGATGTGCTCTCGCTTGGTTATCTGCAATATGCCCAAGAGTTTATTCTCCCCCTCTTGGATGAGGAAAGGAGCACTGTGTGAGCACCTGTCCCACACTGTCAGCAGAGAGGCCAAGCAGTTATGAGAGGGCAGAAGGAGATTTTAAAAAGGAAATGTTTCCAAGACATCTCTCTTTACTTCAGCAACAGACAGAGAAGGGGAATGGCGGGGGGAGAACCCATTCTGCACCAAATAGGAAAGCAGAAAATTAATTTCTCTTGCCCTTGTTACAAACTAAATTCAAAGCAAGCAGCTGGCAGGACTCAATAGAGACAGAAGAGAGAAAAGAAAAAAAAAATTAAAAAATAAAAAAGGAGAGAAAGGGGCGAAAGCAAACAAGTGAATCATAAATGCTGCAAACCACCTGGAAATTTCATTTGGCTTTTCAATTGGGAAGTGACATGATGCCTACTTGGGAGGGGGCAATTGCATCTGGGAGATGCTGAAAGTAGCCACCCCGCTGGGACTGCAGGCAGCTCTGCGGAGAAGGGGAGGGCACATGATCCACCTCAGTCCATCTGCCTCATCCCACCTGCCTGGGATGTGGGAGCAAAGCCACCATTCCTGCTCAGCAGCACTGACAGGGCACCATCGACGCTGATCTGCTGTCTGCAAATGCATTGAGTAGACAACACAGAAGTTGCTCCTCAGGACCTCTGTGGCCTGGATCTGCACCTTTATTCCTGCAAAGAGCTTTCCAAGGGGTTAGCAAACCCCTTCAAGTGCTGCAGCTTCCTATCAGCACTGGCTAACCAGCCACGCTCACTCCATTAGATCTGCACAATTAGGGCCCAGAGGGTTCAGGCAACCTCCTGCTCCTCCTCCACGATCACACCCAGCAGTTAGCCCAGTGTTCAGCAGAAACCCAGTGATGAAAGGCTCTATATCCCACCTCTAGAGCCGCCTGGTCTCAGCACAGCTTCATGTCCAACAGGCACCAGTGCAAACTGTTCAGAGCTATTGCTTGTGGAGGGGAGATCCTGATTCCTCCTCTGGGAAAGTCTAGTCCTACTCCTCTGGGCTGCACAAAAAAAGAGCATGCCTCCCCCTTGCCACTCCCACCACCCCAGCTGGCAACCCCATTTAATCTCTCTGCCCTCCTTCATTCGCCAGAATCAAATATTAATTGGGCTGCGCTGTGATGGAGTGAGTGTTAATACATCTTGGCATGGGATCAAGTGGAGTTGGATACAGCCTGTGGCACACCGCTGGAAGAGCACAGCAAGGCGAGCCCAGCGGAGGAGGCTCTGGGGCTCTCCACCGCTTTGGACAGCCCTAAAGTCTGCACGTCCTGGGAGTTCACATCCAATCTCTTTCACATCCACTTTAGCACTGATGCACGTGCATGTGTAAATGCACATACCCAGGCTGCACACAAATACACACATTTACCTAGATCCATCCAAACCCCATGCAGTGAATCGGCTGTACCAAATCAGCGTGGATGCATGCTGAGGAGCTCACACACTGTACCTCCCATGGCGCTGTTTCCATTCATGTGAGTACACCCAGGTAGAAACCCACATGGATACAAACACGTATATGGGGTGTGCTCTTATACCACTGTAAATCATGGTGTACCCAGTAAGACAGGAGGCTGTATATCTACGCACAATCAAAGCTAAACACTTTCCTGGAGCTGATGGCTTTCCACATAACCCTCTTCCCTTATTTCCAGCTTGCAGTTGATTAACTTAAAAATAAAACCACATCATTTTCCAAAAGACCATCTATGCCACAGATAGGGTGGTTCATGGGGCATTTATTAGCCAGTTCCTCTCCCTTAGGATACAGCTTACATGTTCTGCACAGTAGGGATCCCTCAGAGGATGGAGACATGATCGCAAGGTCCAGTTCACAATACAAAGTTTTAGGAACAAACGGTGGAGTAAGGGAGGAAGATAAGGAAGAAGAAAAGAGCTGGCCTTATAATTTAGAGGGACTCAAGTGCTGGGAGTCAAGATCAAAAGATAAAAGGTCAGGTTGAACTGTCATCCTCCCAGAAATTGCTGACCCTGATTGGAGAAACAAGGGCTAGAAGGAGAAAGAGAGGACAAGGAGAGAGGGAAATAGGCAATGCAAGTTCAAAAGACAGCTATCAAGAGAGGGAGTGAAGGAAAGAAAAAGTGAAAGAAGAAAAGCCTGAAAAAAACTAAGCAAGTAAACGAAATGATAAAAGCATCTGCCACCATGCTAAGAAATGTGCATGCCAACTGTGGCACAGAAGATCTCCTTGCTCACTGCACAGGGAGGCCTCGTGTGAGCCAGATTCCCCACAGGCACTTGGGTCTGCCAGCTGCCACCCTGCAGTCACGCCCCACGTCTTCAGTAACAGGGACCACATGGCTGGCTTGTCACTTGGCTTCCTTGGTGAGAGAAAAGGCCAGCCCCTGGCAAGGCTCCCTACACCACTCACTGCAGAACCCCAGCTCCCACCTTGGCTTTGGGGGCTACCATGGTGCCTCCCCAAGGGCCCTCTCTCCCCTAGACCTGCCAGGGAGGCAGTGACATGGCCACTTACCGTACAGAGACATGCTGTGGCCAGGGCTACAGATGGGTGATGGCAGATGGGGACAGTCAACAGTGATCCAGGGCTGAGCATTAGCAAGGGACTTGCTGCCAAACTGGTATCATGACCGGCAGGAGATGAGCACTACTCAGACAAGTCATGGTGGCCAATTCACACTAAGGCCCTGATGACTACCAGCTACGGGCTGGGGTGTTGAAAGGTGGTGGTATGGAGTTGCACCCCAAAACCCTCCTGCACCTTGCTGGTTCTGTGCCCAAAACTTGACAGGGCTGGGTAAAATCTACAGCAACTCAACGCTTGTCCTGCAAACCTCTTCTGTGCCCTCTCCCTGCTCCTGGTAGGGCCTTCCTAAAGCTCAGCACCCATCTCAGCACTCATGTCTCCTGGCTGCCGTGCTCGTGGCAGGCAAAACCCAGCCTCACAGTGACATCTAGTGAGAAGAGCCCTTGTGGCACCATTCACCTGTGCTAGAAATGGCAGCCTGGCCTCCCCTCCTGCTGGCTTTTGTTCCCCAGATTTCAGAAGACATAGGCAGAGCAGGACATGTGGCCCTGGAGAAGGCAGCCTAGCCCAGGGGGACTTATGCGGTGAGCACATGGATGCCTGGTACCCAGCACCTCCAGGGCTGCTCTGCACCCCGAGAGAGTGGAGGTTCCCCAAGTACATGCCGGTGGGCTTTCAGTGTTTTCTAAAAGAGTGTTTTCTATACTCTGCTGAGAAGAGCTGGATGGTAAAGGAGAGAAAGGAAAATAAGAGACGAGAGAGCCAGGTGTACCATTTAGAGGGACTCAAATGCTGGGAGTCAAAAACAAACGATAAAAGGTCAGCTTGAACTATCACCCTCCCATAGCCTCAGAAATTGTGGATCCTGGTTGGAGAAGCAAGGGCTACAAAGAGAGACAGCAGTCAAGGAAACAGGGAATAAATGCAGCATGTCATCCACAGGACAGAACATCTCCTTGACCTGGGCAAGCCTCACATGCCATTCTGTGGGGTTCTGAGCAATTCTGAAAAAAAATCCCACAAATTAGGAAACCACAAAGTGTGCATTGTGGCAATAAGCATCCAGCCCCTCTGCTGCTTGCAGCTAAATCCACAATGCTGCCTTGGTCTCAATTCCCACGTCAGAAACAAGTGGGGAGGCAATCAGCTGACCTGACCTGCTCCCTTCCGATGCATGCTGGTGGCCTGGCTGTCCCCTGCCCTGCAACACCCTCGCGATCCCCTCCCTCCTCCGCTTCCCTTTTTTTCCTGCTGTCTCCAAATGGCTCCCTCCCAAGCCTGAAGGGACTGGGGAACAGGAGGGCACACAACACACCTTTAGCCACTGAACCAGGGGACACGACACGTTTTTAGCCATGGTAGGATCGGACTGGTGCCAGCACAGGATGGAGCAGGTAGGAGCTGCAGCAGCAGGCAATGGTGCCCCCAGCTCCACCAGCTCTGCTCTGCACCAAGCAGCAGAGACATCCACTGACAAGACCTGCCTAAGGCAGCAAAAGCCCCTGACAGCCCCAGCCCACCTCCTGTCTGTCTCCAAACCCTTAATGGTTGGTGACAAGCATAACTAGCTAAACTTTGCTGCATCCAGAGCCAGCTCTGAGGCTTGTAAACATTTCAAGGCCCTGGAGCAAAGAGGCTGGGAACAAAACATAGAGCCTTCCACCTCTTTGTCACTGCTTCGAAAGCAGCCACGTTCAATGACTGACATTCCCCAACTTCACATCTGCACAGCATGAGGATACTTACACTCTCAGCTCTAATACAGCCTCTTCTCTGTGTATTTCCAAGCTCTTTACATGAGAAAACACGACTTCCATTGTAATCGGGATAACATACATCCTTCCTGGAAGAAACAAGACTTTATGTCATCAAAGGCCACAATATTTCCAGAACTGAGAACCACCGCTGCCTTTTTACAAATCCCCCTAGTTAAAGAATATTATACTCAGAAACTTGTCTCAAAATCCCTGTTTCAATTTCTGTCCACATTATGTGTATTCGGCAGGGGAATATGTTTAGGGGTGAATTTCTCAGATTCTGGCATGGAATATCTACAGTTTTGACTAAAACAAAAAAGAAAGCTATGAAGAGCAAATCAAACAATGTAAGGGAGGAATACAGAGTTAAGTTGAAAGCCAAAGGTGAAACAAAAGAAGAAAGTCAAGTGTCAAGCCAGGGAGGCCAGTCTGCAGTTGAAAAGGGACACACCAGCTCCAGAAGCACAAAAGGAAAAAGAAAAGATAGGCTTAAATCCAAAGGGAAGAAAAAAACCTAAAGTCAATAGGTAACAGCCCAGCTGCTTGAAGCTGATTGGAAAGGAAAACAAAGCTCCTGGTAAGCTTGGAGGCTCAGATGCTGGTAACTGAGGTGTATGTCTCATCAAGCCCATCACTAACTGCAAGCTTCCAAAGTAACAAGGGAAGATATCCTGGAAGACTCTTCAAGGGCTTCCACCAAACACCTCATAAGTCCTGGAAGCTGTGCTGATCCAGCACTGCCAGTGACACAAAACCACAAAAATTAACAAGTCAGATCCCCAAAAAGCAAGATATGGGCCCAATGTTCTTAAGTTTTTCAGTAACTCCCAGTGTTTACACACGGCAGTAGGTGTTGTCCATGCTTTACTCACCTTTCTACAATGCATTTCATTCAGACTGACAATCTATAAAGCAAACTTGTACTCACTCCAGTCCCTGTATTAGTCCTGCCTTTGCCTCCTTCCTGTGTCTGCCATCCGTCACACCTGCTCTCCAGCATTTAGCAGTTTGTGGTCCACAGCTCCCCTACATTTTGTTCACTCAGGCCCATCCCTCTTCCACCAAAGGATCTTTATTCTCTTTTCCCAGGTTTTTAGGGAAAAGAAAAGCAACTACAGCAGGATAGCTTTTGGCCTTCTAGACTGGGGGAAACAGTGGCAGTAAGCTCTGTCACTTTCTCCCAGAGCCAATGCTGCAGGAATTCAGTAGGGTGGAAAGGGCAGGACAAAGACCCGGGAACCATCTCCATGACCCACAGAAGGAACAGGGAAAAGTCAGTCACTCTGAGCCCTAGGATCATTCTACTGCTTCCTCCCTCTCCTAACATTTAAGGATAGTGGTGGGAAACAGAGAGGGAAATTGTTGCCCTCCAGCTGCAGACCTGTTTGCCTGCTCTGCTCTAGGAGGCATGCAAGAGCAGAAGATGCCCCTCTGAAGAGATTTTTCCCTTCGGGCAAAGATAGAAAGTATGAGAGTACTAGAAGTTCAGGCATTTTTGTGAGTCTGGATGCAAAAACCCATTATTTATGACCACAAAAAGCTTGTGACAGCAACTCTGTATTATGTGCAAAATATTACTAGCAAAATTATTTCTTCTGGTATTCAAAGCCCTGAAGAAGGGACTTGTTTGTGTTTTTTCCAAATATAACATTTACGTTCTTAAAAATATCACCTCTCTCTGCAAAGTGAGCTCTTACAGCTTCAGCAAAGATACTGATGCTTGCTCTCTTCCCATTTGGAGCCAAAAAACAGCACGTGGAGAACAAGTATATGTTTTGGGCTAAGCCTTCACATTGTCATTCAGAAGATCCAGTTTGAGCATTCATCCTGTCTCAGCTACTTTGCGAGCTGCTTAATCTTTATGCCTCCTTATCTCACCTGTATAGGAGGACAATAACTCTTGTCTTGTTCAGGGGCAGAGTTCATTTCTTACTACAGCATCTAGTATGGTGGGAAGCCGATTTAATCTTAACTTGTGCCAACATTATCTGTAGAAGCTGTGCAAGGCAGAGCCAGCTTCTTGGTGACCTGGAACAGGGTGAAAAGCGCATGGAAGAGGTACACATCTGCACTGGATTTAAAATTAAAAAAAAAAAAAAAAACCAAACAAAAATCAGAATAAAAGACCTTCTGTCAGTCTAAAGTAACTAGACACTTATCCATGCAAGTGTATGAATCAAAGCATTGTTCAACCTTTGTTCAAATTCAGTAGGTCAGAAAGTCAAATTGCTTTTCAAAGGTATGTCACACAGTTAAAGGACAAAGGTTCCTATGTACTCGAGGTACAGGGCAGGCAGTGATCCATGGTTCTTTGTAGGAACAGTGACCGCAACACAAGCATACAAGCAGCTTCAAGTTGGCAAACAGAGCTAAATATTAATGACAGCAGCTTTGAATACTGCTGATCAAGGGAAAATACAGAATATGGGATGTGGTGAAACTGGACAGATGTCTAAAGCAAAGCACATTCCATAATGCACACGTGAATAAACAAGCAGAGGTGAAAATTTGTTAAAATCAGCTTGAAAATCGGTCTGATTCATTTTGGAAGAGAAAATACAGATATATGTGTCAGTGTGGACAATACCAAGTGTTCAATCATCAGGATCCCATTTCCCAAAATCATAAGACTGTTTTAAAAAAAAGCCCTGAAGTAAATAAATGCCTGTGATTGCTGTATTTTACTTCTAATGCTGCCCTCAGCTTCTGTTTTCTAACATTCTTCACAATATTCCTTCAGATCAAGTCTCCCACGTAACCCCGTGAATCCAGAAGCTGGAACATAAAGAGCAAACAAACAGCTATTATGAACTGCCACAGACAGCAGTATGATTAAGCATGGATATCAATAACATCTTTGTTAGCATCCGGTACAGAATAATGAGGTGGAACAGGCCAAATGTACAATAATCTCAGCCATCTTCCAAAGACTAGAATTATTATTCTAGGAGAATAATTCTAGGAGAAGAAGAGTCACTCTAAGATGAACCAGAGACTTCATCAATGTATTCAAACAGGGAAAATTTCCATTTTTCAATGCCATAAGAAAGCAAGCAGAACGTGAACTGCTAATATTCGCATATGGAAGTTTACTTAAAACTTAAACTGATCTGTACACTGGGTTATTTGTAATTGAAAAGCCAGCTAGCTCATGGGTACCCACTGAGGCATGAGATTTAAAGAAAGCTATAAAACATGAACATTAGCGTCAGAAAGCTTTCGAAGATAGCTTAACTCCCAGAAACAAGGACATTCTGAATCTGAAATGCAGCGCCTCTGATTTCTGCCATCCAAAGTTAGATTATTCAGGCTCTAAGATAGTAATTTATTTGGATGTTATACATTTAAATGAACACCATTTGACATTCATTCTGTCCCCAAAGCACTTCAAAGAGCTAACTGCACTGATTTTTGGGGGATTACAAAGTGATGAAGTTTTCTTGGATGAAATTTTAATTTGAGCAGAGGCCTTAAAACAGTACAATGAAATACTGATTATTTTTTTTTACTGACACAGACACAAAGTCTCCTAACATTAAATTTTTAATAGCATATACTAGTCTGGAAAAAGCTATTTGTAGGGTCTGCTCAACTGCTTTCAACAGCAAATCAGGTAAAAGAAAGTGATAGCTAAATGTATATATCATGATGAAATAAGGAGCATATCATCACTGTGAGAGTGATAAAGCTGTGGAAGCTCCTGCAAAGAGAAATACAGCATTTTATATGCCGTACTCAGCATAAAGCAGATTTATCAAAGTCAGGTTAGTTGACTTAATCTAAGGTCAGCAGAGGATATTTTACAGTTTATGATATATAGGAGAAGATTTTATGTGATCCAAATGCCTAAATTCTACATATATACAGATTTAAAGTAACATACATATGTGCAGAGGAAAAGAAGGTTATCAGGAGTGGTCAACATGGATTCACCAAGGGGAAATCATGCTTGACAGCCTTCTGTGATGGCATGACTGGCTGGGTAGATGAGGGGAGAGCAGCGGACATTGTCTACCTCGACTTCAGCAAGGCTTTTGACACTGTCTCCCATAACATCCTCATAGGTAAGCTTAGGAAGTGTGGGTTAGATGAGTGGACAGTGAGGTGGATTGAGAACTGGCTGAGTGGCAGAGCTCAGAGGGTTGTGATCAGCGGCGCAATCTAGTTGGAGGCCTGTAACTAGTGGTGTTTCCCAGGGNGGAACTTATCAATGCTTTTAAATATCTAAAGGGTGGGTGTCAAGAGGATGAGGCCAGACTCTTTTCAGTGGTGCCCAGTGACAGGACAAGAGGCAACAGGCACAAACTGGAACACAGGAAATTCCGTCTGAACATTAGGAAAAACTTCCTTACTCTGAGGGTGACAGAGCACTGGAACAGGCTGCCCAGAGAGGTTGTGGAGTCTCCTTCTCTGGAGATATTCAAAACCCGCCTGGATGTGTCCCTGTGCAACCTGCTCTAGGTGAGTCTGCTTTGACTGGGGGTTGGACTAGATGATCTCTGAAGGTCCCTTCCAACCCCTGCCATTCTGTAATTCTGTGATATAACACAGAGACAAAATCCAGTTCATATTAAGAGATGATTGTACATTCCTAGTATGTCAATAAACTGATCTTGTTTAGCACTGCAGGGAAAAGATGTAAGCGTAATTCTCTGTAAAAGTCAAAGAGCAAAGGAAGACTCTGCACCTGTGTCTGCAGGAGTATGACAGGTATTAGTTGTACCAAAGTCACCCGGACAGAGACATGACAGACGCTATTATCACCGTGCCTGGCAAGATGAAGAACAGCTGAAGTCAGAATGCAGTTAGGAGAAACATTAATGATCGTGCCCTGAGAAAAGCTGCCAGATCTTCTTAAAAGGAGCTGAAGAAATATGATGTATTAATAATAGGCACATGATTTCACAAAGTGTTAAAAAAATCCATGGCCCATGTTGGACTGTGATCTTTGGTAACGGATCCAAACCCAGGGAACGCGCCACACCACAAAGCATGCATCCATTTAACTTCTTGGTCCACTAACTAGCTCCAACACCCTGACCAGGCTCTGAGGCAGGAGACTGTGAATGCAGTTAAAGAAAGTGCTTCGCCTTCCCTCTTCAGCAAAGTGACCCCTGTGTGCTCGTTAAATTTTATTCTGCAGGTAATTGCTGACTAAAATCATAGTGTATCTGCACTCAACCTTGCTGGTCAAAGCAGGCGTTGCCTCTATTACAGTTTCTTGCTACTGAAGGTATTTAATAAGAAGGGAGTCAGATTTTCTGAGAGACCTCCATAATTGAGAGTTTTATTAATTGGCGCAACAGAAATAGAAATAGGATAGTATTGGTAATGGTTTACTTTTGAGGTAGAAAAGGGCATTTATTTTCCATCAACAGGATAATAAATCAGTGCAGCTTGGACCACACTAATTTGTTAAACGTGTTTTGCAGTGCTGGTAACGAAGATGTTTTTGCATCGGATGCCTTCATAAGACATTTATGAGGTTACACCATTTTGACACTAAGCCTGTGTAACAATGTATTAGGTGATCCTAATAAAGTTAAATGATGCAAATGTAGTGTTTAACCAGTAGAATAAGCTATCTTTAATATACTATGCAATATGTAACCATGAACAGCTTACAAAGAACCTGTAAATTGTATTTTAGCGGCTAAAAGAGAGCGTTTGACTGATGAGGTATTTTTGGAAGCGCTTTCCCCTTGGTAAGATCACTGGCAGCTATCATTTATCTCACTCTGACCAAGATAAAGATAATCTGAGTATACAAGCAATAACAAATCTTCTGCTGACTAAAATGCTCTCTAGTGCTCTCTTCAATTTCAGCAATAGGCTATTAACTCATTGCTTGTTCAGTTTCTGCTTTGCAAAACTACAATAGTCTCCTTGTAGCTTACATTAGCTTTCACACGACTAGTGGGACAAACCTGGCAGGGAACTAAGAGCTGAGCACGCTCTATCCTCCCTGAGCTACCAACAGAAAGCAAGAAAATGAAGAAGTGCTCTGCATTGCATACCCAGTGACTGTCCCTCCAAATCAATCAAAAAATGGTTCAGATTACTGTAAAAGGAAAATTAAGAGTGAGAAGCGACATGCTGAACAAGCACTAAATGGTTAACCTTCCCTAGTCTGAAGCCAGGAATGAGCAATGAGTAGCTCCTGTCCAGAAAAATGTATTAGCACCATCACACCAGCAGACACTGACACAGGATGCTGGGAACCATCCAAGGAGGGATTCAGAAGAGAACGCATAATAAAAAGACAGGCATCGAGGTGACATCTGCAGAGGCTGGAGAACAATTTCCAGAGAATGAATGTCTTTTAATGAACCGAGGTTTAACTGTTATCAGTCCCCACTAGAAATCATTACTATGAGAAACAATGAGAGCCGCTTGTATCGCTTTCTCCCTGCAGGACATGTCTGAGGGAGAATAAACCTCGCTCCTTCTTCTCCAGTGTCAGCTTGTTAGTGCCAGCCCTGGCTATAATTGAATAAGCTTTATTCAGATGGCAGCTAAATTTAGCAGCTATTACCATCAAGTCTCTAGAGGGCCAAAAACGGGGGAGAAAGGCTTTAAATAAAGAGACTAAAGTAGTACCGAATATTGGATTAAATTTATGGTGGAGTGAACCTCTGCACCAGAGGAGTCTGGCACAGAGTTAAATCTGGATTTTGGGGCCTCACCAAGAGAAAACACTACACTGCTGCTGCCACCGCCCTTTCCTCCCGGCCTGTTATTATTATTGTCCCTGCGATGGCGGGGGCCCCTCAGAGCCCTGGCCCCATTGCAGCGGCTCCATGAGGCGGTAACCCAGAGGGCCTGCGGGCCGGCTGCAGGACCACACGCCGCAGAGGCACAAGAAAGGGGCGATAAGGAAGGGCCACCAGCAAGAATATACCGCAGCC
The DNA here is from genome assembly GCA_013397275.1 of Burhinus bistriatus. NCBI lineage: Eukaryota > Metazoa > Chordata > Aves > Charadriiformes > Burhinidae > Burhinus > Burhinus bistriatus. The sequence continues at coordinate 144,650 of VYXH01001296.1, forward strand.
GCTGTGGGCGACGCGAGCTCAGGAGGCCCCTGAGTTAACCGCCACCCAACATGGCGCCACAACAGGGCGCCACCGCCCTTCCCGCCCAACCCCCGCCCCAGCTCCCTCTGCGCATGCGCGCCAGGCTGCACACGGCGCCGGAAGTGTGGCGCTGCGGCGACGGAGGTGGCGTCATGCGCGGGCGGAAGTGTGGCGACGAGGCGGAAGTTGGTCACCGGCGGCGGCGGCGGGGAGGGGCGGGGTGTGCAGTCATGTCGGCCTCCCTGTTGCGGCGCGGCCTGGAGCTGCTGGAGGCGCCGGGTGGGCCCGCGGGGACCGGGGGCTGTGGGGTTGGGGAGAGGGTTATTCCCGGCGTACGGCTGGAGTAACTCCGTCCCTTCTTCCCTCTGCAGGCCAGGGAGATGCCCCGCCGGGACTCCAGCGGGAGCGGGACGACCCCAGGGCGGCGGGCGCTGCGAGGCGGAGGAAAGTGGCGCAGCATCCCGGAAGGAACAAGGCCACGGTTAAGGGCAGAGTCATGAAGTCGGCGATAGGTGAGGCCCGGCCCGGCTCCGGGGAGGGCGGGGGGAAGCAGCTTTGCCTCCCTCCATAGCGCACTGGGTCCCGCCGTGGTGTCCCGCAGACCCCCTCCCCGGTGCTTGTATCCATCCCTTCCCATCCTCCTGGATGCCCTTCTGGTGTCCCCGGCTTAAACACAGCCTGATCTGTGGAAGCACCCCTATCCCTGAGCTGTGGCGGTGTCTCTTTCTCCCCGGGGCCTAGCTGATCCCCCTGTGTCTCTCCTTGCATGCTGCCTGAATGAACATCTGATGTGTTTTGTCCCACTCTGCTCTGACCTAGAGGAGTATCACAAGAAAAAGCCCGTGAATCACTTGACAGCCAACCTGAAGTACATGTTGAAGGGACGATTTGTTGCAAACAAAGCCATCACAGAACAAGTAAGACTGTCACTTCTTTCTTTGGGGGTCTGCTTCCACTGAGGAACACAGGTGAATGGGAATCATCCCCGGGTCTTCCAGCCAAGATCCTGTGCAAAGGACTTAAGTCAAGTTTCTGTCTGGAAGTGGCCTTGAGGAATTTCTGTGTGCACTGGCAAAGCAACTTACTAAGCTTTAAACTCTTGTTGATATGTTGTCCCCTATGATGTTCTCTGATACTAGGTAAAATCTAATGACAACTGTTGGCTTTTCTTAATTACCAAACGGATTTCATAGCTTCAGCTGTCAAAGAAACCCTGGTTTCCTTACTGTTGATTGATTTGTCCTTCTCTGTAGCTGGAGGCTGTTTAGCAAGGAAGCAGATGTGCTGCTGGCTCATGTAATAGGAATTTCATAGCACCTTGAATGCTGTTTCTCATAACCTGAGAATTTAACCAGTGGTCTTCCCCAAAAGGTAGTCATGTGCTGGGATTTGAAGAGGAGAATAGCTGACACTGCTAAAATCTTGGCCTGTTTTTATGAGATACGAGCTCTTAACTTACATAAACAAACCAAGTGGTTTAGGCTAGTGTTTCTTAGGCTGGAGGTAGTGAAAGGAGGTGATGGTGTATTAGAAAATGCTGAGGGAATTCCACCAACTTGTTGAGTTTTCACGTTGTCTTGTGGAGAGACAGAATAAAAGAAGGTCACAATTTCAGAAATGTCTGAATTGAAATCATGTTTCTATCTCTGTGACTGTTACCAGAGAGTAGTTTTCGTATTTGGCTCCAAATAGTAGATTGATATTTGCTGTTGTCCCAGTGACCTGCTTTGGTTAATATCGGTGATTGCCTCTCACTTTTCTTTAGAGGCATTCCAGGATATAGCAGGGTACCAGCAGAATAGCAGGGGTGCTGCAAGTGAGCTTGAAAATCATCGTTTTGTTGTTCGGTCTGGATAACAATGACTGTTGTTTTTTCCTTTTTTATCGTCTGAAGGTTCTTGCTCAGAACAGAGGCAGGAAGTCCAAAGATCAGCCTCCAAAGAAAGCAGCAAAGAAGAAACCCGAGGGCACTGTCTTTACTGAGGAAGATTTCCGTAAATTTGAGAGAGAATACTTTGGGCGACCATAAACAACGTGACAGGGATTCTCACAGCTCCAGTCTTTCCGCAGCTGAGTGGTCAGCACACGGGACTGGCCATTTCCTCGGTGTGTTTGAGATGGGACATAGGAGGTGTACCTCTGTCAGCAAGTGCTTTAATGTCACACTTGCAGAGCAGCTCGGCGTCTGTGCAGAACTTGTTGCTGGCCAGCTAGAGCCATGGAGGTTTTCTTGGCTCTGAGATGCATTGTCCTTAGAATTATCTCCCTCCAGCCAGCATGTCTTGCATTCTTAATGTAGAAGGGTAGACCAAGCCAAATATAAATCTTGTTCCCTTCCTCAGGATGTAAGGCTGTGTTATTTGACAGGGAGCATTTAAAGTACTGTATCTGAATGGAGAAATGTTTTGGACCAGCAGTAATGAATCATCGGAAGGGAAGGATGCTTTGGAAGACTGTTAAACCTGAGTAGCCCTGCAGTTTTTGTTCTTATTACAGCCTCCGTCAGGTTTTTCAGTCATTGCAAAAACTTTTTGTATGTCATTTGATTAAATAATTGTTGCAGGCACTGCCTCTCTTTTCCTTTGTAATAGCGATTATTATGACAGGCTACAATTAATGAAGACAAACCATGTCATTTTTCTGATCCAAGCATCCTTCTCTTTAGGATGACTCAGTTTTGTGAATGGCCTCTCTGATTCATGTTGACACATGTATTTAATCTTCTCTCTGACATGCTCAGGCCTTCAAAGAGTGCAGGTTGGAATGGAGATGACTCCTCTGTTCTGCCTCCTCATGGTCTCCCCTCTCCAAGGAAGAGGCCTCACATGGAGAAAGTTGTCCTTTGGATGCTTGCCCGTGAGCCTCCCACTGAGGTTCAGCCATGCCAGGAGGGCGCCGCGGCTGGGCGCTGCCAGCTCCTGTAGTCAGAAAGGGTTGTGACCCAGATGTTAGCTTCGGCATGAAGTTAAAAACTTCTGAGCCAGCAGTTGTGGTGCTGGGTTGAAGGCAAGGTTTTTTTCTATCAATCGGGCTACTGCCAAATTCCCAGCTGCAACAAATAGAGCGCCCAGCAGGTGGGAGTGTTGTTCCAGACACCTCGCTAAACCACTGTATGCGTCCTTCTGGGGAGCTCCTGCCCCTGCCCTTTCCTGTCCCTTACCTAAGAAAATGGGAAGTCTGTTCCCTTTGGAAAAAAAGGGGGTAAGAAGAAGGACTAATGCCAAGCTTTGGTTAAACTCAGGAGTTAATTACAAGGGGCTTGGCTGACCTGAGCTGCTTAGGTGTCAGCACTGACGGGAATGTGGTATCCGTTCCCTGATTATAATTCCTAGTGCTGTCCTCTTAAGTCTGTGCCTCCTCTGTTGTGTTTTTTCCCTCTTGTCTGCATGGGAGGGAAGGTCACCCAGATGTCTGAGGTCCAGACAGGGGAAATACTGAACATACTGAAGTGTGTGTACTGGAAATTGTGTAATAGCACATGGGAGGGGATTTCTTGTAACAGGATCAAGTTCAACTAGCTGCAGCCAAAAGTGGTAAATATAGAACAGTTCAAAGACCAATTCCCTTATTCCCTTCTTTTTTCAGTTTGTTCTTGCTCCCAAAAATTTTTTTTTTTAAAAAAAAAAAGGTGAGTGTTTGCTTCTTAAAAGAATGGAAACACTATTGTTGGAAAAAGTAGTTGAGCAAAATGTGTATGCAGCACACGTCTCCTTAAAACCTCTGCACTCTGTGCCTGCTGCAGTGTGTGTGAGCTGGACTAACACATGCAGCTCTGTGTGGAGCTGTCATGGAGACAATTAACAGTGTGAAAAAGCTGGCTGTGCCACAACTTGAGTTTTGAAAGAGGTAGATTTCTGGGGTGTTGTTTTGTTTCAAGCCCTCATCTTCAGTATTTGGCAGTTCCTTTACAGAGGTCCTTCATGTCACTCCCTGCGCTTCCTTTACCAGTTCTTCCTACACACCCTTGTTTCTGTGGTTGTTCACCTCCTGGGCCCTTCTGCAGGCTGAGGAAAGCAAACCCATCCTTTGTTGCTCCAGAAAGGATCACTAGGGTAATGTGGTTCACCCTCTTTGTACAAAACCCAGCTTGTTTGCTTGCAAATGTAAGCAAACAGGAAAGCTGTTCTTTCAAAGTTAATGAGGAACTTTAAAGTGGGGCCCAGAGCAGTTTTCCCCAAGGATAATAACACCCAGATCTGTGGAGTTTTAAAGTTGGATGGCAGCTCTCATTACTGGCTGGAAAGACTATTAGGACCAACACAAATAATCGACATACTTCTTGTGGCTGTATGCAATGAGGCGTTGTATTGTTGAAGAGGGTAGAGCCACCTGACTGGATTTTGCCATCTGAAATCAACCTTGTTGTGCAGCCAACAGTCTCCTTAAATAAGTAAAATACTATTTTGCAGGAGGAAGGAAAGGCAAGCAGAAATGAATGTATGGCTCTAGATAAACCATCTTCTGCAAGGGCAAAGATCTGACATGTTCTAGCCTTGATTTTCCCACTTCATAGCGGAGCAGGAGCTCCTATGAAAGGACAGCAGTGCCACCTGCACACCGGGTAGATAAGGACAGGAGTTGGCCCCTAAGGGGAATGTCTTCAAACTAGGGGGGTAGGTAGGTACCAGCCTGTTGCATGTCCCTGATGGTAAGCTAAAGCTAAGCATCTCACACTCCCAACTGTCTATGTTACGGTCTAGTCGTGCCTCGAGCGTGCCAGCTCCTTGGCTGTGCTGGGACCCCAGGAGGTGGCTATCTTAGAGCAACTTGTGCCATCTCTCTGTTCCTTGCAGCCAGATTTTGCTGCTCCACAAAACAGAGAAGAGGGGGTTAGGGAAGGAGCAGCTGCCATAGCTGCTTCTCCTAGTTGGCCTCCAACAGCTGGTTCCCACGCTGGAAGCTGCAGCTTGCAACCCTCAGACCTGCTGGACGGCATTTCTCTCCTGCGCCATTGCGAGCGGCGGTGCAGGGAGGTGTCCTGCTGCTGCGGGGTGAGGGCCATGTGCCGGCTAAGCTCATCGGACTGCTGGCTCTCTTCCCAGCTCTGCGACACCGGCTGAGCATCCTGCAGCAGAGAACAGAGGTAGCTGAGCTAGGGAAGAAGAAGGAGGGTGCCATCTTACAGTGCATCCCCACCCACACGCAGCAGGGAGTCAGAATGGGAGGCGGCAGCAGCAGCAGCTTTAATATAAATGCAAATCAAAGCTCTGGAGTGTTATTAATGTGGTAGAACCTTTCCAGGGAAACGGTTTAGAGGAGGCAGAATAGTTTCCAGATGCTCAGTGTTGAGCTAGCTTATCGTGAATAAGATCCACCAGGCCGGTTAATGGCCTATTGCTCCCTTGTTACGTGAACGGAAAGCAAACAGGAAAATTTGTCCAGACGGGTATGAGCTAATGTAAGCCGATACAGCCTCTGCTGTATCAACAAGTCTTTACTTCTTTAGCGTTGAAAGCAACAACAGCTAATATCAGTGTTACATGTGTGTCGGGAGAGGGGAGGACTGTAAACCAAGAAAACGTGTTTGCTCAGGCCACTAACAAACTTCTTGCCTCTGAAATGGCATAGCAGAAACAAACCTGGCTGCCCATGACCAAAGACAGACTGTAAAACCTGCTCAGGCAAATAAGACTTCAAATGCTGAAAAAGCTGTGGGGAACAACCAGGAGGGGAGGCTCCTAGAAGCCTTTGGGAATCTCAATCTCTGGTTTCTTTTTCATGACTGGCTTCCATTTCAGTCTTGCTGATGACCAACATGGCATCAGCACCTGCAACGCTGATGGGCTCCTGAACGCCTTGGGTAAGGGACTGGTTATTGTAGAAAGGCTGCACAGCAGCCGTGCCCTGAATAACTCACAAAAGAAAAGTTACGGCAAAAGGAAGTTTCTCATTTTGAGACAAGACGACCCATCAGTTCAATTAAAAACGAGGAGTGTAAAAGAAGGCAGGCTGCCTAATGCCTGCTTACAGCTCAAAATGTGGCACTCCAGCCAAGCCCGGCTGAAGGGTTAGTAGGTTTGAGACAGATTAAAGGTTTGCATGTCTATCCATAGTTACACTAAATAGGATTAACAGTGCCAACCACTAACTGGTGGGGGCAGGGAAAATAAAAAGCATGGAGGTTGCTCTGCAGCCGTCTACAGGGTTACGCGCACCTTTTTCTGAACAAATTAGCTGTTGGCAGGGCTAACCAGTAATCTAGCCAAGCTGGTCTGTCCTGAGCTGCACTGTTTGCATGCCAGCAAGATCATTTATCTCCTTTAATGGGAGGCAAAGACTAGGTCTCTTTCTCCAGCTGTCCGCACGCTGCAATGGAGATGCAGAGCAGTTGCAGACCTAGGAGATTCTCTGCCCTACATAAATTAAGCTGACGCATCTGCTGCACTTGGAACTCGCTCCCTGCCATTTTTTAAAAGAGGGTGTACATGTAAAAGAGAGGAAAAGAACAGCTGAAGGAGAAACGAGAGGCAGCCAGCCATTACTCGGAGAACAGGCGCCTATGTAATAGGGAAATTGGAGCTTGTGGGTAGAGCCAGCTTCATTTGGTGGCTTGTGACACTGTATGAGTGCACTGAAAATAATGCAAAGACAAGCATACCTAGGATACCTGAGCAGCCAAAATAGTATTGCCTAGGTTGGGGGACCAAACTCCTCTGTTAATTCATGAGGGCCAGCTTGTGGGCCTGAAACATTTCAACGGGACAGTCAGCAAAGATGAGCGTTTTTGGCCCAGCAAGGGATGCTCATGGTAAGAGCCCAAGACTGTCTTTGCACTGGAAATTAAGCGTAACAGGAGTGTATGTGCTGGGCTGTGAATAGCAGGAGGATGGAGGAAGGTAGGTTGTCTCCAGAAGCTACTTGTACCATATTAAAAGAAAATGAGTATGCACAAGATGGAAATTGTACATATAGGAAGGACGATATGGATCCTGTTGTTTCTGAAGGCCCAAGCCTATGGAAAAATAAAGAAAACTGGTGTTATTCTGGCCAAAAATGTATAGATTTCCCACCCCAAAAAAAGGCTTTCTGAATTAGAAACGGTTTTAGTAAGTGGAGAAGAAGGGTGGCTACAGAGAAGTGAGGGCTGAGAAAGCAAGGGACATCTCAAAACAGAGAATGTAGGTGGATACTCCAAGAACAGAAGCTGAACCATACCTAAAAAAAAGTGAGGCAATACTTAAGGAGGCTGTGGGAAACTTCGGTGAGACAAGGAATGTATTTTTTTCAAGAGGCATATGACTCTTACCTGGGGACTACATGGCTTCAGGGCCAGGGGAGAGGGGGCTGTGACCAGACTGCCACCGCGTGAAATTGTTGCAATCAGAGTAACCCACATTTTCTTTCTACCAGTCCAGCTCAGCAGCACTGGGGGGGAGCACGCATCTCCCAAAGGACAGCCTGTCCTTGCAGCTATTTCTGGGCTTTCTGCCAGGGCAAAAGCTATTTGGAAGATTTTTATCATCATTCTTTCTTCACTCTCCAAAGCTGCAGCTGGGGATTTATTTTTGTAAGCCCGCTGCAAAGGTGCATCTGGTTCTCCACGCAGGCATGCGAAGAAGTTGTCAGCGGTGGTGGTTTCCTGTTTTCGTTTGCAGCAAGAAGTGCAAGCACCTGGGTCTCTCTAAAGGCAGGGCGAAGAGGAAGGCAGTTATAAATATCGTGATAACAGCAGAAACGAGGTCGTGAGAAGGAGCCGTGTGTTGTCAGAGCAGCTTTGCAAGCAGTGAACTGCCAGGGGTTGTTTGGTTACGTGTGGGAATATTGCGCTCCTGTTTACCATGCTGTACAACATCAGCTAAGGGATCGGCAGCCTGAGGCTCACGCACGCTGTGCGTGTGAAGTCCACTTCACTGCCCTTAATTCAGAGGAAAAATAACCAAGACAGAAATCCCATCAGCTGTGCCAACTTCAGATTAAAATAGCTTTTATATAATGTGGACTGGGGGTAATTCTGCTGTTTCCAAGTATGTAGAAGAACTGGGCTCCTCCGGGGGTAGGTGAAGCCTGCATTTCATGCACTACAATCTGTTTCTGGACACGGTGTCACGCTGTACGCAAGCTGCAAGGATTCGATTGAAGCACATGTGTTCTGAGAGGCGGTGAGAAAAAAAGACGACAGCCCCTGCAGTTTGCAAAATGCAGAATCAGTCACCCAGCAGGAGGCCATCGGGCTTTTTCTCCCGCAGTCTAGGGTTTGTAATGTGATGGTGTCCTTAGTGTTCCTTGCCTCCTGCAGCATGCTGGACAAGCTGGTGGGCTGCAGAGCCAAGCGGCGTGATGCTGGCTGTGCCTAACACAAGCCTGGAGGGAAAGGCGAAATGAAAAACGCAGAGAAAGAATCAGCCCTAATCTCCAGCCAGCGTAAAATCTTAACGAAGTTACTAAGTATGGAAAGAGGGCGTCATTTCAGCAGGCGTTGCATAAGGTTGCCACATTGGCTGCCTCTGCAAAGCTGGGAGCTCAGAGCCTTGGCAAATAATGACTAAGAACCAACCGCTCTTTAAGGGCAGGTTTCTGGTTCTCCTGCAAGGAGATCTATAAAACACGCACATGGACACAGGGCAGAGAGCAAAGCAGCAGGGGTGCATCACGCATTCCTTGTCTCCTGTTCCAGCTCTGATCTTCCTTCCCTGGAGTGAGTGTAATTTGGTAAATTGGAGCTATGTATTCTCTGGAGAGCTGTAGAAACTAGAATCATGTATTTACCAGCCAGCACAGATGCTGCCTCGTTTGCCTGCAGAGCATGGACTCAAAGGGAAAATTTATTGTAGTCAGGGGTGGCTTGGAGATGGCCCTGCCATGGGGGGAGCTGGGGGAGAAATGTACTGACATCTTTCCCAGGCTTTGGGTGAGCTGCGTAAGGGCTGCAAAATACACGCGCAGCCCCTGCAAGCCTGGCTGCTGCCAGGTGTAAGCAGAAGTTGCAGTGGCTCTAAAGGAAGCAGAGGTGGTTGCCTCGCCTTTGGAAAGGGGGATCAGTTTTGGGGAGAGGAGGGGTTTGCCCTGCGCAGAGAAGCCACTTGCTCATACAGGTTACCATGTTTCCTGTGGCTCAGCTGGGACCGAGCACATTCAGAGTCACCTCAGGTGCAGATTTGACCCACCAAGGCCAAGACTGTCCTGCTCATTGGGCTTTCCTGCCTCAAATCATCCCTATCGCCAGCCTTGCAGGTCCAGCTGATCTGAAAGAAACCTATTAGGTTGCTTTACCTCCCAAAACAGACCAGTCCCTCATCCCCTCATGTGGTCACCAGTAAGCGCTGGAGAACAATGCAGCACTTAAAGCAGGAGTGGAATGTGCCTGCCAACTTGCAGCACTTCCCATTGTGTAGTGTACAGGGGTCAGAGAACTTGACCAGGAGGTGAGAGATGGGGCATATGTTCACATGAAGGTGAGGAGTCCAGGCTGAGACTACTCAAACAACAGGGAAATCGCCATCTCATGAAACCCAAGGTGAGGGTCAGTTACCCACACCACTTTCAATGGGGCAGGAGCCCTAACTCCTGACAGGGAGACTTTTTGCTGTAACTTACATAGCACTCGTGTCACCCGGGCATCAGCTTTAAGCACAGACGGGTCAAGTGACCACTGAGGGCCTTCACGCAGCAGGTCCCACATCACACATCAGCTAATGGCTTGGGCAAGGAATGGGGCTGGAGGACTGCAGCCCTAGCTTGAGGTCATTCAGGAGCTTAAGCGGCAGAAACCAGGACTCCCAGAAGGCTGCAGTCGGACAGACAATTTTCTGTTTTAAATAACATTAGGGACTGGGTGGAGCCCCGCGCTGGCAGAGGCCAGTCCTGAAGCCACTGCACTGGGTGTGTGTGCTGGCCAGGCTGGGACGTGCAGGTGCCCGGGCTGAGCAGCTTACCGGGTCGTGGCGGTGCAAGTGAGAAGGAACCTTAACTCCTCGGGGAAGGATGCGCACATCCACATGCCAAAGCTGGCTCCAGCAGGCCAAGCGGGGATTAGGTGCTGCTAAATCTGGGTATCGCTGGCAAAAAAAAAAAAAATAGAAATCACACACAAAATGATTAAAAACAGCACGTTCCAAATCTTGAAGCCTCTATTAGCAGACTATGGCCACGCTGGGTATGGAACTTCACTGATGTTCAGAACCTCACAGAACCAGAACCAACCACAAAAAATATTTCCTTGCATTGAGTGGCTAGACTATAAATTTACCCACTAACAGAAGGGCACTAATTAATAGCTACAGGCAGGAACCACCCTGCTACACAGGCTCCTGCCTGCCGTCTTTGTGTCCGAGTTCTCTGCAGCGTCTCACAGACACCATGGCAGCAGGGCTGGGTTCTCCTTTCCCCGTTGCATCTTTCCTGTTGCCAGGCTCCAGCACCAGCTCGTTAACTCGCCCAGCGCAGCGCTGGCCCGCTGAGAAGCTCCAGCCCCAGGAGCCGCGGTGTAGCTCCCTGTCAACAACCCCCACCCACCTCCCCAGCACACAAACACACCCACTGCTCCAGCACCTCCGCCTCACCGACAGCAGGGCTGCCTCAGGACTCGATGGTCTTCTATACGATTCTAGGACTGGAGCTGAACCAGCTTTATGGACCATCTCATCCACACCCTCGGTAGAAGTCCAATTTATGTTTACACCTTCACATTTGACTCTTTAGTGGGCATCTAAAGAAACCTCCGAGTTTTTGACTATGGTACATGTGTCTCCCACAATTAAAAGCACCAAGAGTAACCCCACGCATTTGGCCCAGTTGACTACCACCTGTGAAGGCAGCCTCTACCCCAACCGCACCAGCCTGGCCCAGGAAACACACCTCCTGCTCACAATTTGGACATGTTTGGGGACCCACAGTGAGGTAAGAAGCCAAAGAGCCAGTTCAACACTGCCACGGCTTGCTCTGCAGTGATCTCCTAGCAAGCTACTCATTTCTTCCCGCTTACGTTCACAACGAAATTTTTTTCTCATTTCATGCCCTGGACCATTTACCTCCTTCAGAAAGTACCAGTAAGGTACTTCAGGTCCAGCAAGTCTGAACACTTAAAATGCTCCCAACATCTCATCTTTTGTCAATCAGCATTAAAAGATCTTCCATACCCTCCCAGTTAAATTCTTCTAAGGGAATGCCTCTGCTACAGCAGAACTTGGGACGTATGACACCACCCATTTATATCTGATGTATTACCACTCAAATGTAAAGCATACACAGGCAACAAGTCATGAGTCACTGCATTAACAGATCTAAAGCACTTTTTGTGGATCTGCCCTCCATCCACTGCCCAGTGGAAGCAGCAGCACCCAAAAACAGTGCCTTGCACTGCCTTCTTCTCTGAAGACATGAGCAGTAAACCCAACATCTTACAGTGTTTGTAATTGCACCTCAGTAAGGTGCAAGTTATGCTTGTTTTACAGGTACCAAGTTACCACACATCAAAATTACAAGTTTACTATAAAATAATTTATTAGACAGCAATACACAGCTTTAGCAGCAAGCTTATATACATGCACATAAAAACTGCTGACTACCCTACTCAGGGACTCTAGCTCTTTTGCCCTTGGCCTTGCGGACCTCTTCAATCAGATCTTTTAAGTACTGAATTTCCTTACTAAGGGAATCTGCTTTCTCCTTCAGGGCCTGATTCTTCTGCTCTAACTCTCTGCACTCCCCAGACAGCGCCTCTTGTTCTGCCCTCTTCTTCTGCCGGTAACGCGTGGCAGCAGTCTTATTCTGCTCCATCTTTTTCAATTTCTTATCTATTTTCTTCTCTCCTTTCATCTTTGCTGACACTACCTTCTCTGCAGGATGATCATAGGGTTTGGCCCGCACAGAGCCACAGCTGGCATCTGTAGGGAACTGGTTGCCATTGGGGGATCCAACTGAATTGGTGGGACTATGTTGGGGTGTTCCCAGATAGGAGTCTGGGCTCATGCATATTCCACTATCATCGGAATGGTTCTCCTCCTCTTTCTCGGACTTGGTGATCACTACCACAAAGGTGGGGCCCTCCTGTTTTCTTTCTCCTTCCAGAACATCCACTTCACTTCCTAGTTCTAAACTAAATGAATGATCTGGAGTGGAAGTCAGAGACCCTGGGGAGAGGGGAAAAGACCAAAGGGAAGCCAATGGGGCCATTGGATCTGCTCCAATTGGAGATTCGGGGAGATGGGCAATTAGGTCAGTTATCAGTGGAGGTTCTTTGTTGTGAAATTCCTGGATGGTAGGGTTAAATAGGAGATCACACGTGTCTTCCAACGTGGCCATCAGCTCGTCTGGTGAGACGGTGGCTTCCAGATGTTCCATACCTAACAGGGCATCAAAATCAAATTCCTTCAGATCCATCTTCTCCACCATCCACTCCATGCCAGAGAAGGCATCCTCTACACAATAAACAAAATTATTTCAGTAAACCAGCAACCAATGTAACTCAAGGTTCTGAGTATCTAGAAACTCATCTTTTAATGTCTTCCCTATCTCTTACATTGGTATGAAAAAATTCAAACATCAGGAAAAAATCCCGTCATTTGTCTCCAGAAGACTGCAAGGTACAGTGTAAGCCATCAGCTGTTCTAACATTCCATCCCTTTTACTCCAAGGCCAGAAGAATTCGAGGTCATTTGAAACACAGCCATGCTTGTTTCTTGTGACCTCTGCCAGGGAGTAGTACCATAACAGCTGATACGTTATCAAAAAGACAACACAAGTGCCACTTTACCATAGGCCAGTACAGTAAGCAGCAATCGTGTAAGCAGTATAGTACACACACTTTCCAAGCAGAGGTATGCATGTGAGGTTGCCTTCACATTTAGGAAGGTTAGCAATTTATTTTTTTATTCAGAATGCTACTAACTATATTATGTGCCACTATAATTGATGTACTTTATGCAAATAAATAATACCTTACCCTGGCTGCTATCTATGGTGTTGCCTAAACTGTCCACAGCAAGCCAATTGGAGGAGACTGCCTTAGCCTTGTCGCTGGAGAACCCATGCGAACTGAGGGGCTCGGCCACCTCCAGGTAGTCATCTAGGAGTCCCAGACTTTCCTCAGCCACCGAACACGGCTGGCTGAAGGGGGATAATGAATCCCCCAGCAGCATCTCGTTGTTCAAGAGGCTCATCTTCGTCAGTTTTTAATGCTTTGATGTCAAGGGATGTAGACAAGCAGAGGGTCTTTTTGTCGACTACAGCAATGCTGCTGTGCGATGCCTTGAAAAACCTGCAAAGAGAACTTTAGTTCATCAATACTTGTTCAACTAGCACAGTAGCTTTTTAAAAGCAATACCCCTTCAAGAAGTATGGTGGTACTCTTATAGGCTTGTATGACCTCTCCATGGTGGGGGCTGCTGTTTGCCTGCAACGTAGCACCTTTACAAAGCTTTTGACTTTCCCGCCGAAGGCTCACCCGGGCCAGACGCAGGCTCCAGGTGCCAGTCTCCCACCGAGGGCCGCCCCAGCTTCCTCATGCCCAAATATGGGCACGAGGGCCGCCGGCCCCGCCCACCCGCCGCCCTGACTCACGCCCACGCCAGCAGCCGCAGCCATTTCGCGATCCTGCCGCGTCCCTCTCCCCACCCCGCCACCCGCCGCCATTTTGTATCTTGCCACGTTTCCAGCGGGGCTCCGGCGCCTCGGGCTGCCGCCGGGGCTTCACAGGGCTGAGCCGTGCTAAGTACCCGGAGTGCTGCGCTAGAGATGGGGTGGGAAAGGACAACGGACCGCTCCGGAACGAGCTGACTTACAGAACAGGGCGTTTGGGCGAGAAACTCAACCGAGAGTCCACACACCACCTTTTACTCTCGTCTCCAAAACGTTATGAACCCCCCCCGCCCCAGATGATCAGAGCAGACTTAACGCTACAGTATTAAAGGATTACGGTACTGCTACCAGCTTATGAACAGCCCCCGTTTATCTACTCGGAATGATACAGCAAGTGGTGTTCACGCCCTTGGAACCCCGATGCCGCCAATGCCCCATTTCCCCGCAGCTACAGCAGCATTCCTCCACGCGGGGTCAAGAAGCCCTCCCTAGGAACGCACTGCTCTCACTCCCACGAAAACCCCTTGAAATGGGAAAACCCTAAACTTTGAGAAATGAGTCTTCTTGAACGACTCAGGAATTTCTCGTTACTTCTTCTGAAATGGCATTTCCTGCCATTTCTGACACCCGCCACCCCCGGGCAGGTTGAACCCACACAAAGATACCCGCTCCGCCCCGTGTTACTACCCAGGTACTTTTTTCCCCTGAAGATACCATCCATTACCATACCGGTGATAAACCCGCCCACCAAGCCCACTTAAAAGGGGTAAAGAAGGCGACTAGCAACACACAGGAGAGGGAATACCCGTCCCTCACACACAATACTCACGCCATGGTTGCAGATGCCGGGGATGTGCTGAGGCCGCCGCCGCTGCTGCTGCGCCTGCTGCACTGGCCGATGCCGCCGCTGGCCCTGCCGCCCTTAAAGAGCCATGGCGGCCAGGGGAGGGGAGGCTGCTCCGGTCCGCGCCGCGCGAGAAGGTGCTGCGCCCACAGACACTCGCAGTACCTCTCCCCTCAGCAACAAGCACACAATGAGCTGGCACCTCCCGCGCGCCGCCTTTATATACCAGCCGCCTTAAGCAAAAGAAGATCCGGCCGTGAGGTGTCCTTCCGCCAAGCGTCACCTCCCTCTCGCCAGCGCCCGCCGGACAGTAGCCCCTCTCTCTGGGCTTCTCTCCAGCCATTCTGCTGCGGGATAATCGCAGGAGCCGCCGCCGAAAGCTGTAACTCCACGACGGAGCAGCGGAGGAGGGACTATATGATGTACATCCGCGCCGGCCGCCTCCCCGCCAGGCGAAGCCGAGTCACGTGATCGGAGCAGCTGAGGACGGCTCCCCCCCCCNNGCGGGGCCCCGGGGCCGCCCCCCCCCCCCCCCCTCCACGCGCGGGGAGCGGAGGGAGGGGCGGCTTCACCGGCAACAAAGACGGGGCGCTCGCATAGGAGACGTCACGCAGACCGCCACGTGGGAAGGGGGGCGTTCATTGGCTTGGAGGGGCGTTGTTCACGTGCTCTGTGAGCTGTCATTGGCCAGGGCCTGAAGGAGGCCAGATGCTGAGGGGAAGGGGGAGAGGGGCGAGAAGGAGCAGCTGGGCAGGGAAATGGCGCTTCAGGGGGGGGGGGGGGGGGGGTGGGGGAG